>OX438533.1:3066881-3666881 GCA_949316355.1 Bruchidius siliquastri | reverse complement strand
TGGAAGATATGGTACAGTGAAGTTAGAAACATAATCATTTAGATTACAATATAATGAATAAATACTAAACGATGAAGGGTTAAGACAATGTTTCTCTCAGATTGGCAGTGTTAACACTTTATTACGCTAGAGTAGTGTTTTCAGAACTGCAGGATGGCAAGGATGTGCTAGACCTTTTGAAAAGTTCCTATGTACAGCCAATGAAAAATAAATCAGTAATCGCTTTTTATTTGAATACAAACAAGCAAAAAATCATCTGAACATACTGCGGGCAGTATTCAAGAATATACCAAGGATGGGAATCCTTTTATCGATGCAAATAGTGGCAAATTGTACTTTTTTTATTTAATTTCCTCTGCCTCTTGCTTTGCGCAGCGATTATCAAAATTTACAAAAACGCAATATATCTAATTCTAGATTTCTCCTGATTATGTTATTCTAGTTCCTTATATAGGAGGGGATCTTAGTATTTACTCACGCGCTGGAGATTAACATATGGGGTTTTCCTTACCTTGCACCTACAGTCTATGAATGTATTGTAAAAGACGTATAATCATTCTTACTCAATTATTTTTATAGTTTTGAATAAAAAATGCATACTATGTGTATCTGTACTGCGTTCGAAACGTATTGAATATATCTAATATAAACCTGGAAATATTTCACTGACCTTTTTATTGTAAAGAAAATCTACTTTGACTGAAATATAAGCAGAGACAGACTGGGCATTTTTTGCAAGCCTGTGCAGTAAATTAATGATAGTGTGAAAAGAGTCCATCACGATCTTGTGATAAATAAGGAGTTGAAACAAAAAAGCATGAGAACAAGAAGAAACGTTTCAGGTTTGAGAAAAGGTAAACAAATATGAACAACCTTAGAAGATTTCTATATTGCTGTTGCAACTTCGTACTCAGCTTTGCCATTGATTAATATATTAATCAATGGTTTTACTGATGTAAAAAATGAGGTTAGTTACTCAATAACTTGACACCTTGTAATGTAATTAATAAATCCTATACTGGTTAAAATGCCTGCTACCTCGGCAGAATTTTTCAAAGTACAAGAATAGGAGTTTAAAGTTTGAAATTACAACAATATTAATATTTTTGACTGCTTCCAGGGTAACAGTTTTGTTTTAAAACAGGACCTTAGCATGGACTCTTATGAAAGGCTTCTTTCTGTCCAACAGTCACGACAGAGTTATTATTATTTTTAAAGCATAGGTTGTCATTTCAGCGTCTTTTTTACAGAATCTTATTAGCATATAAAATTGTATTGCTGATTATTTTAAATTCCAGTAGCTATATTATATAGAAGTTAGACTAAGTTTTAAGTCATGTAGTTGAACCGGTCAAGTAGAGTAGCCAGTTTCGTGGGTCCCTCGTATCCACCAGGAAAATATCAACGCCGGAATATTTACGAACACTTTATTGGAAACTTATAACATTATTATCGGCTATAAGACGACCAACTGCGAGATGCGTTATTGTTCATTGTATAAATACTCTCGGCAAATGCTTTGCTTGCATTTTTTATATCAGCATAGATAATGCATCTCGCATAACAATTCTTTATATAATTTGCGTCTTAGTAAATCATAAATAAAAATAATTAATATACGGTGGAGTCATATAATTAGCCATTAAGGCTTGACTTCGTGGTTTGTACTATGTACAATGAAGACATTATTGAACATAGATTGGAATCCAAGAACGAACCATGAGGAAACCTTGATGAAGGCTGATGATGCGTCTACCCAAAAAGTAATACGGGTCAAGGATCTACCAAATCTATCATTAAATAATTAAATAAAGAATTTTTTGGGAAAGAAGCTGTGAGAGAAGAGATTTGGCAGCATTGAAAAATGTCTCCTTCGATTGTCCCATATAATGAGTGTAATCGATCTCTAAACAAACCCACCAATTATCGGATTGATTAAATGCTAGTTAAACACAAAAACATTGGTCTTAATAACCAGGAACCGCCAAGACTGAGACGGTACTCAGAAAATAATATGCGGAAGTCTTTTGTAGGACTGAAACCAAATCCTACCCATTTTGCTTCTGTGTAATCGACTCGACAATGGCGTTAATAAACAGTTGTGCCTCGAAAATGCGGGGCTTTTGCTTTTGTGCATTCCTTGCGGGGTGCGATTTCATTCGAAGTGAATTGCATAGGTGTTTGCAGCTTAATATTTTCTTACAGTCAATGTCCGGGGATAAGGTGAAAAGGTTAAACTCTTGATGATTATTATTGGTATTCAGAAGAGGGGTATTGGGGATATTTTAGTTCTGTTTAACATACTTTTTCAGGGATTATAAGTCTGCAATTACCTCAGGGTACGCCAATAAAACCATTGCTTGATTGAATGATTATATGAATCTGGCTCGTAGAAATAAACTGATTTGAATATGTGCAGTGACTTGAGGTATTTATGAAGATAATATATTTCATCTGAATTAGATTTTAGGTTATTAACATATCAGAAATACATTTGTAATAACGACATCAAAATACCGCAGTGTACAAAGTTTTTGTTATTTATTTTATCTCAGGCAGTGTTGAACTGTGAATATTCTCTTCGTTGCGTACAGAAGTGGGAATAGATTCCACCTAATATGAACACCAGGACAAGAACAGGTCATAAAGGAGATGAAGCAGCTGATCTCTTAGCCAGACTTGAAATTGGTATTTCGTATTATACGTATAAGTATATTATTTATACAGAGATGGATAGAATAGACTGCCAACATTGGGAGTGATTAAGAGAATTATCGTATGCTAAGGGTAATCAAACCAATTCTAACGAGAAAGGTAATAAATTTGCTAAACAAGGGCTTTCATCAGGAAGTCTCAAATAATATATGATATTGCTTCAAATAAACAACTATTCATCTTCCAATTATGGAGATTTTGTGACTGAATTGAATTATTATATTAAAAACATAAAATAACACTGTCAAATGTTACATAACGGTTTAAAATATAGATGCCTTTTTTGAATTACTTTGGACACGCAACTCTTTTATTTTAGAGAGGTTTCCAGGTTCTTTTATAGAGCTGTTTTATGGTACTAAGTTAGAGCTACATGAATATTGGTTGAGAGTAAAAAACAGTATAAAAAAGCACTGTAGTTTTTATTCTAAGTTCAACAACGTAACTTTGTGAAACTGGATTTTCTGCATTGTTTTACGTAAAAAATAAATATCAAGATAGATCAAAATTTGCGCATAAAATTGTCTACAGTTGAAGCTTACATCTCTGTTCATATTGCCACTTAACAAACCCGATAATTCCCATTGACTCAATATCGTTATCATTTGTATCGATAATATAGTTCAATAAAGCCTAACATTCTAAAACAATAGTTTGTTTTTTTTGTTACTAAATCTGTAACTATTACATTCAGTATTGTTCATTACGAGAAGATTGAAGATTGGATCTGTGTTACAGCTTTTTCCTGGTTTAATGGTACAATTTTGTTCTACATTGCAAATTAATGATTGTGTAAAAAGTTCCATTTTATTATGGAAAAAGTTTGAGGTTGGCTCTTTAGCCCATGGTACGGAAATTTTAGAATTTTTAGGTACGCAATTTGCGCATATTTTCTCATTAAACAATGGATCAAACTATCTTTAAAACTCTGTTGATGGAAATGTTAATTCAAAAATAAATTTTATCGTCGCACGTATAATGTGCATGCTCATATTGTGAGCTATAAAATTTTATCCCTGGTTTTTCTCTACCGCAGTCATAGTGAGGGGTAGATAGTTATGCATTCGACCTGCCATTGATATGGAAAGATAACAGTATACAATCCAGAGCGATATATAAAAAGTGGGTAGCAACCCCCTTAAGAAGTGGTTAGTCGCGTTTTTTATTATAGACCGGTGCAAGTCAAAGCAGTCTAGGCTAGATACATAGGCGTAGGATATTGTACTGAGTTTATATTAATATACTTACAGTGAGTATGTAAAAGCTGCAATACATAAAATTAAATTTTAATTCGGCAGACAAGACAAACGCATACGCACAGGTCCAACACAGTTTTAATTGCGTTATTTTGACATCGACATTTTTCTGATGCATAACGGTAAAAGGTGAATAATGGACATTGAAATAAGTGAAACTCACACAATAATTAGAAAGACAAATTCCATCTTCAGGAAAACCTCTCTCGCGTCAAAGAAATTTTCCTAGTCAGTAACTCCTATTGTTTATTGCAGTACATGGGAGGGGATTTTTGTTTACAAGTGCCACAGTAAAATTTATTATTAGTGAAATTGTGGTCAAAACACATTTTTTATGTGAATGATGAAAAGTTTCACCAAGTAAGAGCTTTTATATGCTGGAGGATTTTTATTCGTAAATATTTGTGTAATATTTGCATATTTTATCACATAATCTTAGAGAATTACGGTTCCCAATCATCGATGAAAAAGCGAAATATTCTGTAAATTTGTTTCTTATATGCTGTGCTGATTTTTGCGATCATATCAAACAATTCATCAGATATGCCTTGCTTCATTCGTTCAAGCAAAAGTCAGTATTATAGCTTACGATTTATTTGACCACCAGTAAGACCCTGCTCATGGATCCCTTAAGTTACGTCTATGTTCCGTCTAGGCTAGTCAACTGGGCAAGAACTAGACGGAGACAACATGAGGTCCTTCTCCACAATGCGTCTAATCAGAATAATTGATGGGCGTAACTGTTTTGCGAAATAAGTCGGCATAAAGTAGACTCTGAGGAGAGATTTTATTGAAGTAGGAGCTAATTTCTTGTTAGAACGGGGTGTCGCATACATTAAATTACTATTATTTAAATGGATAGGGTAAAGTTTTCGGCCTCGGACATCAGGCTTAATGTTCGTGATAGTTGTAGCTATAAATCAGGTGTCATTTTTTTGTCTCTAGCTTGTTATTCTTAATGCATGCCACATTATTGTGTTTGTATTTTCAAGTGACAATGCTGCTATGATATTCAGATCCAATTCGAACTATTTATGGTGTTCGCAAATTAGCGATTTGAGAAGAAAGTTAATTCTAATATTAGCTTGACGAATTGAAACAACGTTTCGATTGAAGTGAGATAATCAGATTGAAATTTTAAGAAACACAAAAACTGTGGAGAATAAAATCATTTTCCTTTTGAAACATTGTTATGGTTATCTACAACAATTGGGTATATTTTCCAACTTTCTTATAGTAATTTATCATTTGGCATGATGTACCATATTTCACATTAACGATGGAAACTAACACATATTGTCTCAAAAAGAGAGGTTTAAATACGGTAGCTCTGGAAATAAGAAGCATGAGATGAGTGCATGGCAAAAAGGGTTTATGTAAATTTGCAAGAACATTGCTAAAGTTACTCTCATCTGCACCAAATCATTTTCAAATTTTTCGCTTATTGTTTGGCTGATATGTAATGCCCATTTATGATGAATGTTCTACAGAAGCTACATTCATTATTATTTTTGCGGCTGTTTTTGGTTGCACATAGCTTAGGTATATACATAGAGTTTATTTTCAACATTGACAGACATAAAAATATTTTTTTAAGACAGAGAATAAAGACTCAACCTTTTATCCTGAAGATCCCAACAGTAGGTTGGAACAGAAACCTTTTCAATCTATACCAAGTAAGGATCTAAATACAATGTTTGTTATGCTTGAGCTTATAGTGTACAAATAGCAAACACCAGTCAGTGAGTATTACAGCGTGCAGACCACTAGCTTTCTAATACCCTCAAGCAAATAATTTTTTATGACTAGCATTCCATTCAAAATATGAACTTGGATCTTTATGTTATGTCATCAAGATCACACCCACTGCAATACCATTATTATGGAATTATCCTAGGAAGAGAGGGTTGCGGAGGATATGGCATAACAAAAAGAGGGGTGGTCAGTCAGCGACGTTCCCTATGACGTGTGAAATTTTATCGCGAATCGAGACGAATCCAAATGGTCGGTAATTCTCCGGAGATCGCGGTGTCTAGAAGGTGAAGCGCGGAGATGGTGACCGCGTAAAAAATTGCGCGAATGCCTGCGATTCAAGGTCGATGGGTTCGGAGCAGCACGACCAGCCAACGGGTGGGGCGAGACACGAGGGTAGACGTTTGGCGCGGCCGCGTTGATGCCAGATTTCAGGAAATATTGAAAATATACGATAAATGTTATCAATATTAAATGCTACGTTCAATAAAATAAAATAGCTCAAATCTACCAAAACGTTGTTTCTAAATTTATATGATAGTTTCGCTACAATTTACTCTTGAAATGTGTTGTCAAACAATTTTTTATTTTTTAATAACGTCTTTTACTTGATAAATTTTCAAAGGAACAGATGGGTCCTTGAAAAATCTTGCATAATCAGAGATAACATTTAAATTTCATCATAATAATCATAATCAGCGACGAAAGATCAACAAATGGAGTACTCAGCCCTACGTCTTTTTGACTTGTAATAAAAGCGTTTTCAGAACGCAGCTACTCCCGTCTTCATAAATGCTTAGTTGTGGCTGAAAAAGTCATACCAGTGGTTTCAGCTAGTGACTTTCTTCATTTGACAGTTGACAGTTTTATCAATACGCTATCGATTAGCCTTAGTAAGAACTGAACTCTTGCTAATTGGTGTCTATGTGTCTACTTGGTGCAATGAGATCATTACAAAAAATCCCTTCCCACACATGTGAAGTATCCAAGTGGAACCCTAATGATCTATCATCACAGCATGCATTTGGCAACTGCGTACGACTACCATTGAGTCTCACCGCCCAGGTATGTCCAGGTAAGACCGATCCTGGTCGAATCATAGTTGGCCGCGAACCACTGTTTAGACCACGTGTTCGCTCCGCAACCGGCAACTGTTTTTGGCGGTCGTCGACACTGGCGAGTGTTTTTGACATGCGACTCTGTTTTTAGACATACGCCAACTCCTTTTTGGTGATTTCGGCTCGCCTGACTGTGATGATTCGGATTTTAACTGTTGTCGGTGACTATTTCTGTTTTTGGAGGAGTTTCTTGGATTAGTACCTACCAGTAGATTAGGTGAGTTTTCGCTAACGGACTTTATGATCAAGTCGTTATATTGATTCTGTCAAAATCTACTTATAAGTACTTTATATGGTATTTGCACACAGTGACATAGAGGTATTAATGATATTGTTATCATAGACAAAATTTCTCAAAAATGGTTTTTAGTATCAAATGGCAGGATTGCTGTACAGAACTAATTAAATTGGAAAATTAGTGAATTTCTTGTATTAATAGATTATAGTAGAATTTAAAACAGATTTCGATTGTTACTATTAGTTACACTTCTTCATTGATTTACATTTATTCGTTGAGTACTTCTTGTTTACTTTTGTGATCGATTAACCTAAATCAAACATTTAATGTAAAATTTTCTAGAAAGTCAAATAGTATCTCAGTTACCAAACTATAAAATCGATGGAACTGATTTTTCAAATAAACGTATTGATTATAAATACACTTTTGAAAGGATTTCTCTTTCTTCATGGCAATTGTTCTTATACTTCACATACATTTATTTGGATTGGTTAGACTCTTGTTAGAAAAATATTTGATTTCAGCGATTCCCAATTACTTTTGATGTGTTTGGAATATTCTTATTGAAATTTAGGGAATCAATGAGTTGATTCGTACTTAATTCCATTTTTCGATAATAATTTGTGGTTGTTTTCGTGACCTGTATTGTTAGAATTGGTTTCAGTAACAAATGGAAAATGAGTTGCTCAGAACAAATTACGGAACTGTGAGGTCTGCTAACTACAGTATTGATTATTTTGAAAATAACTTGATTGTCATCAATACTGTTGTTGATAGATTTATTTTCCTTAATTTCAGTTTTTAGTTTTTCTATTGATTGGCTCTTGTAAATGTGTCTAAATTTTGGTTTCCATAGTTTATAGTTACTAAAGTTGTTATTTTTACGTAGCTCTAAACAAGACTGTTGAATTTGTGTAGACGGAACTAATTAATTATAATTTCGATAAACAAGATTATTACGATGATTAATTTTTTTTTTAGATGTTTTCCTAAATATTATCAACGAGAAATATAATAAGACGACGGGAATTCTACATTATTGATTAGACTAAGTCAGCTAGTTTAAGTAACTTGAGATACTATTAGTATGGAAATATGACAGTTTGAGAGATTAAAGTAAAACGCGCTATTAACTAACTTATTTTAATATATGTGTATGTTATGCTCTTTGGTTCTCGATAACCTCCAACATTAGGATTCTTGTATTTTCAAAAGTGATCTTGACATACCTGACATTCGTTTATACGGATTAAAGCGCAACTATGAATGATAGCATCTCACATTGTAACACCAAATGACAAATATATACAGACTTTTCCACGATAAGAGAATAACAATAATTCAATAGGAAATAGAAAAGGTCTCCTGTCAGCCTTTTTATAGCCGTAACTGATGTTTGACCCACGCTTATTTGAAAAGCAAAATAGTTTCTAACAACTCAAACAGGTGATATTCAGGTGGGGTAGACGCCAGCGCATTTGAACATCTGCCAAAAAATACCGGTAATTTCGTAGATAGCATCTCGTATAGATGTTTCTTGGAACATAACAATCATTCTTAGCGTTATGGTATGTACGCGTGTCGTTGCCGCCAAAAAGGTCTCTGCACACTTCTCGTCGATAGTAATGTTGAGTTAATATGAGGTACCACCATTGTCACCTTTCATAGGTGTTTAAAATTTTTAATTTTACGAATATTTATGTGGGATTGTTAATTTTTATTTCTAGGAGAAAGTGGGATCCGAATTGTTGATGGCATATTTTTTGGTTTATTGGTATTTCGCTCAGTTGATAAAAAAATATCTAAGAACGACGTTTCAGTTTAATACGTTTAAACCAACTTCAGGTTATTTTGTAATCTGCAGGAAACAAATAACACAAATTTGCAACTGCTTTGACGACAACCGAAACGTCGACCTATAATATTTTTTTCAATTGAACGAATTACCATCGAACCTCTTATAATACGGTCATAAATCAACTCTTCCTTGATGACGTAGTTGTTTAGTTAATCGAACGTTTCATGATGTCTACATCTTGGAAGTATGTGTTTCGCGGTTCCATCCGTCCGTCTGTCTGCTTGTCACGCCAATAGGCGGGAGTGAATGTATTAATCGCATAAGATGTCAAATTCAAAATATTATGTTTTCTTGATATTTCACTAGATGTACGTCCCAAAAAATTATAACGTTCAATTCCGACGCACTTTCTGTTTGTCTCTAGCGTGTCTGATAATTCTTGGCTCCTCTACAACTCGGAGAGATTTCGATGACATTTTTATACTAGCTTACTATACTATGGTTAGGACGAAAAGTCCATGCAATTAAATATGGCTTATTTTCCAAATTCCCCTTGGCATTGTTTTAGCAACTATTACTACACCACATCTGCATTTCAAATAAATTAACATCATAAATAGTCGCGATAGTGCTGATTAGCCTCTCAAAATACGGCTTAATGAAGTGGGTTATAAGGTAAAATTATTAAAATGAAAATTATTTTTTGCTGTTTTTAGTACTTATTAAAAATTACAAAAAAAGAATCTTATCAAAATAACATACCTATATTGAAGTTCATCATTATTCAACAGCACTAAACTTTTATCGTAAAAGGGTGAAAGATTCTTTTCAACTGTGAAATGGTTGGAATTATTTTAATATATCATAGATGTCATGCTGTTTATAGTAACAGGTGCATGTTCAACATACGGTAGATTTGAACGTATTAGTAAGAAGTTGATGACTAATTATAATTATAACCTTTTTATTAATTGAGGCAAATGGAGTATCATAATTTATATTCACTTAGATTTATTACATACAGTATATATTAGATAAGCTAACAAATAAAAGTGTAACTTGTAATATGCAAATATTGCCCTTAAATAATATGATTTTCCAAACAGTCTGTGCTTGGGCCTACTTACAATTGGACAGATCTTCATATTATCTCTGTAGTTACTAATTATTTATTTGAACTTTAGAAAAGTTAACACTTATACTAGAAAATCAGTATTGTGGTGCTTACTTAATGCTGCATCATCAAATACCACAACAAAATATAGATTCATTCATACAATTAGAAACAGATTTTCTTATTAATATTTCAGAGCTCTTCAACTAGATTTCTTTTGAAAAGTCGTGCTATCTGGTTTGAATATTTCATTCATAGATCCATCAAGCTGTTGCCGGCCTCGCTAGGTCGGCGTCTCAGAAGCTCTTTTCCACTCTAGGAAACTGTATTCTCCGAAACAGTTATTGCTACTTAGATCAGACCATACCTCCACAGTATAGAAGCTCGAAGAAGGGACGCTGATATGTCTCTATTCTATAGATATTATTATGACAGGGGTTCAGTCGAGCTGTCTCGCATACATCAAAAATAACATATTCTAGAATGATCATTCAGCCAGCATTTCTGGGCTTGCGTCCTAGAAATTATATTCGTCGGAACACGGACTACTTACACAACAACGATCAAGCCAAATTATGATTGAAATACTGGTCGAATGTATGAAGATGCGCCACTAAGACACTCCCTGAAGTCTATTATGACAACAATTAGAACAGAGCAATACGTCTAGCTGATCCCTCTGAGATGACAAATGAATTCCACAACCTGGAACATTAAAGATCGATCTGACCTTATTCCATAAAATCTGCCATGGCGATGTTTGACTGTGCTGTCTCGGATAATAAAACTGAGAGTCATTAGCAGAACGAACACTTGGAAGGCCAGTCAGACTCCTCCTCATCAGGACATATACAATATTAGAGACAGTCGCAGGATAAGGATGACAAATCAACTTTTAAATTTTATGACAGAACACTGCGATTATTACATTCATTTATTTAAGGTAATTACGCTTATGAGTCTAATTTCCTCATAGATTTGAATTTGAAATATCGTAGTTTAGTGATACAGGTCGGATTAACATGAATATATCACGTGGAGAGCGCAAACTAATGTTTATATAACATTAACATCTTTGCTTGACACAACAACCCTCTACAACATCATCAATTTCGCTAGCCGAACAGTTGACAGTTGTGACATCTAACCGAATTTAATGTAGGGCAAAAGCTACCCTATTCCGATCGAGAATTCTCAAACGGGACGGCCGAAATGAATTAGAAGGGGGTTGGTAAACCTGTAGCACCAGATCCTTAAGCGAAAAAATACGAGGTAAATATACGTTATGGGAACGAGTTGAAGGTTTTCCACCGACAAAAAATTTACCTGCGTAATGTTACAGTGACAAGTATACAATTATTATTCCATGAGAACAAGTAGTGGGTCTACTAAGACTGTATGCTGGCTGGATGATTAATATGCAAAGATTTTGAGATAGGGCAAAGAGAATGGAGCTAATTTAAAAAGTAATTTGTTAGTAAAATGGTCTACAGAGTACTCCTATACAAGATGGTGCGAGGAAGGTTTCCTCAGACATTTTGAAACGTTATTTATGGATCAGATTACAGCCAACGTGTTATGCTAGGAGCGCAGAACCCTCGTTACTAAGCCTCATAGACTTACAGCTTAGATAATCCATTCCTGCATATTTGTATCGTATAATACTTTGTATTGTGCTCTTATGATAGTTTATAACGATATAACATAGACATAGAAACTAAGGGTAGGTGATAAGCTAGTCTACAATTACATAACGATACCCATCGATATGAAACATGCCACTAACTACCGAACAGTGATACGGAATCTCACACATCGAGCAATAATAGATACATTTTTTGCCTGGCAACCTTTTTATTAACGAAAAAAGATCATGAGCATCTAACGGAAATTCTAAAAGCATATTGGTTCCCCAATCGCCACCCTACCCAAAGCTCCTGGGCTAGCGCTACTATTAGTTGAACAATCAACACTCCAAGGGCATACACCCGAAACCACTATAAACTAACATAATTAACTCAAAACCGTGACAATTTTCGGCGACACAATAGAAAGAACAACTAATAAAATCTGGAACGATTGTAGAATCCCACCTTTTGTTCGCTTTATCCTGCTTACCCTGAAAAGTTTCTGCCGAGTCATTGGATGATTTTGGATTTTTGGACGACTTGGTGACAAATGCCTGCATCTAGGGCCATAGATGAAGACTCCATCATTAATCTTCATGTCGCCTCCTCCAGAAAATAGAAGAATAGGATAGTAATAGAATAGCGGTTTCTTGGATAATATGCTCTCTCAACGACCGCAACTTAAGGTTATCAAGGAGGGTATTTCTTTCATGCAGCTCGGTATATATCAGGAAATACAGACCAAGCGAAAAGAGATTCAGGATGAGCGAGATATATTTTTGCTGCACTAGAATAAGGGATAATGACTATTGCATACCGGTGTCAATATATTTTTTGTTGTTCGCAAAAAAAATTATATTGATAAAAATACGGAAAAATATCTTTAACCAGACATATCAGAAATATGCACATAATTGTTTATTAAGCTAATCATTCCAAGTTAGTTGAAAGGTTGGTAAATCACTTTCAGTGACATGAATCAAGAAGGTAGTCGCAAGAAAAGCTTAAGGAGTTAAGTAATTGTGAAATAATGAAATAGCTATCTAGTTTTATTGATAGTAATTAATAATTTGATGCTATTGAATTCGAAACGCGAATATTCAAGCATTTGATAGCTATATTCTTGTTTAGATCTATTAAATTATTATTCTAGTCATGTCAATCTAGGTCACATTTTAATTTGTTAGTAGTTTACGCTACCACGCTTATATTAAAATTTAGATTTTTGGCATGTGACGCTGAATGAAACTTTATGGGGTGCAGCTTTAGGTATATCCATATGAATAAATAAAAATAAAATAAAGTATTTGTATTTTTATAGGCATTTATTGTATAAATTACAAGAAAATAAAATTTACGCCAGTATTAATTTGCCATTAAGAGTGGCATTGCAGAGATATTCCTGCAATATTCCGGCACAATTTTATCGTAACGATGAGAAAGTTTAACCAAGTAACGGCACCTAAAATTCACCTGAAAAATGTTTTTTCAATTTTTTATATCAAAATCATACACACAAATCTTAAATTAATGGTACATGCGATCTTTGTAATAGTTCGTGAAAAATGAAAAACTAAGCAGTTACTTAATTTGCTAAGGAAGTTTGTTACTTTGTTTCCTGTCAAGTTTTTTTTAGCTTTGAGAAATTAGTTCAATATTTATAACAGTAGTCCCGCATTGAGCAGAGCAGAAACAATAAATTACAGGAGAAACTATAAGAAATTTAAAGAGTAAATTTGTGAAGATAATATTTTGAATATGCTCATACACACACAATCTGAACACTATCAAAAAGTGATCTGGAAACTCCCAAAAATCACCGCATATTCGAGGAAACATAAAAATATGATCGACTTAAAAATGCCGCTCACTTTTCTAAACCAGAATTCAGATATTGGTCAGAGGTCTTCCAGTTTTAGCCTAGGTACCTACCGATTCTTTTGCTTCAGGGCGTACGTATAATAAAGGGCACATAAGTTTTGCTAGATTAAAGGATTAAAATCGTCCCTCAACTGTGTGAAATTGATTTAGGTAACCTAACATACATTGTTGAGGAAACAAAATTGAAACGGTTGCCGTATTGTACCTCATACCTGAGAAATAGTCCTAAGTAAATATTGGCACTGTTGCCTATTATTCTAGAAAAGCTACTGCTTCCTTTGAAATCGTATGAGAAAACGGAAATAGCGTAATCAGATATAAACACAAATATGGGTTGTTTCAATTGGTATATTTATTTCCATCTTACTTCCCTACAGCTATGCAAGGACTTTTTGTATGTTTTTTATGAATTTTGCCTGATCATATGCCTCAAAATAGGTTAACTGTTGATCATTTTGGCTTCGTTTCGAAACATGGCAAAGTAGTCAGCGGCAGATATTTCACCAACTATCATTTCCAGTTGCGTCTGATCGTCTATCCATTCGAGTAGATGGTTTGGAGTATCGTCCTTGACAGAACAATGTACGCAATTTGATTACTTTCTCTCTCCTATTCATCTTAGGTACCTCCCAAAACACCGATGTCCTTTAAAAAAACTGTTTGGTCTAGAGGCCAATCCACAAAGCTCCTTTGTCATTCCATTCCTCCACGTTTGGTCCAAGTGCTCTATAAACTTCACGTCGCTTCTACAATAGCACGGGAACCTGGAGAAAGTAATACAAACTTTGTTCCTGCTTGGTACCGCTCTATTTCTAATACAATATTACAATTAAATACTTTTCCAATTGAGTTACTCTTACATGTTTTATTATTATTATAATATTGTGGTTCTTGTTATAGGTTTTAAGTTGGTGCAAAATCAGTAATAATGCTTTGGAATTCCATTGGCTTGAGATTTTTCTACGTTTCACAACACTCCTATTGATGTATCTTCATTCATCTTCAGGTAAAAAAATCTGTAGACTGTGACAGTCTGAAGCAGTGTTACCTAAATATCCACATTGTCTAAAAACTTCAAACAACTGTTGGAGCAAGATTTCTCGAAAAACGATTTTAGTTCATCATGAGTTATTTATTTACCGATTCATCCTACAAACACTAACAACTAGTAGTTACATGTAAGAGCCTGGTGAGTATACATAAATGAGAAAATATGTATACAAACCATGAGTAGCTAGAAAGAAAGGTATTGCCATATTATTTGCAATGAGCAACTTGAGATTGCCATCGAAAAAGTCTAGATCACAATATAATAATATATCATTTCCCAACGAAACGCTATTATATACAATAGATTTCCGCTCAATCGGAAGGAAATGGTATAAAGGACACTCTTCCTGTCTCTCATCTTTCAGAGAATCCCGATGACCGTTTTCAGCTACGTAGCAGAGAGTTATGGACTCCTTTATACGTCTAGGTATGTGGAAGTGTGACCGATCCCCCTAATGATTTATTATCACTTTCTTTATCTCAGGTATGCTGGATACAATAGCACACACCATCCCATCATTTCAAGGATGTCAAACCGAGAAATTTTGCGTTTATGTGCATGCCTCTGGGCCTTGCCATCTAACGGTATTTAGCTTGCAATTCGGCTTTTCGATACATACATATGCAAAATACGTCATATGGGGTGGTTTATGGGTCAGGGCCATATTTTTGCGATTTCTTATGGGCCTTACGCGCTGGCAACAAATGGAATATTGTAGCCTTTTTTTTTTTCGAACAGTCGAATCTCATGTCTCAGGTACTATTATTATTATATATTAAAAAGATGTAATCTTTCAATAATTTTTTTGTATAAAGAGATATAAAGTATGATAAATACTGGTAAATTAAATTAGGTCGATTTCAAAATGTCTTCCTGAAAGCTTTTTGAATTACAGGCTAGAAATTACACGAGGAGTTTGACATTTTGACCCTTCCAAAAATCTTCAGGTAGATACGTCATTTTTAAAGACTAGGCTGATATGACAATCCAAGAACTATTAAAAATAGAATTCTAGTACGTTTTTGAACCTTACTCCCTTGCTCCCTTAACACGCCCTTAAATGATCAGGAAGAAGTACATAAATCGCCCGAAAAGCTTTCCATATGTTAAGCAAAAGTCGTGGCTACCGACTAATTTCAGTCAATATTTTGCCTAGCCTTCTAATTTATTCTGTGATATACTTAACTTTAGAGGATCTGATCTAATTCACGAGGATTTATGTGACGTAATTTCACTATCATTACCCGTACAATTCTACGCCAATGAGGCACTATTACCAAAAATTGGTCAACCAAGCATGCAGTTAACTCGTAATACCCACTTAACTCTTTATTGTCTTGAACCCGAGTAATAAAAATGCAGTTTGCTACTTTGGTGAACATAAATTCCACACATCACATAAAGGGGTAGTGGTGTAATGATATGCAGTCAGAGAATCGAGTGTCAGCCACGTGGCCTAGCGTCTCCCACATGTTAAATTATAACGTTCCTCACACAATTAGCATACCCTTAAGAAAAGGCTAAAATACAGAATTTAATTTTTATACGGTTACAAGGGAGAAACGACGCTTTGGAAATTTGTTTTTTGGTGAGCCGTTGAACTGTACGCGTCAACTGCTTGGAGGGCGTACTGTCATCTGTAGAAATGGAGTCAGTTGATTAAATCACTTTCCATTAATTAATGAACATAATTCCATTTTCAAAATACGCACATAGGCTGGTCATAAGAGTTTGAATATACCCGATAAAATTTTAGTCGAATTTAAATTTTAAATGGAATTTGTTTGCAATGTTTTGAATGTGTGAACAATCATTTCAATCATTAAAATAGAATTAGAAGAATATCAAATACCATTCAGATCCAATTTAAAAAAATCGGTGACATAGCGCAAACATGTTTTACTACGGTTTTTCTAAAAAAATCTTTTGATCTGCAGACATATCATCTTCGTTCAAGATATGGTGCGGGATATGACGTCATTCATTTTTTTTAAATAGTAGCACAGTGGTTTTGAAGCAGAAATAATGTTCTTTTCTGAGACAACAAACACATCTCCGTAATGTATCAATGGTTCAACACATTCTTATCGGGGCATATTAATTCCCGAAATAAAGAATGTGCGTAGATTAAGATGATTTTACTTGGTGAAACTCTTCCATCAAAGAAAGTTTTATTTGTGAAACTTGTGTTCTAATACATAATTTTTTATCTGTTTAAAGAATTTGAGTTAATTGGAGTGGAAAATCTAAATCCATAAAATTTTGATTAGACTCAGTTACCAGCAGGTCATGCACTAAACATCATTACATAAACTTTAACATCCCTACATTTTTACAGCTGCGATAAATCAAAACTGATTTTATTACTCTAATAGGATAGTTTACGATGGAACGGTAACGCCCCTACATACAACAGTTTTATTTACGGCTTTTCCAAAGCCAGATCACACAATGTGCTAATCCAGTTGTCTATTATCTATTGCTCTCATCCCTTTATTAGCGGTATCGGGACTGATTTATGCTTGGCTTTCCATAAATATTTACCTAATCTCTTTTTTATCTGGGAGGCTTAACGCCGCATGAAAAAGGGACTAACCGCAGACGACGTCATCGACCAAGTTTTGCATACGACTGCTGCTTCCTGTTTGCAGTTTGTAGTATTGTATATACATGGTATTTCAAGACAATCCTACTAATTCGGTTGGAAATAAAAAAATCTGTTAACTGGTATGATTTGGCACTGTCACGCATATAAATTCTGGAAAACTTAGTTATTTTTTACTGGCTAAATATAGCTGCTGATACGAGAAACCGTAAAAATATTGTAGTAGTATCCGAAAAATTGTTTAAGTGAGACTAATAAAATCCGCAACTCAAAAAAACTACTAAAATCATGTTCTAAAATGTTTGAAAACATTTCGTCAATTAAAAGATCCTTGGTCATCCACTAAAGCAATATGAAACCTGTAAAAGGTTCAATAACGAACGTAGAATCCTTAAGAATTCTTGATCTCTCAAATATTTTTTAGTACTCTCAAAAATAGTTGGGAACTTGAGAAATATACGAGATTAACGTATGTTTGTTTCACCAACAGATTTTCAAAAATACAGCAGATGTAGACATCATAAAACATCTAATAACACATTGTCTAATATTTGTGATCATGACACTCGCCTGGTGTATGGCTTCATTTGCCTCCAAGCAAGTGAAGTGATACTGATGTGAAAATCTCCACTAGAACCGGTCTGGAAATTTTTGAATAAAAAATGTTTAACGGTGTTTCGATATCAAGAATAATCTGAATCAGGATAATATATGGGATTAATCTGTAAGGCGGAATAGGATATACAAACAGCGCTTTGGGGGATCAAAGATGGTTTTTCAAATCTTTCTACTGATCTTCATATTGAATAAATGAATCTAGATGTTTTGTTTTTCTTCTCTCACATAAGTCATTCAAATTTCATTAAATTTGGTATGTTACAGTAATCTGTGCAATCATCATATTCTTTTGTCGAGTTTTTCGAGAGAATGTGATATAAAACATAGTTATCAATGGAGACAACTCAAAATTCTGTATTTGAGGATTCTAGTACGCGTTTCTGCGCCACTTCGATGTTGTAACTGTTCTTATAAAAGAAATTTGAAAATAGATAAACATTTCGCAAACATCGATTTTTCACTACTCCTATATTAAGAATTTTCCATTGTTCATTGCGATCAGTGATTATGAAAAATTACATGTTGGACCAAATTAGCCATTTCATAACTTGTTACATAAATAGTTAATCTAGTATTTCCAAGTTCTCGCGTTAACAATAGGTTTCTCGCATATAGCTGCAAGTACATAGTACAAAGAACTTATGCAGAAGGTGCAAAAAGTCATAGGTCACGCGTACTGATTACAAACATCAAAAATTGGTCAAGTGACTGCCCTCGATCTCCTCTTATCTACATCGACATCGAGTCGAGATACAATGGCGAATTGCATGTCTGTCATACTCGATCAAAGCCAAATTACGTTGAAAGCACCCCGAACTAATCAGATTAAGTAACAATTGTCCCTGATGAATAAAAAATTAATTCGATAGTTATATAATCCAGGCTGGTTGCGAGTTTTCAATTAGGGTGCCGCCCATTTTATGCAAATCCAGATCAGCTTGATAAGCGGGTACCTATTAAGGTTTCAGTTTGGATGCTGGATACAATGATGCATTATGTCTCAAAGTCAACAAGGGTTGCCAAAAGGGAACGAAATTTGGAGCAGTTGTGCAATCTGTTAGATATTTTTACAAGAATTTTGAGGGGTGTGCCGTAGAGTGTCAGTTTTTGAATACCTGTCTAGCGTTGGCGGAGTTGTCATCAAAAATAATAACCATTGGAGGTGTCAAAAATTAAGCTATGATGGTAAGTGGGTGTTGGGGAAATCTGGACATTAGTATCATAATAATCGAACGAAGCAAGTATAATTCAACTCATCTCAAGTGTCGCCCTCTATGGGAAGCCCATCGGCAACTCACGAAGGCCTAACACCTGGACTGCCAAGTCAAGAGATGAGTTGATGTTACTACCACACCCCTGACTGGGTTACGTATATACCATCCGATTGCTCTCTACAACTATACCGCCAGGTTATACTGACGAGTCTAGGCTAAAGACGAAACATGCATATCATTACTACTGAGGCAGTATTGAAGCCTAACGGTTTGGAGTGCTTTATTTTGGAACAAAAGTACGAGTGTAGATCTAGATAGATTTCGTTCGAAGGGTTAAAGTATCTTAAATACCTTTCTGCTGGAAGAGTTGATATTAGGTGAAAATGTTCATAGATTAATAACGATTCAGGCTACAGCATTAAGCGGACTCATTGGTGAATGAGTGAAAACTCTTCAGAAGATTATCCAATACTCATATGTAAATATTAAAACGCGTGTACGAATTTCGGTAAACTCGATGCTTGTTCCAATTTATGTTGTACACCCTGTTTGTATTTGTCCTTTCCAAAATAACTACCATTGTATGAATTATAGTGGGGAAAATACCAATTGTAACCCACTACTAAGTGATATAATTAGATCTTTGTTAAGCTTCCATAGCACAAAGCGCTACCATTATATAATCATTCCTCATTACCCTTTGGAACAGCGTATGTTCCTTTCATAGTCCACTATCTAATCACTGCCAACTACAAATCTATTACCGCTGTCGTACAGTGACTTCATCACCGTTATTCGAAGGGTTAACCTTAATGTTTTCCGTTACCAGACACGCAATACGCTGGACAGATGTCCGTCAGTCAGCTGACTTTCAGAATTTTCAGAAATAATTATTTTAATTGACTGAAATGCAGCGGGGGGTCTTTGAACGTGATTTAAATAAGTTACGTCGTGTATGCAGGAGGACATACACACGTCAGGGGTGCATGGCGGGGCGGATTGTGTGATTTATTTTAAAAAATGCATCACCTCTTTTGATGATAGCAGCACAATACGATTATGTAGTGCCATCTATTGTTGAAGTTAATGATATTGCTGCATTCACAGTGTTTTCAGATAAAGTAGCAGGAGATTAATGATACAGCATTGATAGATATTTCTGAACGTTAATCATCTTTATAGCAACGCTATGTGTAAAGCTGCCATGACAAGGTTATCACTCTCGTGATCGATGTTCTGCCTTTGCAAAGTCATTTCATTGGTATCAGATGTTGATATGAACGAACTGAGCTGTTTTAAGTTATGTAACTGGGAACAAAGCCCCCGCCCCTCCGTAAAACTATCAATAAGGCTATCTTCTAAATTCACCAAAATAATATGATTCAAACGCTCACGGAACAAAGAGGGTGTTGAGGCAAATTTATCATAAAACGACATTTATGATTCGCTTAAACTTAAATAACTAAAAACCTATAGGAATACGTTCAACTAATCAATTGAGGTAAAACGTACAACTTTCTAATCGCTGAAATCAAAGCAATTTAATTTCACAGGGAAATAGGTTGACTACACTCACCTCTATCTGACAATGTAGGTTTGCCAACTACAAGATAATATGTGATCAGCGATATTTAAATATTTAACTAAATTGACCTAAATATTATTCTAGTGTTGGCGGAGGCGTGATTGTCAGTTATGCTGGTTTCTAACTTTTTTCTGATTCGACGATTTCTTTGCCACTAGACCGATTTTCAAAAGCTATAAATTAATGACGCATACAAATAACATTGTTTATATAGATATAATATTTTTTTATGAAATACTTTGTCTGCTTGAATTAACAAGCATCATACATAGTAGATCACCCTCCCTTGGAGTGACTTAGAAGTCGTAGGTACATATAAATATTTGCCAAGGGCGTGAGTTCAATATATCTGTAATACCGACTGACGCACGTCAACCAATAATAAAAAAAATCCCCCTTCCCACCCCACAAAACACGCAAAAATTAATATAAAGACTGCTACTAACCCACCGCTGATCTCGTTTCACGACAGTTAACGGAAATTTATATACCTTCACCTTGAGCAAAAAAGGCGCATAATTTTTTTGCATCAGCCTCCTTGGACCTTTGTGCATTTCCGTATGAAAGCCAGCACAGGACCGTATGAAGGATACGCATGCGCTGCTGTAAAATCACAGGTGATGAGATTCATTTTGTTTACATGCCTTCTGAGACTTAGTCTGTCATTGTCTGCCCGGTTCTCTTAATTAAAATCACATGCGATTGACTGAATAGCTTTATTACAGTTTCGGCTGTGTCGGCAGCCCTTACCACAGTACAGAATATGAAAAAGTAAAGATTTTCTTCAGCATCTGCATGACATGACAATACAAAAAACAATTGTTCAGAAGCAAACGTCATCATTTTCTTTTATTTGAAAAAATATTGTAACTAGTTGTTAACCTATCGAACATATCATCGACTTTTTAAGTGTGACAATTTATATTCCAAAATAAATTGATCATTATGCGGAAAGAAGAAGAATGAAATGTTAGTTGTGAAGAAAAGATGTCGAACTATAACCAGTCTATAATGAGATCCTGTATTCACGCCTATTTATCTTGATCTTCATGTTCATTCTAACTAATCTTAACTAAAAGCCGAAAACATACACATACTCACACACACACACACACACACACACACAAAGGCCTCATTATCAATCATGTGCTACTTGCATCTACACTCTGATTCTGAAACAGACGTGAAGCGATAGTGTAAAGATTATAAAGAAATGAAAATGGACTACGTTCTAAATTGCCGCAAATTTTTCAAGTAAATTTTTTATGGCTTGAATTTTTATGGAACATTCGAAAAGCATTGAAAATATAATATATTGCTAGGTCTGAAAGATCGTAAAATTTGTCGCAGATCGGTGAATAAAAAAGTGTTAAATAGGTTGCTGTGACTCATCCAAATTTAGAAATAAATATTTGAGTAGAATTTTGGAAATGTTGACCTTTTCGAATATAATTCGCAAAAAATATATAAAATATCATTTGAAACGTCACATTATTTCATTCATATTTATGCAGTTAAACTCATCTTGTTATGGTCCCTTATCCGTTACGGATGTTGGCGATTAGCATCACTTTGTGGAAGACCCCTTTGTTGGTAATGTGATCGGTTCAGGATCAACGTGAAATAAAACGATACACCCATATGTCAAAAACCTCCAGTTTCTTAATCAATTTGCCTGTCATCGTCGATGCTTCCATAAAGTAAAAAATAATTAAAGTACAGTTATTCAAACAGATGTTAGACAAATGTAAGCTAACCTGGATCGATTTCCAAAAACTTTAAGGAATTCTCGTCGTTGTCTCATTACGAAGTTTTTCAAGATTGCAATCACAACAGTTTGTTTATGTATTGGTAGTAAACAGTAAAAATAATGGCTACCAGTAATGTACACGACTAGAAGGAGATATTTCAATCTTATCTAAGAATTTTATACATAAATCTCTTCAAAACATAATCCAGTTGCAAGTACTAAGTGATTAGATATATAGTAAAGCATATTCCTATACTTCACTCAACAGTGTGTAAGGAATTTCTTGCCCACAGGAGTACAAAAAACGACCTAGTCCGTTACTGTCGAGGACCAGGTGAGGTGAGATCCTAACCTACCTTGAGGGGGACCCAGACAATACTCGATCTAATTTTAAGTGATACAAAGCAAGTAAAAGGCATATGAATATTTTCTTGAAACCGATCATGCTCGAGATTCTCATGGAACACTGTAGCAACCAATCAGACGAGAGGGAGATATTTTTGGCGGGATTTGGGGTTCCGGTATGCAGGTATAATTGGTGAACTGGATCAGAAAATTTATCGGAAGTAATAGCGTGCTCTCATTGTAATATAAATTTCAGGGCTGAATCTGTGATAGCTAAAAAGTATAATCAATTACATGCTTGTCTACAAGCGCAGTGAAAAGGTTAGCTGACAATAACATACAAGGAAGGATCTCATATGAAGAAGGTCTTCCAATATAGAAATTTCATGCAATGAATGAATTTCAAAGATGTCAGCCGTCATAAATATAAAATAATTATATAACGTTCATGTTTCTACATAATAGCTACACTCTTTACCGGCAAAAATAGTAATATATTTTTATTGCATATTATATATGGCGGTTTGATAGGGGGAAATAGTATCAATTTCATACTAACTGTTCTAAAATCTGTTTTTGATTGAAATCCACTACATAGTCACTTAAGCGAATCGGAATAGATTAGCTACCTTTAAGTAAGAAAGTCAACTGCAACATAAAATGCCCCACAACAAAAATGAATTGAGATTTTATACGTCCGCCTATTGGCGTGAACAATGAAGTAACAATATCTAGATGATTTGATTTATTAATTTAATTCGGTCACTCATGAGATTTTGTTTTCTAAGAAAAATTAAAGCAGTGGAATATCTAAAAGAACTCAGCATATTCGTTTAGATTTATTGGATCTCGACGTGTTAGATACCATTGGACAGGGAGAAAAATCAAGGAGCTTTATCTAATGATACTGATATTTGTAGTATGTATGTTACCTTCTTGAAGTTTCGCTCAATAAACTTACTCTGTTATCATTTTTTTCAATACCCACGTCGATTCGTGGTGATAAAAAAAAAATTTGCGAAAACATATCCCAGGAACGAGAAAAGTAACAACAAAGAAAGGGATTTATATCGTTGAGTAATCTCAGAATTTTCTATAAAGGAAATAGTAAGACGTTGTTAACCTTGTACTAATGTACATATTGCTTCGTATATTTCAAGTGGCGTGTTTAAGCCATCCCCTAAATATTTGCATCGGTTTGATTAAGGCATACTGAAACGTTGCTTTTATTATGAAACTTTTATCACGTTCCAAAATAAATGGTCTATGCAAATGGTTAAAGCCGATAATTACAAAATTAATCCAATATGGTAAGTAAAACTATTAACAAAAGGCTAACAAATAGAAGTTTTTGGTCCAGAAAAGCTTTCCATCAGTCAAAATGAAATTATATATTAAACTCGAATTTCAGTCATATAGCAATTCCCAACATATGAATAAAACTTATGAATGTCTGTTTAAACCACCCATAATAATCGCTCACTGTCAAAAAAGTCACGTATCCAGAATGTTCTACAAACTCTCCATTCATTACTGTTCATAACACAAATGACTAGGCAATCTGGCATTAATAGTCGAGTGCAATGCAAATAGGGCCAGATTTATGGTAGCAAACGCCCCCTCGTGTTGTCCGCCCATGATTTTGAAGTTCTTGCTAGTATTGTTCGGTAATATGTAAATCTCCTCGTTGCCGCCGCGCACCTAGAGCTGCATAATTAGGGGGTGAGAAAGAGACAATATGCACGAATACTTTGTGACCGTAACGAAAAGTCATGAATGATAATAACTGGAGGGTTGCGCGCCACTATGGTGTTTGGCGCTTTATGTTGCATTTCTATCACTTGACGACTGAGTTTTGAAACTTAATAGGTGTTTATATAATTTCTCTTAAAATTTTCTCTGTCTATTTTATGGTCCCGTCCAAAACTAATGTAGATAAAGATGTGTGTATATTCCCGCGTTCTTCAAACTTTTCGTGCAAGGTTGTATTCAGTCTAAATATCTCTTAATGGTAGTTTTGGATATAATGTATGTTCTTCGAGGCTGGTATGTAAAGTAAACAAAACTTTGGAAAGTGATGTTGGCCTTACGTTTTATTTTTTATAATGTCATAAACGTCTAAACCGATCAGCTACATGAGAAACATTTAAAACATATTTGGATAAATGAGAAAATGTTTGCTTTCCACGAAAATATTTTTTCTACTAAACCCTAAAACGATTAGAATATGTACGCAAATTTGGACCCCCAAAATATATTAGAAACACGAAAAACAGATCAAATTGAAGTGTGACTTAATTTTTTGTTTTTGGTTAAATACGCCGACGTTTGTAATGATTTCAAAACGTATGAGAAGTAGAATAGGATCAATATTATTTTTTGAATAGAATTTGAAAAGCGCATACTTGGTGATGCTAGTTGGAGTACATCGGTTTGATAAGAAATTCTATGTAGAGTCCCGAAGAACTCGTTTTTCTTGCATATACGATAGAGCCGAGTTTGGTTTTATTAAAAAATTGAAATTGCTTTCTTCTGTTGTCCAATTAAGTACATATTTTCCATATAAGTATAAAAATTTATTGATATTCCTACTTTCCAAGACAAAATTGTATTTCTTTCTATTTGCAATTATATTCTGTATTCATATATTAAACAGATTATTCCGATTAAATCTGAACTTCCAGGTAGTTGTTGTATTCCACCAGAAAACTGTATATAGCATAACAAAAAACCTACTTTGACATGGGAAAAGTGGTAATCACAGCATGAAAAGACATGTAAAGACCTTCCCTGAAGGCACAAAGTGACATGAATTTTGAAACTGTCATCTCAACTGGGGAAATAAATTAGCATATGACTGAGTCGAATTAATTTAAACTGGAGAATTACGGTGAATCCTTATTAGTCAGTGATTGATTTTACCCCAGAAGTAACCACTGGAAGTTTCATCGTAAATTTTCCAATTTCCCGTACGTATCGCCGTGGCGGAAATGGTCAAACCGTCTTCCACAAATGGAGAAGACTGTGGTTCCGATTCCCACCGGCGACAAAAGTTATCTTTCCAACAAGTTCAGTCCCTTTTACGTTTGATATCAAAATCCCATTCAAAAATATGTCACCAACTCCCTGACTATGTGCCATTGCTTTAACTACTAAGTAACAATATTGCAAAGATGTAAATTATATCGTTGCTGACATGAAAAAATTGCACTGAATCGCGTTTGCTTTCCGGTTGTCACCCTTCACCGCTAATGACACATCGAATGACACGTCGAAAGCTGTGCAGACAGGGGGTCGGGTGTGTATTAAATGGACATTAAAACACACTCGAGGATTCTCTTTATGCCGGTGCATGACATTCGATACAATGCCGTAATGCGCGCCGTTTTATTTTTAACTCTCGATTACCTCTTTGGTTATTGTTAAGTGGGAGTCATTATTACCGGCAGGATGGGTGGACAGCTACAGTTTTTGTTCGCGCCCGATTCGCTGACTTCAGCTTTTCATGAATAGGGTTGAGTGGGATGTGCATGAGCGGCGAAAACGTTACATAAAAAATGATGCTGTTATTCATTTGCATTCATGGAGAAAAATGGGTTTTTCTAGCTGGCAGTTGTTAGCGGGCTTTGCTTTGAGTATTTTTTTCATTGCATCAGATAGAGGCGCAAACGCAGGCTTTTATAATTTGAAGGGGAAATATTGCACTATTTTGCTTCCCATTAATAACTATAAGTAATGTGACATAAATTCGCATTTAGAAACTTGGGACAAATCTAGCCTACAACGGGATTTGATCCACACATCTTCTGTTCAAGGAGCAGATGCTTCCACCAACAACACAGAAACATTGTCGATCGATCTAAAATGCCAATGTTAGAAGCTGCTGACAGTTTTAAGGCGCTTTCAACATTTTGGTCACCTGTTATATACCAGTTAGCGAATTTCGCTATTCTGTTAGCGTCACATAATAAGTGTAATGAATATTTTATGGGGATCTATCTCCAAAAAATCCATACTCAAAATATGTAGGTATCTCATTTCATACATTGGTTGAACATTGAATGACAAAAATTGAGTTCAATGCTACTTTACTCGAATGTGTGTCCATCAACGGTAGATGCAAATAATATACAACTTTTCACTTTCTCTGTCTCGTGAACAAATAGCAAGAACCTCATAAAATTCTGGATGAGTTCATTGTCACATATTTCAGTAGAATAGGTTATAAAATAATAAATGTGTGGGAAGCACTGCGTGGATACGTGCCTTCATTCTATTAACATTATTTTATGCTACTTAGTGCACTACAATAACGACAATAAAGTGGTCCTTGAGATAAAATATAATTTCCACTATTTAAGTTTCAAGATGTCAAATTTCCGATGTAAAGCTTGAGTACCCCGAACTAGGGTCAAGTAAATGGTAGCACAGCGTATCATTTACTTGGCAATCAACCAAATAAAAATACTCAACAATCGATCCATTCAAATGCAATTATACTTCGCAGTGGGGTTCCACACCCCCTTTAATGTATTCCAAACTATAGGTAAACGACAATCACATACGTGTCGCATTTAACCCCCCTTTGTAAAAAAACAACAGGAACTTGAAAGCGGCGTCGAAGGCCATTTGTTAGCCTTCGCGCTAAAACGTCCGGTGGCATATGGGTTCAAGTAGCCGGAACTATCTGGTGTATGATTTTTCTGTGTGGTAGGTGTCCGGTCAGTAATATGTTAATTCGGTAGGTCAACCGGTATCTCTAATTAGCCAAGGTATGCACAAAAAATGACGGGTGTTAAGTTTGTATTATGATCAAATTTGGTGGAATGGTCACTAGGGTGGCCGGTTCTATATCGACTATGGGATTACCATATTTATTGGAACAAAAATTCAGAAAAGCAACCGTAAAGGATTGCTGTCTATGACGTGGTTATTAGGAAAGAAATGGTTGCATCTGGAAATTGATAGATGATACAGAGAGAAGGAGGTACTGTGTTGAAACGCCTCAGATCGGGGGCTAAGGCGGAGGCCTGTGTCTGAATTTCATTGAAACAATTCACCTGACGACGATTGATGATAGCATATCAATCGAAACGTTATGATACTCAAAAATTTTATAGACAATGGAAGTCCGAAATCAAACTTTTGAAAAATCATCCAGCTTTCACATTGTAATAGACCCGTTATTTCAGGCCTCCTGTAGGGTTTGCTATTTTTGCTCTTGAGGTTGACAATAGGGCTCCGAATTTAAAATTTTACTCCGGGCACAAATTTTCTCTCGACAACCCTGGCTACCTGCCCATAGCTAACCAAGTGGGCAATTTTGTCTAATGTACAAAACCATCACAATCATTCACTAAGTTGGTCCTAGTTAGTAACAGATCCTATCCTTCCTTGCTCAATCGATTTCCTACCTCTATAGTTCTAATCCTTCCAGGATCCAAATCGACAAAATCGTGGACATTGTATAACAATTATTGTGAACAGTCAGTGAGCAGCAAAACATTTGTAACTCAGGCAGCATATTTCCTATTCTCTTCCTTTCTACGGCAATAATACAATCGTATTCCATCTGTTTCAGCCCACCATTCCAATCATGCTGAAATGGACAGTGATGCCAAGACCGAAAGCAGCCGCAGAACAGCGCCCTCTACCTGCGACCCCGCGGAGTGCAGACAGACGTCAACAGCGACGTCGTTCCACGCCTTCGGCCAGAACGAGGAGAAGCCTAGACGCCTTAGAGGCTGATAAAGAGAATCAGTTCACTTCCACTCCTATCAAAGGGGACTCTTTGGGTGGAGGGTTGAGAGACGTGAGCAATTTAACACCTACTGCTGTAAGGACTCAGGTAAAGTTGTGTTTTGACGAAAAATGTTACAATGTACCGGCTTTTCCTTAAATTCTCAGTTCATCCATTGCATTTGACGTCATATATGTGTTCGCAACGGTGAAAGTAGAAAATGCTCAATAACCTCAAACACTTCTAGTTGTATATTTTTGGAAAACTGCTTACTGAATGATATTTTGTGTTGTTGCAGCCTGTAGACGGGAAGCGTCTCTCTTCCACGAAGAAATCGAAGGCCTCTAAGAAACTCATCCACACACCACCAAGTAGCCCCAGACACCGCCATAAAAAGAAAAAAGACTGTATCACCGCCCACTACTACGATTTCCTCAGTGCGGACAGTCTCGCTAGTAATTATTTTAGACCTCTGGAAACCGTAGATTCTCATATCGAGGGTATCTTGGACGATATGAGCTGCAGTTGTAAGCCCAAGAAAGTAGCTGATACTTATGCTCCAACTCTTCCAACATTCACTTCTGAATATTCTCCGTGTGCCACGAGGACTACACATTGTCTCGCAACGTTAAATAAAAATAGCAGCAAAAAGGTGTCTGTCATTTCCAAGATCTTGGATGAAGTGCCTCCAGCTACCAAGCCAAGGATAGATCACGTTGAGGACTTTCTGCACCAGATATCTTTCATTACGTCGCCTGACACCCCTTTCAGGCAGAATCGAAATAAAGTAACGCCTCTAGTCAAGAGAATTTTAGATTTTAAGTTTAGTAAGTGTGACGAAGAGCAGAATGATTCGTCCTATATCAACAATATGTCTTTAGACAAGATTGTAGATGCTATACTAGATAGCAGTGATGATAGTATAAGACCTACTATAAGAAGAGCTCTAAATACTAGTTTAATTGTAAATGTAGAATCTGAGAATGAAAATGTTAGTAGAGAAGTAAATCTCATGCATGCGGGGGAAGTGAAAAAAGCAGCAATGGACGGTTCAGAAAATTCATCCGACTCTGGATTCAGGAGTTCTGCCACCGACAATCCTCATAGTCTGGATAATAATTTCCATTGTAAGTGCAACAATAATCACAAAGAACCTGTGACGGAAAGAACTATAATACAACTAAATGAAACTTACAATGAAAGATGCGTAGACGAGAGTTCTAGAAAAAGGCCTGCTATTGGTATGACCGATGCAACTAGCCCAAAGCGGTTACATCTAGAAACATCTCGAAACGAACTTGAATTCACGTTGAAAAGGCAGAGGTGCATCAGAAGGAAGAGACCCCACAGTATAGAAAAATCCAATATAGAAAGGAATTGCTACTTGGAAACCAAGTGTCTACCTCCGCTTGTGAAAGAATCGTCTGAAGATTTAGGGGTTACAAGAACGATTGGGTCGGAGGCGTCGCATTTAGATGATTTTAGGATTTTGAGGCTTCGTGAGCATCAAGCAGAAACTGGTATATCACAGGTTAATGATGACTGTTTAGAAGATAGTTTTGCCAACACAATAACTACCGCAAAATCAGGAGCCAATAAGGATTCTCATACAGAAAATAAGGATATATCAATTAACAAGTCTGTAAAAGAATGCCATAGCGATAGTAAAATAGTAACAGCTTCGGGCATAGAACACTGCATCTGGAATATCAGTTATGTGCAAAACGAATCCTGTACAGAGAAGTTCGGTGGTGGTCAGAGCTCTACACAGCTTGATCGCGAGAAGCAAACAAGCGAACTGAAAAATTGCGACCATGAAACCAAGTCGATATCAAACGCCAGCACTCTCACTGAGGAATCATGCAGTAGCTTAAAATGTAAACAGCTACGAAACACTGATGATTCAAGTTCAGAGAAGAAACGTTACATGGACACAAGGGGCTTACCAAGTAGTACATTTGCAGAGGAATCTTTTTCGGATCACAGAAATATACGAAAGTGTTTGCTGTTTGAGCTGTCTAACAACGATTCAAGTTTATCGGAAATGTCCAGTAGAAGTGGGGTGGTTGATGTTAGGGGAAGTGTGGAGTTGAGGATATATGGAGAATGTGACACAATCTGCGTAGATGGTAAGATTTCATAGATAGATATAGTTTGGAATTTTAGCCAAAGCATACAAAATTGGACTAGAATTAGCAGAGTTGCATTTTTATCAAACTGCTAAATAATGGACACTACTTTAAATTCACCATTTGATGTCCATACTATTTGGACATACCGGGTTTAGTTGATTTTAATTGATCTTTGACTCTTTTGTATACCTCACGTTCAGTTTGTGAGATACTGAATCAAGGTGGTCAACTTCCAATTTCATCGGAATATGGACGTTTCAATAAAATTCCTCTTTCATTTATCACCTCACACAAAGGCAGAAAGCAAATTGCGCTTCAGAAGCGCTGTGAAAGTACAAATGTTTATTCAGATTGATCTTGAAATACTGTAAATTCTGTTTGGATTTTTCCTCTAATCCCTATACAATGGGTTTTCCGACGTAACTCCCCTATAACTCTGTTCAAACATGAATAGGTTTTAAATGGGTGATTGTCAACATAAGCAACATAGGCTTCTACAACACATGTTAAACCTCTGTCAAGCTTTTAGCTGTCTGTTGAACTACTAAGCTTATCGAGTTCCTCACGAAGGCGAAGATGTTGAAAGAAATATTAATAGATGTGAACCACAATAGATCTGAGAGTCGCAGTGGAATTTTGAATGTTCACCTACTAACTTTAAACTTGAAAAATCCCTTGTTACATGGTAGCTGAACTCGGCTAAAACATCCTTCAGCAATTAAAGTTGCGAGAGCCAATAAACGGCTTTCTGCACTTTATTTACTGAAAGCTGCAAACAACATTTGATGCCATCTACAACGTAAAATTGCCGCACTAAAATGTCATGGATGGCGCTTTTAGTTTATTGCAACTGCACTCGCCAGCTATATTTAACGACAAAATCAATAACGGCGCTTCATTGTATATCATACATACACTTTCATGTATAGCACGCAATTTAGTGTTGAAAGATAAATGAAATGGAATACATTGAATCCATCCAAACATGTAGCTGACAGAATGTGTTAAATATGGAATCCTATGCGTGGACGGGATCTGTTTTGGGGTTGTAGATTGGATGAATAATTATATAACGGCTGTATTATATTTCAAATATGGAACAGTTACAACATAGTACCTCATAGTCACTAATGCTATTATCGATTGGTCGATTTGTATATTGATCTTCTGGTCTGCCGATCTTCTTGACACCTGTTATCTCAGCAAGTACTGCCTTGAATGAGAGTTCATAGAGTGATATTCTTCTTACCACGTCAATGGCATTGACACCTTAGATTGCCAAGAGTGGTGTTTTTTCGTATATCTTGGTTTTCTTCTAAGTGTTCTGGCATTTCTTGGTACATTTTTCATACCTATCCTACGTAGTAAAAGTTGAAATTCTATAGACGATCTAAGTTAGTTAATTGTTTGCTTCATATCCTCTCAAAAAGAACTCAACCCTCATTTCATTTTTATAACAATTAGGAACCTCACAAATGCCAGGAAAGGCATGCCTCATTCGATTTTTTTGTTTTCAATGATTGAGATTCAGTCATTTATGCCACATGAGTAACGATCTTATATAAACATTAAAATCCTGTGTAATAGCTTCCGAATGCTTAAGCATTCAAGCAATTCCGTACAAACTGCCAGACAAATGACAGGAATACTTATCCCAATAATTGTTTGATAGATGAAGTATGAAATCGCGTATTTTACATTGTAAATGGAAATAGGGGTTAAATTTTTTGAGTATCAATTCTCTCTCCAAAGTTTCACTATGCAGTAAAGGTATCGTAACTCCGTATTCACGATCGATTGATAAGAATAAGATTATCAGCTGATCAACAGCTTTGTTAACCATTAGTCTGTATAAGTTCAGTACACCATTAGAAATGTTTCATAGTATCTAAAAAGTTCCCACAAATAAAACCTAACCTAGCTATATACAAACATCGCGAATCCAGTATGTTTGGGAAGTGCATCTCTTCTTCATTGTATGAGAAACTTACGTGACTTGAGATGGTTTGATGCATTGCAATCAAGATATTCACATCAGTGTGATTCAGTTATATCATAGCATAACGAAATTCCAACTCATTAGGTCGTTTTCTTGAATATTGAATATAACTATGAGTTATAATAAAGCTGAAAAACACCTTTATTTTTTCAGTTGTCAGGTGCACAGACCTGTTCCGGCCAAATGGTGAAAAAATAAACGCCTACATCAAGGTAAGTCCTTAATTAGCGTTCATTCTTAATAGTTCTGAAGTTTGTCTGCTTTACTGATCGACCGTATGCTAGCCTCAACTAATTTTATTGAACATATGCTATGATTCCTTAATGGGGGGTAATCTTTGAAGTACTGCCCGCCTCGTCCAATTTCCTGGATATTTTTAAATGATATTTTTCAGGCATGAGACGTTAGGTGTGTGGAATGTATCCTGCATGTGTTGTAGTATTGAAGTTTAATGACTCTTTAACCATAGCTTTCTGAGTATTGATGACCGGCGTCAATATCAATTAATAACTATTGATAAATTATTATTAATCAAACTTCGTCATACAATATTTTGACTTTGAGCGAATAGGTAGTCTACCTTATGGATTGGATTTTACGATGTCTACATCACGAAATTGCATGTCATTCGTTCACATCGGTTTGTTTGTACCTGGTTTTGTCACCGCGTAATTTCAGTAATTACCGCAATGACTTTAGAAACAAAATTATGCTAGGGCTATCGCATGTAATACTGCTATGTTTTTGTAAATAGGTACATTGCAAGCGGAATGATTAGCAAAAATGAAAAAAACGTGGTTAAGCTTCACTTTTGTAAGTTGTTTAAGTTCCTGATCATTTTTGGAAGTCTTATATAAATTTATGGAGAGTCATAAAATGTCTACAAGTTCTAAGCATGAGAATTGCAAAAAAATAGAGGCGCAAAAGATTTGAATTTTATTCATGCACTGGGTCACTTTATGTGTTCTCATGAACAGGTGTCAGAAAATGTTCACAACAACAAGGACAGATATTTCGTCAAAAGTACATGACATTCACTTCTATATTAGTATATCAAATTTGAGAGTTTGACGATACACATCCGATTATAACGCTTTTCTCTTCTATGAGGAGGGTTGCGGTAGGTGACCAGCATTTATCAAAAACGGACTAACAAATAAACCTACCACCATTTTTCTCTCCAGTGAACCTCACTTTTAACGAACTTCAACATCAACATATCCACTCTGGGCATCTCAAAAGAGCTCCTTACGTTGACAGCAATCAAAACAGCAGCCACACGCAACTCATCTCGCTTCAAACAAAAAAAGGAGAGGAAACTGGAGGGACAAGTGAACGGTAGTTGGCAAACGGCGTATCGTGTCGGCAAGATGCTAATTGCCGACGACTGACGATCAGTAACTGTCAACTGTCAAGTGAATGGAAAAGGCGGCGTCGGTGTTTCGTTTTCTAAAGTTGGAACATATGCGCGTATAGAGGAACACTGGCTTCAAACGTTCAGATGTTTTAGTACTGTACACGAGTTTTGAAGGAATAGATTTTGACTATTTCAGGGCTGGAGTTGCCATAATGATCCTCAGTAAGTGACTAACTTTCACAGTCCAACATATTGACATCCGTTAGAGTACACAATCATATACGGTATCTTATACATTAACAACAACGATATACAGTTTAACTTCCTTCAAAAGGACGTAATATGACTTTGAAAAGTCTAAACTTCTATATGCCAACAAGTCAATTTTGAGCAAGGCCATGAAAAAATCGTTGTGTGAATCCTTGGTGTTATCGAAAATATCCTACTGCAATATTGTGTACTATCCTTGTCTTGACAATACCACTAAATATAGGCTACAACGGATTCAAAACAATTGCTGTCGTTATGTCAACAGTCTAAGAAAGTATGATCATGTAACGCCTTCGTTTGTATCTATGCAATGGCTAAAAACTACCGAACTTTCCCTATACAACTTTGTTTCGTTTGTCTCTAATATCTTGAAAACCTTTGTAGCCACTTATTTGAAGGAAAAATTAATAATGAGGAGTGCTGTACATCAAGTTAATATTCGTCAGAAATATTTTCTGACCATGCCGCAGCATAAGACAGCCATGTTTAGGAGATCATTCACATTTAATGCAATGAACATTATGAATTCCCTACAAATAGATTTTCATTCCTACACTGCACAGTCAAAAACAAACTGAAAACGCAGCTGTTAGACGGATATTCTACATGATAAATATATGCATACAACCTATCTTAGTATTAGTATAAGTTATTATAAGTTAGGAGTAAGTTTTTGACCTGGTTAAGTATGAGTAGCTTGAAGCTAGACTTCGTCATTTATAACTAATTGTAAAATAGTTATAATAAAGTCATTATTATTATTATTATTATTATTATTATTATTATTATTATTATTATTATTATTATTATTATTATTATTATTATTATTATTATTATTATTATTATTATTATTATTATTATTATTATTATTATTATTATTATTATTATTATTATTATTATTATTATTATTATTATTATTATTATTATTATTATTATTATTATTATTATATTTATACAGAAAACGAATACTGCTCACCGGACAAGTCAAGTTTTGAGCTGAGCTTTTCATACCGACACACACTTTCCACAAAATACAGCTATTTTTCCAAAAATCACTACGTAAAATCCATGAGGTCCCTCTCAAATCCATACGAAATTCGGAAAATCGATGTACATCTTATCTGCCACACTACATAATCGACTTTTTCTTTCGCGCAATGTAAATTCAGGGTTTCCTTAATAGTTAGACGTTTTTTCACTGCCCGATTTCATCAATTTTAGTCAGGATATTGAAAATTATCCAAAAATGTATCGAATTTCATCCAAATGTCACTGTCATCTTATAAACGTCATCAGTTGTGGTCGTTCTTCATTACCGACATTTTACCGACTGTGCCGTCTACTAGAGGGTAATGAGAGGTCGCGTTGTCAAACGCTGGACACTTGAAAACGGAAATAATGTTGCCGTGATTACCATACACAGGGGTGGATTTAGAATTGAAAATTTACCAAAAATTCAAATTTCAATATTTTAATGGATATCTCAGAAACTACACAATATAGAAAGACGGCAAACATGTTGAAACAATTAATATATACCGTGTGTCTAAGATTTAAATTTCACCGAAAATTCGCATCTTAAGGTTTCAATAGATATGTTGAAAACTATATGATATACAGAAACGGAAATTGTGCTAAAGTGGTTAGCATATAGTATCTGAAACGAAACAAGTGTTTAATTGATTAGCATTTACAGGGGGTGTCCCAAATTAAAATTTTGAAATACATAAAATACGAAAGCGAAAACGTGTCAAGTGATTAGCATATACAGGAGGTGTCCAAAATTAAAATTTCCACAAAAATTAACATTTAACGTTTTAATAGATATCCCGAATGCTTCCTGATATACAGAAACGGCATAAGTGTGGAATTGATTATCATATGTACATGTGTCCAAAATTCAATCGTTTGGTCGAAAATTCAGATTTACGCATTTTAATAGATATTTCGAAAACGACATAATGTACAGGGTGTGTCAAATTAAAATTTCCCCTAAAATTCACTTTAACCGTTTTGCTGGATATCGCAAAAACCATATGAAAATTGATATCTAGCCGAAAATATACATTTAAACGTTTTAATAGATATCTCGAAAACTCCGTGATATACAGGGATAGAAAAAGTGTAGAAGTGATCGGCATATACAGGGTGTGCCCAAAATTGAAATCCATCCGATAATTTACATTTAAACGTTTTGATAGATATCTCGAAAACTACATGACATACAGAAACGTTACAGCTATCATTCGAAAGCTTATTTTATGTTACGTAACGCGTGGTCCAACTGCGCTAGTCCAATATATTGACATCCGTTAGAGTACACAATCATATACGGTATCTTATACATTAACAACAACGATATACAGTTTAATTTCCTTCAAAAGGACGTAATATGACTTCGAAAAGTCTGAAATTATGTGGAAGGTTGTTGCATTTATTTTGACATCATTTTCCTGCAAACTTTCTCGAAATAATTTCTGAAGAACCAGATACATTTGTCAAATCCATATTTTATCGAACATTCGACTGATTTTTTAGGACAAATACAACAAACATTTATTGAAACTGTTGAAAATATTAAGCTGAGTTTATGATACTGTACAGCATTGAAATCAGCAATGTCATCGGGCAATATGCATTACGCCATTAAAAAAATGGCTAGATATTTTTTAGAAATAAATATGTATATATAAATATATAATGACCACAAGTTACAACCAGAATTTTTTTCCTTGACCTCAACCTTCCAACAATGTGCTAGAAAGCATATGCTATTGAAACCTCATCTCGATTTTTATGGATAAAAAAATGGGATTTGCGAATATCAGCTGCAAATCCAACTAGCCTACCTTGGCTATGTATCACTCTAAATAGAATTTTTTTGACTTTTCTCTGTTCGAACAGGTCTGCTTAAGTGATCGACTCGGAGCCAGGAAGAAGAATCCAGGACTTCAAAGAACCGCAGTCCACTCAGAATCTTCGAATCCATTTTTCAATCATACCTTCAAGTTTCCACTCATTCAAGATGACTGCCAGAGAAGAGTGCATATTGAGGTTTGGCATAGGAATAGGACTAACAGGTAAGAATAATATTAAATCGTCTTTGATTTTGGTTTACAACTTCTTTGAAGAAAGCTCTAAATACAGCAGGTATATGTAAAGAAAACAGTTCATCTTTTAGGTTATAAGATAGCCATATCACGAATAAAGAACAGGATGGATCATGGAGAAGCTTTCAATTAAGGTGAAATGAATTTCAGGAAGCCACATTGCAGTATCACGTGAAGAATAGCCTGCCCCTTTGTAATTTATTACCTATCTGCTGTTTTCTTGACGCCTGGCCTAATTCTAGCGGCTACTTAATCTTCTTGACGTTTATGTAAGAACTAGGCCTACTATCTTGCCAGTAACCTCGGAATTTTTTGCAAAATATTAACGACCCCCGTTTGCGCAAGTCAGTGGCGGGTATAGTGAGCTTTCCTCTCAATGCAGAGATGCTCTATGAAGTGTGAAATGAAGGACACCTCAGAAAAAGTTGTTGTGTTGCCAGAACTTATTGTTTAATCTGTGAGTGTATTCGTATGATTGAATTTCATTTTAGAAACTCCCTTAGTCCTGCAACAGTAATCTGATGATAAAATTTATCATGAAGTAAATTGAAAAACGTATTGCGTCGGGCGGCTGATATGACAACCAACCTCAGTGTACATTAGTCGATTTATTTACGTCATTTTTTGATTTGCACTGCACGTCTAACCAAAATATGAAACTGATTGGACTACCTTGCGACATAATAGATAAAAAAACTATTAGGCTGATAATAGGAATAGCTGTAAAGTACTGGCCGATAAATTTGTAGGCACTTGGACAAAAAATGTATATTTCAAAAATTTTTCTTACTTGTACTTCTTTCGAAAATTGGTCATTATCAAACTAGCTGCGAAATCAATGTTGCAATTTTGGTGAGTCAATGAGACTGGTAAACTCTTTGTTTCCTGTGGTTGGATCATGGAAATATGTATTACCGATGAGCTTTAGAAAGTTAGGAAAAGTAGGAGTACGATGTGGTTATATAGTAGTTAAGGTAGTTTTATTTTTTTTAAACGGTGCGTTGATTGCGAAGCTGTTAGGAAAAGTATAATTTTCAATAAATTTCAAACAACAGCAAACATGTTTAATCGAAATATTTCAGTTTAGAAGCCTTGCAAAAACAGTTCAAAAAATAGGAAACGGTTCCGTACTTTTATCATTTAAAATTTGAGTGGGTATCTCTTAAAATTGTTCGTGTCTACGTAGATGGGCAGCAGCGAGTTAATCCAAATTAAAAAAAAACTATCTCTTCACTGCCTTTTTTCTGACTCTTTGCCCCGCCGCTGGTTGTACGATTGCGCACTACCCCCTACATCCATGCGATCGATGCCATCGTGTTCGCGACTTAGTTTTCCCCGAGAAAGTCTGGTAGCCCCGGGAGCAGAAATCCGACATTTTCACACGGCGGTTTTAGCAACCGAGAAAACACTGTGGGAAATTCGATAACGAACAAATTCCCCGCTTCGTGATTTCGCCTCCAAAAATATTTGTACATCTGGTACCGGTGGTGTTGTGAGATTGTTCATTGTGATACTTTCCGTGAGCCAGGTCAATTACCATGAAGCCAGGTTGTGATTATATAAACGGTAGGGTGCTATTAGATCTAATTATAGCACTTAACACATTTTTCCGTACTATTCATTTCCGTAGGTAGTTGAATTTTCCTTTATACGGTGAATTTCGATTTGTAAACTTCCGTTCACATGAATTCTGGATGTTCGATTTCCAGAAGGTTTTTTTCGATTTGAATTTTAACTATCATTATTTCTGTGAATATGGTATTAATTACTAGTAGATGAATTTCTTGATGGTTTATACTAAATGTAACATTGTCTTAATTCAGCTCTTATCGCCGATATTGAGACGTTGGCATCTTTTTTATCTCCACAGAGACGAGATTATGACTAGATGAATGTTTTTCATCATTACTTGATGAAACTTCCCATCATTAGGCTGAAATTCTACAATTTAAACAAAAGTCTCCACGAATAAAAGTATTTTTTTGTAAGGCAGATCGCTCCAATCTGACGATCATTTAAGCATTAAAAGCGAGACGCGTCATATTAAGACTCGCAAAACATTGTAAAGTATTGTGATTGCAAAACTTTTCGAACCTGTACATTTATTTGATGATTTCCACAAGAAGAAAATCCCTGTCACTCATTTCCGTTGGTCTGCCTGACACTGTAATCCTACAAAAACAAATATATGTCTAAAATTCCCAAACTTAATTTTTGTTTGGTTTTCGAATTTCTGATCATTTTTTGTCAAAATTTTTTTAGAGCTAACAAATATTGAGATATCATAGTAAAAGAATTTTGAATCAATCACTTCAAAATCCATAAAATTTTATTTTTCAATGCTTTTTGTATATTGTTTATTGGTCTCACTAGGTTAGTCGGAAATGTATAAAAGGCTATATATGGTACTATAGTGTACAAAACTGCTTTGCCAAATATTTAATCATAGCAATTAACCATTAACCATTATAGAGCTATATCTAAAATATCTGAACTAGAACTACACATAGGGTCACATTGCATGTTTTAAATAACTATATGTATTTGCCAATTTCGAGGTATGATATCTGCATATGCGTTTCCGGAAATTTGATCAATCATAAGTCTGGTAAATCATAATATTCACACATTTTATCGTGTATAGAGATGAGATAGTGGTTTGGGCATGTTGATAGACTTTTTGAATTCGATACAGTTGCGTCAGACTAATTCCACAATGCGCCAATTTAAAAAACGTAGCATCACGCATAATATCCTTACCCAAACGTCATCAAATTCGGTTCAGCGGTTGCTGAGATTGCATGATAAAAATGGCGACAGATTGACAAACGGACAGATTGAAATATTCATCGCAAATTAGAAAACCTTTGCTTTCGCCGCGTATGAATAGCAATTGAAATATGGAATAGCAATTGACTTGATTCCATCCTATAATCATAGTATCTATGATATCTTTACATGTAGTTGTGGAACTCAACACAGGTGATGACTTTGTAAAACATGCATCGCAAACGACATGCAACCATAAAAAGGTTATTTAAGACAATTTGGTCGTCATAACGGAATCAGTTAACAGATAAAACAAATGTTCCCTCTGAAAGTTAATATGCTGTTGTCACGACTGTTTCGAAAAATAGGTCAGCTTCACAACCGATATAGTGAGCAATTTTTAGCGTTTATTACTCTTAATATTGGATGTATGCATGCGAAAATGGTTGGAGCATTTTAATAAAATACTGACTAATTATATTCTGAGTAATATGTTTATGATTTGGAGGTGTCTCACATTTCGCCACAGATAAATTTCTGCGAAAGAGTTTCATTTATAGTACTTTTAAGAAGTCAATGTTAGTCAGAGTGTTTTTGTTCAGATTTTAGAAGCAGCATATAATGCGGGTCCATTAACACCCTCTCTGAGTTGTTTTGAAGGGGTGCGACAAACAGCTGATCGATCCTATACACAGCGGCTGCTTTGAATGAGTGCTGTTGTCTCACGGTAGTCGAAGGCGTATCCATTGATTGTTATTGCCATATTGTCCTTTGAGGACAAACAATCTATATTTACAGATGATTAGACGATTCGGAACGTGTCAGTTACACGTAACAACAATAAATATATAATTAACTTGTTTTCCAGCAATTGTTAGCCAACTCAATTCTGACAATCGAATAGCTCTGCTTCTAACCTCCATTGTCTTGAAAATTTTGAATTTCACAGCAACATTGTATGTATTGCCTGTAGTATCTTTTTGCTTATCAAAATAGTTTCCAGACTTCTAAACTTCCCAAAAATTCATAAGAGACATAGATATTAGGAAAGAATACCAATAACTGCAACCAATTATATGTCTTCGATTTCAATATAATTTTGTCATAATCTGTTGAATACAGAAAACAGCTTAATATTTGCAAAGGAATATCATCTGGAATATCGAATATGTTCATAATTCTCCAACAGCACACCAGAAAATATGTCATCTCAACTCAGCTTCGCTGTAGCCAAAAAGGATATACTGCACTTTAGTTATCGTTGTTAGGTGTAGAGCCAAAGTCTGCCTTCATACAACATTATCGGATGTAGTGGATTGGATGAACTTGAATGTCACTGCGAATAGAGCACTTTGTGATAACCGTTGGCAAGCCAAGTCTTCCTGGCATTTTGACAGCGTGTGCCAAGCATGTGGAAATATATTTAATCGCCTTATATCGATCTTTGCAATTCGCTGCCTTGATACACATCTCTAACCTTATCGAGAACGGACGACGCAAACAAAACTATTAAAGGTGACTTACGAACACTGAAGATAGATCGCTTACGAATCTATGTAAGGAAGACCGAATTGTCAGAGGAAGTTCGGAAGTTTACAGGTTGTTAACGTTATGGATGAGGGGGATTTGATACATTTGAGATCTTCATTGGAGACTAGTTGGATGAATCAGCATCAGCAGCTATGTACATATAAAGGGTGATTCACAAGTCGTGACCAAAAATGAATCATCATAAACAGGGACGTATTTTGAGAGGGTCCTTAATGTAACATTTTTCCCTCGAGGGCTTCATTAAAAATATACGGGGTGTTGAAATTTAAAAATATGAAGTGTTCTTTTTTATCAACTATTAATATATTAATATATATAAACTGAATATGTATCATCAATAATGACAAAAGAGCTATTCAGTCTCTTGAAAAACGGCGTCAGATAGGTTGACCTTCTCTATCAAGTGAGTGGCACAAATGTATTGGACCTTTAGATTGGATTTTAGAAATCTGATCCACTTTATGTCAGTTTTGTTATTGGAAATTATGGAGATTTTTGTCAGGTTGATAAGTTCGGGAATTACTGAATATCTTTAGGCTGACTGAATAATTGATGTCATTTTTTATGTTTTCCAAGTTTTCCATCATTTAGTCAAGCAAAACTAGTGAGGGCTGCGCTTATATGTGAGGAGTAAAAGATTTACTATCGTTCCAGCTGTTTCTGCGGGATTTGTCGAACAAGCATATTGCGAAAACCATTATTTATTCTAATTAGTATTTGAAAAAAAATTGCATACCTACATCATATTTGCAGAATATTTAAGATGCTCGCATCGGTGATGTATGAGAATTTTAATTTGCTATGTTGTTAAAGTGTATCTGTTTCTGCTATGATAAGACTAAAAAAATTTGTTCTATCAACATGTCAGCCTCATCGTAATCAGTATAATAACAAAGAATGAGTATCAATCTCCTTCCAGCTCCAGGCAAATTCATGTTCTACAATTCTTTCTAAAATATAGGAAAGTGATTTGGCCTGAGATGCCATGAAGTCATGTAACAAAGACAAAGAATTTTGGTTATATACCTGTTCAATGTTACTTTTCATCATCTCATCTCATGTCAGCTGAGTGCTCTAGATATTAAAAAGATATATACCTTCCACTCTAACGTCCCAGATTTCGGGAACGCTGCAAAAAAATGATAAATAACTCCTCCCCAACCGTAATATGAACGTTAATTTTGTTATAAAAGAATCGTTGCGGCCAGCGCAAGATACGTGAAGTACCCTCAGGCCCGCAGGGCGTACGCATATATCCCCGGACCAGACGCGAGTACAAAAAAGTTACTTGTATTGGGGGATCGTTGAAAAACTGGTCCGGACAACAGTTTTTGAATCGAATCGTCGGGGTTACGGCCATTCGAAATGCATACTCATTAGAAATGCATTCCCCCCATACCATACATCCATTCCATACCATACCCACGTGTGAGAGATGTACAAACTGATAAGTAGGCTGCTTCTTGTATTTGGTCGGATGTGCACTGGGGTCGATTATATATTTTATGCGGCGGATGGTGAAAGGGAACGAAAAAGGTGCAATACTTCTTCCAGATTTATCATCTTAAACTACAGTAGAAAGAGGTTTAGATGACAGTCATGGGATTGCAAATTTTTCGACGCTATAATAAGGTGATGCTAAGCGTCCCAGAATAGGGTTCCATTTCACTGCATGCTACAAGGCTTAGATCAAACCATCAGAATCCAGAAAAGAGCAATACGTCTAGTGTACGCGTTTGACATGTCGAGCGACCTCCTTAATCTGAGACATCCAAGCTAAAATGACTAATATGCCACTATTATATAGATTCTACAATAGAATATGTTCACCGAGATATATCTGATCTCTTACTTCCAACACCGCAATCGATCCTTTTTCAAAACTGATTATTTTGGAGAGCATTAATATTTTGGAATGAGTAGTCGAGAGCCTATTACTCAGTGATATTGACACTAGTGATGTAAATATCAAATACCACTCGCTTATGCATGTGAAGTCAAAATGTAACTGACTATGCCATGAATTGAGCACAAACTTCCGTGTTTTCAGTATAAAAGCCACATCGACAATGCGAATTTTGTTGCCAGAACAATACCATTTTTTTGGTGTAAAACATAGTTTCACAAATTAAAATGTATGTGATATGTTAAGACATATTTCATACCATCGCCAGACTGTTTGAATGCCCAGTTTATTTATGAACTAATCCTTCTTAAAACTAGTTTTCTAGTTATCTAACTAATATTCGATTAGTAGCATACGGTATGTGTTCGAAATATTCTTTGATTTCACATTTCACATATTAATTATATTGAATATACTGATCAACTTTTTCCCTTTTGTTACAGAGTAAGTGAGTTCCTGGGATGCATTTCCTTTGATGTCGGAAATGTTATCAAAAAGGTAAGATTTTGCCATTCATTATTCCTTAGTGACAAATTTACGTATATGAACTAGAAACTTGAAGTAAAATATGTTAAATAAGTTTCATGCACAATTTGGCATCGTGAACTATTCGTGAATCTGGGTCTTATCTGTACAATTGTTGCATTTAAGTATTGCAGGTATACTGAACGCCATTACATAACGTTCATTATAATCGTATGATAGGTTAGGTACCAATAAGGGAAAGATTAAATTAGGTCATTCAAATAAAGGCCGCTATTGTTAGTTTTGTTGAACTATTGGTATTGAAATTGGTTCACAGACGACACCTTTTTAGTTAAGGGTTGAATAGGTGATGTAGGATGCAAACTAAGTGTGATTGTTCCGCGAGATTTTTCTTCTGGCGGTACACGCGTGTGCCTGTGCCTGATAAGGTAATAAGCGGTAGCCCTAAAACTACTGTGAAAGTGTACTAGAATTGAAAATGGTCTGATTATACTAAGTGCTGAAGTTGGGTAAAAAGGTCGATATAGATTCTCAAAAAAGTAATTTCTTTCGCTGTCAATAATCGATATTCTAAACTAAAATGCCTGAAGGCTCAACTGAGAGTGGACTCTGAAATACAGTACTTGAAGGGTGGAAACTAGTGGCACGTCACAGAAGAACAATAACAGTAGTTAGTAGCAAAAACTACAAGACAATCACAGAACATCACAGAATTTAAAATCATAATATTAACATTGCAGGCAACAACATACGTCATTTGCACTGGTCATTGTGACCGAAATTTATCAGGAATGTGCCATTTTTTGGATAAATATAGTTGGGATGGGTTGGATGGATGGATTCGTTAATTGAAATTGAAATAATCTGAAGACAATTCATTGTCGTTTTCAACATATAATTGTACTGATGTCATGGAAGATGTACTAGCACAGTAAATGAGATTCGATCGTACTAAATCTAGTACATTTGAACTAACAAAGGCAACCTTGGTATAATGGTAATTTGTGTTGCAGGGTTCCGTCAGCGGCGCGTACCTATTGCAGGCGCACCGCCAGGGCCGCAGCGTAACGCCGCCCCTCGCCGCGTCAGCGTCGGCACCGGCCGGGGGTGGGATGCAGTGCGGCGACGGGGGCGGCGCCTGCGACGACGCCGTCTTCCTGGACGACGCCGCACACTGTTGCGCAGACGAGCCACTAAGCAGGTCGATCACTTGCGATGACAAGCAGGCGCTCGATGAGCAGCAGAAGTACGCCGACGAACACCTCTTCCTCAGGTTAGTGCAATGGTGTTGTTCAATAATCTGATTCTATTTCCGCACTCACGTTATTGGATCTTTACAATCTCGTTTGTTATATTAGGAAGGTATGGCGTAAACAGTTGTTTAAAATAGTTGTTCTATAAAATGTTAACAAATGAAAGCCTCTAAATATCTATAATCATTTCTCACAGGTACCTAGAACTAGACCCGACGGAAGGCCCTGACGCGACATGCGCCGCCACTCAACGCACAGCGGCGGCGGCAGCAGGCGGAGGCGCCGCCCCCAGACTGGGTCGCACGCCGTTTACACACACTAAACGGTTGATTCGGTCCCGCCCATCTAGCGGGTTTGGCTTCTCGGTCGTGTGGACGCGTCCACCGCGGGTGGAGCGTGTGGAAAGGGGCGGTGCTGCAGATAGGGCGGGGCTACTGCCTGGCGATTACGTTATCTTCGTCGACCGGTTCAACGTAGTCACCATTCCTGAAGTAGATGTACTGAGCCTCATAAGGTGAGCAAGATATTCAGTTCAGAAGGATTACTGATTTATGAGGCATCACCTACTTAAATATATTTTTATCCTTTTCCCATATTACAAGTAGGGTACCGACAACTATAATCACACGAATACGCATGCATACAGTATGCCTAATATCAGTGGTAGCTTAGTTTTATAACCTCAAATGTCGCTGTTGCAGATCGTGTGGCAACCAACTAACTCTGGAAGTGTTCCGACGTCCGGGAGTAGGAGGATGTGGCTCCTCCCGCAACGGATCTCTTCCCACTGCGAACAAGCGCCTCTCAGCATCGTGTGCCCCGTTGTCCCGCCCTTCGATTGCTGCTCCCCCCACGCGGCGTCCGTCCACAGTTTGCTCCACTACCGCCCATACGACAGTGACGAAATATGGAGCCGCGGGCAGCCAAAGGAGGAGACTCCAACTCGCCACCACACCTCAAGCGGTCGCCTTCTGCACGGAGGTTGGTAGCGGGGTGATTGTTTAGTGATTTTAATAAAAAGGATTGTCGATATCACATTTTTCTACTACGGAAAAAAAAATTATATAATAATACGAGCACCTCTGATCAATTAACTGATTTTTTGTTCTAATTCGTATTTCGAAATCCATGATTTGATTCAAACCATATATCTTTAGTTAGCCAGGCAGAAACCACCCATTGAGAGACGCAAGTGCATCATTGTTTCTTATCTAGAGTACCAGCGTCTTGGGGCAATAAAGATCGCTGAACGTTGTTTCACAGTTCCTTCATCGAACTATCAAACTACCTTCCATGTGGGAAACATCTTTATTTTATTTGTTGATCAACAAGTGAATGTCGCGGATATAACATATATAGATGGCGATGCAGGGATCTGTCAGTGTAGCGTGTCCAGAAATCTTTACTGATTTTGGGGGATATTGACTAACGTCTCTATATTTGTTTTAAATATTATTGTATACCTTTTATTCCCTGCTGAAAACGTGTTTATTTCTATTTAAATATCATATTTTGCGTATCCCAGGTTCAGCAATCGATATATCAGTATTACAAAGCTTGGTTTTTGTCACTAATCTTGGGGTTTTGTAACAAACTGCTGTATTTAACGCCCGCTTTAAACAAGCGTCGAGATTTTGCGATGAGGTTGAAGGTCACATTTTAAGTCGTTTCTTGAACTTCAAGAAATCCATATTGATGAAACGCTATTCGCGAAACAACAATAAGGATGTCTCAATGTTCAAGGACACTACGGGTATAGTACAGCTACGTGGGCTATCCTTATGGTGTGGAACTATTGAATATATTGACTATTCGATGGCTGATTGCCATTTGCAAAATCATTATTCTATTGTGAATTATTCATATAAAGACACTTGCTCGCAAGCAAATAACTTAAAATGACATAATTACTATTATTTCACCCAAGCTACTATATTAAATTATAATCATGTTCTCTCAGAGATTAACAATGCATTTTTGAGCATATGTAGCAATTGAGTAAAATTAACAAAATGCTTCAAGCAAATTAGTCTTATTTATGCATAATGTGGTTCACAAGTAATGAGTTGATACAATATTTGTATATATATGTTCTTATCAGTATTGTTGATAGTGATAATATGACTATTTTGGACACAGTAATAGGTATGTAGTTGGGGCACTTATATTTCCTTGCCATAGAGAGTGATGCACAAATAGTATTTAATATTGTCTTCTCAGGTAAACATACAAACGCACTTGAAACAGTGCTTTAGTGCAATTAGTATAAGGAAATAAGTGTTGTACCCTTCTTCTGTATCTATTGTACTGTTAATCACAAAAAAGCCTATATAAGGTAACCTTTTTTGGGCCTCTGAAGGTATGGAGGATATACCTCCAATAAGTTGCTAGAGCTTATATACCGCTAATTGTTACGCTGTAAATATTTATTATAATTTTCTTGTGTTATTTACTATATGGCCAGTATTTTCGTGTATCGAACTTCCCAAACCAAATTATAATTTGAAAATTGATTCCTGTAGTTCATAAGTTTTGTTTATTTCTTAAGTATGTTTTCGTAATTTATGTTTTTTGTTTTTATTTATTGATCCAATAGCTTTTACAGTTTATTGACTCCTTATTTATTTTGTTGAAGGTGTTATTTATGTTTCGTAAAATACATGTTTTTCATAAGTTGGTTTTTTTAATTTATTTTCCTTTTTCTTTTTGGCGCTAGTTCAAGATAATACTATTTATATTAGTTGACAGTACAACAGTATATCTGAAATATGATTTATCAACTGAAATTCCGTGTTGTAGTCTGGATTTTGGAGAAACTTACTTTAATTAACACGTCTTGCTATAATTTGCCGGATAAAATTTCTGGTTACGTGACAAATGAAGGAGCAAGAATAAAATATGAAACACTGCAGTAGTGTACAAAAACTGAATTATGGATATGAAAACAGATTTGCTACAAATGTAGCTATTTGTACGCTTAAAAATGTTTTATACTTTGAAAAGTAAAATAAGGAATGAGCCTTGGACACTTTTTAAATGTTTTATTTTTTTTTAAATCTACAAATAGAAATTGAAGTTCATTTCAATTCTGTAGCGGACCACTATTTTGCGTACGAATACAATGTTCTTTGAGGCAACCTATACAGGATAATGAGAAAATATTAACACTGTTTGAATATACAAGTGTGTTTGCAACTACAACGTGAAACATGCCTGTAGTGTACTCAATGCAGGCGAGTTAATATATTCATAGGACTAATTCCGTGTGTTCCTGTTTTGTCAAAGCCCAAACGGTATGTAGTGCTTTCATCAATTGCATTGTACGGAGGCAATCTAAACATCTATCGACATAGGTCATGAAATTTCTGCGTTAGTGAAATATTATATGATTGAATGAATACTACAAGAGAAGGCATTAATAGTGTAGGTATTAACTGGCAGCCCATCATAGCTAATGAACTATCACCAGAAAGGAAAAAGTTTATAATATGTAGCTAAGGCAACACCATTAAAAAAAATCCGTTGAGGCCAGCCCTATGTATGTATTTCTGTGAATGTAAATTTCCTATGATTTCAAACTCTTTCTGTCACCGCTTCCTCCACAACGCCAACCAAATTGTTGGCGGCATCCGATATTCTTAATTAGTATGGTCCTAACTATAGTAATTTATCATATAATTTCAATTACTATGCACATCAGTCACTGAAAAGCTTAGAGGTTGTTGGATTATACAACACAACATAATAATCATTTAAATTGTAGATGCTCTTACTTGGTGAGACTTTTCCATTATGCATATAAATTAATATCATACAGCATTTTAGTTTTTTTAATAATAATTGATAATAAATTGTTCTTGATAAGTATCTAAAATAATTTATATTGCTAACTCCGAATAACCATATAACCGTATAAAATTAAAGCTCATAGCAAAAGCATACAAACATTACAAACCTATTTAACATCAACTCATCCAAGTGTCGGCCTCTATGGGGAAGCACACTGACATCTTACGAAGCCAATGGTCCTAAAACCTGGACTGCCTTGAAGCGGCAACAGATGTCGCTCACGTCAGGGCCGAGTTTATCATTGGACGTGTAGGCAACTGCCTAGGCCCATGCACCCACCAAGAGAGAAAACCTTTCATGGAACGAAAGTATATTTAAAAATTTGTCTGCAATTCTTCAATAACAGTATTATTGCTCTACTCCTATGTCAACTAACGTAATACTTAATACATACAAAACCATCAAGATTGAATTTAAAATAACCAAGTCACGTCTCATTTCTCTTTTCTGCCCCATCATGAAACCTGAAGTAACCATGCAGATAAAAAGATTATGTAATTAACACACAGTTTCACAAATAAAACTCGTTTTCTTTCAGTGAGACGTTTTCGGTTTATATTAAATGGTCGAACTGACAGTGCGGTAATTACACAATATTTTTATCTGCATGATGGAAGAGTTTGCCAAGTATAGCATCCACAATCTACATGACTGAAGTAACCATATCACATAAGATATTGAAATAACAGAAAACCTGGAGACGATCATCTGGAAGTTACGGACATTTCTTCATCAACTCAAAAAGACGTGATTGGATTGCCTAGGGGCCCGGACAAGGTTCATCCGGCCCTGCCTCACGCCCACAGTTCCAACTGTGGTTCCCAATACAGCTGTTGAATATTGTTGAGTCACGTTATCTATGAATCTACAACATATCCGAATGCTCCAGATCTTCTATTTAATGTAGATTGCAATGAAAATCCATGAATCGAAAACACATTCCAGAAAACAAATAATCCAGAAGAAAACCGGAGGAAAGCCATGTATCAACTGATCAGCAAAGAACAACAGTATGCGACTCACCTTCAGTTCGCCATCTCTAGGTTCGTGTCGGCACTGAACGAGCGCAAAGATCTTATCACACCTTCTGAGCACCGAATATTGTTTCAGAATTGCGACGAGGTAAGTTTAATGGCAAAAAGACAAAATATCATATGAATGATTTCAAAATAAACTATGTGTGTATGTATACATTTTCCAGATTATCTCTACCCTAACCCTACTACGCATTAAAGTGATATTTTTATCAGAAACGACTTATTCTGAGAGATAGAGGGAGAAAAAAAATCCTACTTTCATAATCACAAGGTTCAAGTATTATTTTTAAACTATTATTGATTTGTACATCTCTAGAGATCTGTATATAGACTCAACTTGCTTAAAACTTGTAATTTTATATATTTTATTAAGTATTTATGACAATGTATGAGTACCGAACCCCTATAAATCCCATATTATTTGAATAGTTAATAAAAAAGTGTCTACGTATATAATGACCAAGCCCAAGAGCTTGGTCCTCATATGGATACCTTCTCAGTGAAATATCAATTCAATGAAATCTTAAGAGAGATCATTACGTAGATGCAGGATAGAGAGAAAGCGTTCAGAAATCACATGTTCCTCAAAGAGAAGCAAACCTAGTGCAGACTTAGCACCGATTAAGATGTAGGGGGCTTTAAAAAAGACACATGAACATTTGGACATGATTCACCTTCCTGAAATACCTGAAGAGCAAAAATGTCTTGCTAGCTACAACATTGCATTATTATAGAGCATTCCGAGACTGATATTGCTCGTGGTCGAAGCGTGTATTCAATCAAAATTATTCAAGCTCGGTATTATTTTGCTGCTCCTTATTTTGCCTCCAGGATGTGCACCTATTCCTATGTCACAAACATATGGAATTTAAAGTTCCTTATTCTTAAACGTACTTGCCAACATTTACAGATCCTTCGGATAACAGAAGATATTCTGGATAACTTGATTCAAGAAGATGGTGAGCCTCAAATTCATCTGTTGGTGAGAACCTATCACATGAAATTGCACGAAATCGCAACCGCTTATAGGAAATATTGCTCAGGAATCAAGAAGGCAGATTGTATATTAGCAAATAAAACGAAAAATACGAATTCTGAGTTCTCAAGGTAAGACCGTTATTATAAAAATCAATAATTTTCAACAATCAAAAAGTGTAGTAGATGTCGGTGCGAATCCGAATCACAGCCTTTTCCAAGCATCACGACAACAAGTGGTACTACCACACTGGCTGATCGCTAAAATCCTTACAAACTCAATGTACAGTGCCGCTTGTCACGACATTTGACGAACGTTGCTATCACACGAGTCTAGACAATTGACGAACCATATAAGCAGACTAAGATTATGTCTGTCATGATTTTGAAACATCCTATCTTCCTATCGTTCTCAAATTATAGATTCCTTCAAGTGCCGCAGATCCCAAGAAGGCGACCTGATATAACAGCATTCATTCACAAACCGCTTGAACATTATAGAGAGATACTTCGGTTGCTCACTACCATCCAGGGTAACACTAAATCTAACCACGAAGACTTTCCTGTGATAAATAAAGTTGTGCACGATTTACAGGTATGTTTATCTCCACTTAGTTCAACATAACAGACACTTTTATAAATTATTTATTTGTCTAGAGATGTAGTTATCTGGAGCTGAACATTAAGTCTAATTACGAACTTTCTCAATCAATATTTTTGTGTAGCATTTATAGTATTACAGATTGTGAGACCTTAAATTACATCATGCATTCGTCTTAGTAAGCCAGAATTATTTTGAAAGCTTAGGGCCGATTTCATCAACATCAGAGATATAACGAACGGATTGACCAATCACATAAGACCTTTCTGAAATGCCATTAAATATTGTACTGTCAAAAGTCTCTGAAAATCATTGATTTCCATTGAATTTCAACACAAAATGGTGAGGTGGTATTAAACTCAAGGAATGCTGTGTCCAACCAGGGGAATGAAAATGATCGGATTTCTCTACTGGATTTTGAATACAATTGCTTGGCAATTACTAAGTTTCTATGACAACGTTTCTCATCAACTGAAATATTTGTGCAGGATGGTCAAATTGTAGAATGTTCATGTATTTATATAAGGTAGGTACCTATATGTAAATAGCAATTCAAATAGAACTCCTCCACAAATAGTTATATTGAAATTAACTGTGTATTCCAAAAATAAATTTGTATAAACGTTCACTACAATGGAAAATAATTGATTTTATCTGAAAACTACAAATTGTTCACCATTTTGATTCAAATTTCTGTAAATTTAGGAATATTCCATAAGCAACTGACATTACAATGCCAATCTGTCATTTCAGAAGTTTGAAAATTTTGTTTTATATAGTCAAACACCATCGGATATCTAAATTATAAGGAAAGACTCTGTAGACTGGTAGAGCTTGATAAGATCTTATCCCATTGGCTCAATATAATGACTGGTTATTTGATGAAATCGGCCCTTAATCTCTCATATATCGATGAAGTTCTCCCATCACCTTTTTAACTCTTCAATTCATGATCATTCGCATCTTCCCGTATATCTGTTGCATTTTAACCATCGCATCGCCGAAAATCCCTTATATTCATCTAAGTGCCCTCCTTTCTCATATATGAAGTTGTTTAAATGATTTTGGAAAATGCCCAGTGATGGAGAAGCAACAAATCTATACTCGATTCCATTGAAAGATGGGCTCACGTAATGGTTAATTCTCTCCCACAAGTGCTTTTCCACCTACTAACAAAATGAGTTACAAACCTACTTAAAGGTGCATAACTATTTGTATTTATTTTCAGTTAACATATAGAGAAATAACTGCTGGTTCGGGGCTCATGGAACCAGCAGGAGAAGGTAGACCCTTATTGACAGTACAAGATTTAGAAAATAGGCTAGTTTTTACAAAATGTAAGGTAAGCTAACTGATACAATTCCATCACATATGTAAAGCATTTTATAATATAAATAAATAACGTGTAGGTCTTCAAAAAGGTAACATCGTTGCAAAAAACAACTTTGTATAATTTTCGTACGGCGTTTTTTTTTTCTGCAATAAACTTTACAGCAATAATAAAAAAAAATGTAAAAATGTTACCAACCGTTACATAAACCTTAGGTAAAAATAGCATCGTATTCATTATGCTCGGGACATAATATCAACTTATAATGAAAATTTAATTTTGATTTAATGACTCATTAAATAGCTTCTAAACCAAAACAGTTCAAGTGAAGTTATAATATGAAATGATGATAAGAATAACGATAACTAAAGGATATATCTGCTCAAAAAATGTAGATCAAGCGGAACAGGTGGAATAGCAATTTTTATTAGATAATCAAAGAAGGAATTTGAAGAATTTCACATAAGCTAACATTTCCTAATCCTAATCACATAGTGTCGATTTATAACCTCCGATCTTTTTGTTGTTGACTGATACAAAAGTTCTGAAGTGAAATTTTACTATACATTTGAGTTTAAACTTGTAAATCTACAGTAGTAAGATGCCAATGAAGCGCCACCGTGCGCGACGTGTGGAGATGAGCATTGAAGTAGTGACTTTTTTAGAGATAGGAGAAAAGGTGATTAGATTACTAGGGTTTTCACTATGATGTACTTCTAAAAACCATCGAACAAAGACTTTATCAAACAAATTAAGGTCCACGTTTGGACTATGACTATGCCAATATGACTTTTTTTATTATTATTATGAATTTAGTAAGATATTGATCCTAACAACTTGGACATCCTATAAGTGGTGACAGATTACCCCAACGCCATCTATCAACAAGCGTGAACCGCGACACCCCTTTGTTCTATGTAAAAGCTTTAACGATACGACGTTATTAGGGTGATTGACGACAGAACAGAGAATATTCCAGAACATTTCGGTAACGCTGTAAAGTGAGTATGAGATTCACAGCTGGTAAGAGTCTGATATGCACATTCAGCTGAGCTCATTTGGTTATGAAAGCAAACCAAAGTCAGTCTATGTCTAAGCATAACTAATCTTACAGTCATACGTACCGAATTTGTATTTATTTGTCCGTTAGCCATTTGTGTTGAACAAACCAGGACGTCAATGGATCTTCGGCGGCGATCTGACTCGATTGGAGGGTCGAAATGTTCGCCAATGTTGGGCTTTGTTGTTCAGCGACTTGCTACTATTTGCCAAAGCGTCCAGAGACAGAGTACTCTTCGTTATTGAAGAGCCGTTACCCTTAGCACACGTATCGGATGTTATTTTCAACGTCAGGAAAAAAGGTGAGCATGATAATTATTAATATGCTACTGAATATTCGATTCCAAATGCAGTTTGGTAGGCGAGAAATGGTCTATTGGAGCGTTCTTTTACGTCGTTCAAATCCAGAGGCTGATTCGGAATTCATCTTTAGGGGAGAGGTTACAAACACTTGACCTATGGCAACACTGTGATTGGTATTTTTGTCATATTTGCTATAATTCCTTCCATTTTATGATACTTTCACTTGGATTTATATTTATTCTTTTGTATTATTCTTTGTATCGTATATACACCTAATAATAATTTTCTGTTTTGTTTTTGTTTGTATTTGTGTTGGCATTTTACTTGAAACATCGGTAAAAAAAACATAAAAAAGATAGGAAGGAGCCTAAAAATTAGTAAACGTAGGATCCCAGAAGCCGCGATCTCCCACTGTGGTTTGCTGTTCTTGAACTCCCGATGAAGACTCGGCAGTGGAGCACTAAACCTGTTATTGTATTTTCAACAAGCAGTTCAGAATGTCGGTCCGTAATTTGAAAATATTTTCACTTAATAAATAGTTCCTTTACCGCGTGCATATTCTGGTCATTTGGGGAGGAGATGCACGTGCCCACGCGCCTGAATCCTTGGATTTATCCCTGTTCAGGTCCGCATATCTCAATATAGCATATTGTAAGTACAATGGATCTCGGTATTGATCACCGAAAGATATTAACGATCATGTAGCTAGTTGATAAGTTATCTGGGTAGCCTAGGAAACAGTCAATTCGGACGATGATTCAAATATAAATGAGAACGCGTAACTGAAAGAATGATTAATTTGTGAAACGTATATGTTGAGCACAATATCTTTTATCTGGGTAATTCCGATGCCAGATTGTTTCTTGGATTTTTCAACTGCAGACTTGCATTAATACGATAACTTGCAGACACGGAATTCCGACTGACAATCAACCCTGAGGGGAAAAAAGCCAGTAGCCCCACCGCACATTGTGGTCCGGACTTAACACGGACACCAAAGAAGGGTGCTGGTAGGAAGACGGTTTTAGCACTGAGGGCGCCTACCCCTGAACTGAAAGCCGTATGGCAGAACCTCCTACAGAAACAGATGTAAGTTATGGTAGTAGATGACATGCCTTAGGATATAAATTCTTTCATCGGACGAAAATGGTGTTGGATATAGGACGATTGCTTCTGTATTGAATATCCTTCATACAGTCAACGTCACTGGGTCAATAATTCATTAATAAAATTATTATTAGGCATCTAAAACATCTGAAAGATTTATGCAAAATTACCTAAATTACATGAAAAGTTGAGTGTTTTTCGTTTGTTTATGTTGAAGTCAAAATTGTTCCTCAACGCATTTTGATTGCATTGTAAGTAAGCGGTTGTCGCTCATCGATAACTTTTCAAAATATTTACAATGATTCGAAAAAGAATCGAAAGTTTTTATTGTAGCGCATACGACCTCAACTCACCCGAGGTGTGATCCTTATAGTAAACAAATATCAATGAGCATTGCTTATATTATAATAATAATATTGGCCATCTGAGGTGATTGAGATTACAAAGTAATAATCATTGATTGTTTTTTTGCCTAAATCCAATGTCATGTTGAGTCTGCTTGGAATAAACTTTGTCGATTTATAGATTTAGTACCGCTATATTTAAAGCAACAGAATATATACTGCTTCTTGATTAAATTCATCTTCTACTAGAACAGCTTAGAGAAGTTAGTAATTGAAGTTAATCTAGTCTAGTTTAGAATAAAATTTTGTGTTAGACGAGTAATTCAGTTCTTTAAAGGAATGAAATAAGATTCATAAAAGCTGTCTAATACAACGATAAAAATAGATAATCATTACTCTTGCTGCCTATGGATTGAATAACTATTCATTATTGTCTGTTGTTATGGAAATACTATCAAAAAGACTCGATCTGATCGGAGTACAATAACCAACAAAAAAAAAACAAGAAATAACCATGCTTGAAAGGAATGCAGTAATTGTACAAGTGAAATATACATCAATCCACTAATACTCAATGAATATGATTACAAATGCTATCATAATCAGAAATGTATAAAAAAAGGAATCACGACTTCGTATGCCTTTACAAACAAATTTTATGACCTTGTCCATTCAATTGGAACTGATCAAAATTTATTATAATTAGGTGGTTATGAAGCTTGGCGCAACTTTTTTTCTATCCAGCTTATGTTGTGAAATAGACAATAAACAATTTATTTCCTTCTTTGGTTAAAATTTTTGAAAAATCTGAGGAGGATCATATGGAACTTTGATAACATTTATGTGCAACCAGAGCAATCAATCGTTCTTTTACATTAGTTAGAAATAGATTGTGACTCATGAAGCGTTCGGTTATATCTAGTAGACGGATGAATTTTCATACATGGCATACAGATAAAATCTGGACGCGGACGGTCTGATTGTCGCGTTCTTTATCATAAGGGTCAAAAAGATTTTCTTGCAAATACTGAACTGCTAAAATCTTTTTCGGTAGTCTCAAACATTGTTAAATTTATGAAACTTCATTCTCATACATGTCGTACTTTCTCTCATTATCAACTAATATATGGCAATACGATTATTGATGAATATAAAATACTGACACCTCACGCCTACGGCTAGAAATTATTAAAAAACCCAAATCCGCAATGGTGTAAAATAACAATGAATAAACATTAGAATTAAGATCAGTCTCACATTAGGTTCGTATGAAAAACAACTTTCAAATCGTACTTTCTCATCTGCAAAATAAATATCCGTATCAACTCATGAGTTTGATCAAATTAATTGCACTGGCGATAGGTATAAGTTTAATACCTCCAGTGAACTGATCATTATCGCTTGCTTATCCTTTTTTTGTACATCTGTCATATTTGGCAATGACGATCTGTATGTGGATCAATTTAAAGGAGCCTATAAATGTTAGAATAGCTCTATATCTGTCCAGCTTTGTTGTGTCGTTGATTTTGCCTTTAGACAGTAGTTCATGGAAAAAAGCTCAGCCGTCTACTACTTTTTTTAGATATAACCGTTATTTCCTGGGTTACTAGATTAGATCAGTAAATAGATTAGTGTAGTCTTTCAAATTTGCGCAAGCAGCTACCAAGCAACCTGCAACCTGGAAGGCAGTTCACCAAATTCGCCACTGGAGTCTCCGGAGGTGCCAATTACCTCTTCAGTGGCGACTCTGCACTCTGCCGAGTCACTTTCGGTGATTCGTCGACAGGTGCGTCAAGCCAACATCAACATAGACACACCCACCCCTTACCCCAAACACCACACCTACCCCGAAAAGTCCTTCGAGGGTCACAGCACTAGAATCTCTTCGTATTCCTCATCTGAAGTTTTGTCTCCTAATCACTTATCTACCATGTCCAGAGTTAGGATGTCGTCTAGTTCCTCATCTCAAGTCAGTCAAGCCTTCACCTCAGACTTCATGAGGACAAAGCAGCAGATTCTGATGGATAAAACTCCCGATACACCCAGTGCCAATATATCTCAGTCATCTTCAGAGATCAGTCAGGCTTTCACGTCTCATTTTAATTCTGAGGTGAGTTTGATTCCTAAGCAGAGTTTTCTTTCGGACGCTCCAACTCCTTCTGCTATACTTACGCCGAGTACTGAAATTTGTTCTAACGCAGATGAACCTTGTGAAGACATTAAGTTTTTGAAAGCGGAAGAACCGTGGGATATAACTCAATTCAATTATGACCTCAGTTGCCTGAATATAGACGGATTGTCCCAAAAAAGTGAAGGATAGTGGACTGAAATGCCATTGAAGCAGAAAAAATAGTACTAGAGTTTTCTTGTCGGTTCATCTAACTGATTAGTATTGAATTTCGTTATTGTTTCATAAATGTTATTTCTAATATGAGAAGATGGAAGATCTAACAAAATGAGGGTTAAGAGTACGCAGAATAATATTTTTTGGATAAGCACTAATATGGAGGACAGTCCAGAAATCAATGCCAAACGTTGCAAAATGTGAAAATACTGTTTTATGCGAAAATAACTCAAAAGTGGTGAAAGCAAATGCAGATGGTTCGATTGTAGTATGTTCAATACCCTTACTTATTCAACGAAACACAAGGTTTCCTTCTCAGTAACATGTTTGCCTTAAGCTTTGAAGTATCGTCAGATTAAGGAGAAGTGCTCCACTGTAAAATGTCATTTATTTGTAAAATTATGTGTTTAAACTGAACAGTTTTATAAGAGTTTCACCAAGTAAGAGTATCTATGATCTACTTGATGAAGTTTTTGCACTCCGCTTACGCTGGAAAAATATCCTTTTGTCTATATACTGGTTGCTCTAGGTTCTGGACATCTTTTTGCATTTATTCGAATTACTGAAAAATATTTAACGGGTAGAAATAATGCTATTTCCTCGTATGCTAAACACGTTATCATATTGTAGATTGTAAATGCTCTTACTCTTCCATCATGCAGATAAAAAAGATTGTGTATTTATACACACATTTCCAAAAATAAAACTCTTTTTCTTCCAGTGACGCGTTTCGATTTATATTTAAATCTGACAAACGGACGATACTTTAAATATAAATCGAAACGCGTTAATGAAAGAAAAAGAGTTTTATTTTTGGGACTGTGTGTTTAAATACATAATCTTAATTATATCTCCAAAACGTAATATTGATTACACAAAAACAGTACACATTATCTGCATTTTTAATTTGTGTAAAAGCTACGTTTTGCAATTTTCAGCTATGATTTCCGCAATATCGTCCACAAGAGATCCTGTCCAAAATATATTTCTTATAACCTTTTTTCTTGCTGAATTAAAGACTACAATTCTAGTTTAAGTAATGGTACCAGTGAGGTTTTTCAGCCAAACTTTGACTGTGATTATAATAAGAACTAAAGTATTAATTATAATTTACTTAAATAGTCTTTACCTCGCATTCTTTTCCCAATATCTACGCTGTACTACCATAGTCAGCCAAACCCTTAAACTTTTCCATAATGTTTTGTAAACATTTTTTTGTATATTCAACCAGTTGTCACAGTAATTTCATAGTTTAAACGAATGGTGCAATGAACATAATTAGAAAAGAAACATTACATTTCGTAACTCATCTTCCCTATTTCAAAATACGGTTAATGAAACTGAATTCAAATTACATGATAAACTACGTTACAAGGTAACATAGTTCTTATCAGCTCAACTAGGCAGCGATATGAATTTATTTTGTGAAATGCAATTCTAAAATAGTCTATGGGAAAGTAAGTTAAATCTTTGGTGATACATATTTTTAGTATTTCAACTCATTTTTATTGGTTATAGGACTCTTTAAAGATGTCAGTGAGACCAACGTTCAGCAGTTTCAAAAATTTTGATAAAACCTGGATTTCTTTAAGCTCCGTGTTGGACCCTTTCTCAAAACAAACAATGTCTCATACGATTTTATATGAGAAAGATCGGCTTTTGTCGGAAGTATGTCAAAAAGAATATATATTCCGTCAATTTTGCTGGAATTGCATTAGTCACTATACAACATACCTGATTTATATATAACAAATGAAACAATAAACCTAATAACTTTATATCACTGCTACATTGTTTAAGATGTCACCATTACCCATACAAACTAAACTTAATTGTATGAAAATTGTGATACACACAGACTCTGCAATTCCTTAAGTCAGTTCGGAAACCTCATTTTATCTTAGAATACAATGATATTTCGAGTGGGTGCTCTTTCTATTGCAAGTTCCCTGGTTTAGTACAAAAGGTTTTTTGTCTCAATGGCGGTTACATATTTTGTGCTCAAAGTGCAGCCGTGACTACACGATACCTTATAACCCAAGAAATCCTCTCCAACTTCTAAGCTGATATTGAATCAGGTTGAGGTTTGTATGTACCAAACACTGATGGACACTTCTAGCTTCTTAGAAAAAGTAGGATTAGTCATATGAGTATATGTAAATCATTCAACTTTTTAATATCATATTGATATACTGATATACTGCCAATTTTATAGTATACCTTCCTCTATGACTAGCAAACGCATGTATTAATCGGAATGAATTATCTTTAATCTCATTATAATCCAGACAAGCGGTTTTCTTTTAGTGATAATAAACAAAAAATGCAGTTTGTATACAAGGTGAGTTATAATTGTTGTTATTGAATCGCTTGTCTGAGTTTTAGTAAGAAAGAGCTTTTCCAGGCCAATTTTATCCGACTAATACTTATGTGTGATGCTTCAACCTTGTAGATATCATGAAAATACCTAATATTACTGATTGATTAATTGATTTTCATATTAAACCTATTATTTTACTGGTACACAAAATCAAGTGCCTTTCTATAGAGGGCGAATCAGTATATCCCTGTGTAATATATTTTATATTTTGAGAAGAAAAGGGGAAAGTAAGTATATAAAGTATCTAGTATCTATTATACAAAAAAATATGGCAAGTGATCAAGAGAATATCATTCATATTCATGCGAGAGCTTTCAGCCTTCCTGGTAAAACGTTCACAGAGTAAAAATGAAAAAAATTGTGAATACTTCCGTACAGAATTGTTTCTTTGTCTCTCGATTTATTAAAATATGGTGGATACAGAACATCAAAATACATTGGGATGTACTTAATATTACTTTTGCACCTTTTTGTGTACCACGGTGCTCTAACAAATTAATATTTAACAACAAAAAATACCGAATTTCAGCATAATTATTATCAAACCCCAATTTAGCCATTACTTATGTGTTTTTTGCATAATATGTTCAGTTACGCACGAGAATACCTGAAGTCATTGTTCTGGACTATTAACATAATTGTATAATCAATTCACCAAAATATGCATTTGCAAAACGGCAAAAGAGACATTACCACCACATACTCTAAAATAAGGCATTTACATCAATAAATATTGTTTACTTTACATTTCTATACAGTGGTTCAAAATACATCAGAATGCAGAATCGATTATTCTTATTCTGTACTTTGAGAGGGACTAACGAGCACTATAACATGTAGTTTTGAATAACGGTCAATATAAATAAGGTTATGTTTTTATACAAGTTCTTTTATGATTGTGTTTTTCTCCAGATCATGAACCGAGATAGAGAAAGCATTACTTTTTAGAATTTGAATGTTTCCAAGTGTCTCTTTGAATTGAAATAAAACATGCTAAATACAATATGCATTCATAATTACTGGAGAAAGTGTAAATCTATACTTGAATAACTTTTACACTGATAAAAAAAAATTCATAAAAGTATAACAACCCTTAATTAACAATATAAACATATGTGTCATCAGTGTTAAACAGTGCAACCAATCATTTGTGTATATATTCAATCGACTGCCTATCTCTTATAAGTACCTTTATAAAATAAAATTATTTAGAGTCTGAATTTAAATCCTGATAGCTTTTATTTTTTATTAGAGATTATTATATTGTTACTGGGAGAGTTGTACTTTATATATTTGCAAATAAAGTCTTTGAGTTATTATATTGCGCTTTTCTATATACCTTTTTGCCTGCCGTAGAATGAAATCAATATACATAATCAACAAATGTTTGTTGTCAGTAAATCAGTTATCCTCAAAACAATATACAGATCAGCTCAATTAACTTTATAAGATTGCGCTAATTATTTCCACGTTTCCAATGATTTCCAAAAATCTTGACAATCAAATATACAAGTACTATTCGTATTGATTTTGTATATTGATTTCTGAATAGATGCTTTTAATTGACAGCTATATACAGGGTTACTTGCTTGAAGTTTGCACTCGATCGTACGACGTTCGTTAGTGGGCTGCAGAACTCTCAGAATTTTTACTGAAATATAAAGTAGCATTTTTAGGCGTTCTTATATCTGCTAGTCTTCCAAAATATTTACTTTGAACGTATTAATATTGCATACACAAGGTATACAGATTTCTGCACACTCGCTTCAGCTAACAATAATAAATCATAGTTTGATAATATTTTTTTTTTATAATTCCGATGCACCCTTCCACTATGAGTTTTGAAAATAGTTTCTTATAACAGTTGCAATAGTCTTACAAGGTATATCACGCCTTATTTACTTGACACTTTGACAGACAGCCTTAACGGACAGAAACAGTAATAGTTTTATAATAAGTGATATTTTTCCTGTACACCACCTCCTAGTTCGAATTTTTGAGAGATATGACTAGATAAGTATGTAGCATAATGGAAAATATGCAGGATAAAAAATAAAGATCTTAGTATACTTGAATACTACAAGATCTTGGAGAAAGTATGAAGAAGTATATGAGGTAACACAACCCCACAAAAAACTAGTTTCATATGATGTTATGGTAAGCTAATATATTTTGTTGTCAGAACTAACTATAACCTGAAAAATTCAAACCTAGAGATAATCACGGATACCACCATCTATTTTGATCTACTACATCCGAGTTTCATAACAAAATTCCCTGGTGATGTGGAATTTTATTTAAATTTGAGGTAAGAGTTGCTACATGTCGATTTAATTATAAGATAGGTTCAATGCATTTTCCTTGTCAGAAAATTTCAGAATATTTATTCATTCAGATCTAGAACATCATAAAATAACCGAGCAGTCGGTTAACCTAAAAAAAAATAAGTAACTGAAATAAAATTGTACAATTCACATTTCTCAAGAACTATCTTCCAATTAGAGTCGTGTTCAAGTATATCAATAAAAAAAACGCATTGGAGAAAATTTGTCCATTAATTACCATGATATAGCGATCCGAGATTTCCCTGTCGAATGGAATTTTCATATGAAATACGGATTCAATGGGTCAAAATATATAAAACGGTATTGTGTGACTTCGAGATTCGGATTTTCTGTTTTTTGTTGTTTTTGTTACTAGCATGAAAAATTTGAGAAAAACAGTACGTTGAATTATGAAAGTCATGTAAATAGCTCGAACAGTTCTTTGTTGATGTGTCATTAGTGGTCTGGCCCCAATCCGATTTCTTAACATTAGCCGCTGCTGTATATTTTCTGCCACAGTATTCATTCCTTGCATGTGGTTCATAGAAATAGGAATTCCATTTTATATATAAATAATGCATATAAATACACTAACATCTTGAATAATACATTTATTAGCAGTAGGTACCCAAAGATCTTCATGCATATTTCGGAAGGAAGGTTTTGAAATCGTTGTCACGTGAAAAAATCTGATACAGTCTTTCAATCAACCTTTTCTACTCGGAATATGAAAAACTCCAAGGATTTGGCATACTAAAACCTCTCCTCTATATGCTATATACCACCACCACCACCACCTCGACAATTGTTGCATTTCGTAGTGTGGTGGTGTCGTGGAATCTATTCATATCGTCATATATATTACTTCACAGCAAAGAAAATGCAGTGCAAAATCTGTTTACCTTCTAGAGCTGCCTTACATTATCCCACTAAAAACATATCCGTTGGTTATACGCGAGAAGGAACGTGCGTACCTCAAGCAAGTTTCCCCGTATACCTTTAATCGCTCAACTCTATTTGCAGACCCCTCAACCTCCCCCGTATCCCGCCAGTGAAGCCCAGAAGCAGTTGGACCTCATCATCGAGCACAAGTGCAAGCAGTTGCGGAGGTCGTCCAATTGCAATAATCGATATAATGCTATCCATCTTGAGAGGTGGATGAAGGTAAGTGAGAGATATGTAAAATCGCATATACATTTCATTTTGTCTGCCGAACTACACTTAGCATCTGACATGAGAATTCGATATTGGTGTATTTGTAGTATACACGAAAGACAAACGATGTCGCTGTAGTCGCAGTATACACATTTGTGTTTGTGTAGTAAAGCTGCGATAGTGTTAAACCTGAACCATATACACATGCTTATGTGTCGTAGTATTCAATCATAAATCAATCGTACCGCTCAGTAAAAATGTCTTTACAGGGCCAGTTGGAGTCCGAGCAGCCACCAGATGCTCCAGAGACGGACTCTATCGAGGAAGAATGGACTAAGGAACAGCTGCGTAAGCGATCCGAAGAGCTACAGCTGATTGACAAAGAGGGTAATGTGACCTGTAAGGAAATCAATAGAGGTGAGAGCAGGTGTGAAGAAGATATCATTCTGTCTGATCATAGTCCGTCCAAGAGCACCACAACCGAGAGTCAGGTTGGTGACACTGGCTTTGCATTTTGTAGTTACTTATTTTGCATGCTTAACTGGCTGTATTACTGTTGGTCATTAATATTATGTGTCGAGTCCTGTTAGGCCTCTGCTTTTATCATCAACAATAATGCTATCAGCAAACGGCAGATCATACGTGGGCCACTCATACTAACTATGTTGTCAAGCGATGCCTGAGCTGATGCGAAATATAAATAAGCTCACTGCAAGTTCCTTATTTTAGCAGAGAGGCGAAACCTGCCAAATTTATTACTTGTCCTTTTTCTTTACTAACCCACAGGAACTTACCAAATATCCTGGTGGAAGCGCAGATCTAGTCCTTGAGGCTGTTCGTGACTATCCAAGCATATGTCTCTATATATTATGCTCCGTGTACTGTTAGAATAAAGCTTATTAAGCCAGTATTGAGAAGGTAAACATTTTTGTCTAGAACACCATCCTGTAGGCTTACAATTAGAAGCTCTTTTGGCTGCCAGACACCACCCTCCCCCGTTTCATATATCACGACTTTTTGAGGTGTAATTTATCTGTAAGGCATACATTACTATCTGCCAGGAAGACTATGTCCCCTCTACGACTCCCTGGTAAGAATGATGAGAGCCTTTTGTCCAAGTTTAGAATATGGTCGACCCTCTCCATCCTGAATATTCCCAATATACCTACTCAATTGAGAGACCAATCCAGATATACTCGATTGGGGCACTACTTCTTACCATTTTTTATATTCTGGAGTTGTTTTACTTATGCTTTATAGGTGTGTATAGCTTATCGTTTTATCCAGAAGTTAGTTAATACCTCTTTTCTCTAATATATTTCAAATTCCTTGTTTCCATGAAATACTCAACGCTATGTATTTATCTGAAAAGTAAATGTACAGTTATAGGTTTCATATAAATCAGAAATTTAATTTGACACATATCTCTGAATACTAACATATGATCTAGGAGATCTTGATGTTAGATCATGGCTCTCTTGAAATGAAGCTACTTTAAATGATGAATGAATTCCAGTTTAAGTAGCTGTCGTACTGAATCACTATCGTTTGAGAGTGACACTGTCTTCTCTCAAGTAGGATTACTCGTTTCGTATAGGAACATTCGTAGCTAGACCCATAGTTCGAATTTGTTTATAGGTAACCGTAAGGTCAAGCCCACAGTTTCCAGAAACCGTACCAGTATGTCGTCAGTGCCACAAAAATTGCCTTAGTAATAATGGTAGTATCAGAAACTATAATGATTGCAATAGTAACAAAACCAGTCCAAAGCTAGAAAACTCAGGAAACTGTAGGATAGCTGAGGATAACGAGGACTGGCAACCTATGATACATTCAGGTGAGAAATATCTTGATAATAGCTTGAGCTCTGTATATTGAAGCAGTAATGCTGGTTATTATAGAATAAATTCAGCAAAGTTACATTACACAATTTTAACACTCTCCAAATTACTTTTTTAATAATCTATGTATATATTCAGTAGATTCGCATTACTATTGAAGCAATATTCGTGGAATCAAAATTTAGTTGAGCAACACTATAGTTTCATTAATCCGTATGAATGTTTTTCTCTGATGGACAGATGCACCTTTTTTGAAATTTACAATCGGCATACCTGTATCCACTCACTAAAACTTTGAAATAAGAAAACAAATAGAAGTTAAACATAACTAGGTTACGTAACATAATGTAGTCACAATTAATATTATTATTTGTGCCAAATTTTCTGATTGATAGGAAGCTCAACTCAGCTAATGTTTTATTCAGACACACCTTTTATCTGTTGTTTGTTTTCTCGTAAGCGATACAAAAATGGTAAATAAGTGACTTTTTCTTAAACGTTCAGCCATATCTTCAATAATGATGAATGAAAAAGCTATAACAGCAGGTTTTCCTAATTTTTTTGATACCAGTGAAGCTCCATTTGAATTTATACTTTGCTTTTGTGGATACATAGGTGAAACAAATGTTTAATATTAATTCAGTATTCCTCTTTCAGGTATCACTACAAGTAGTTATGTGAATATAGATCCGTTTTCAGTTCCTGTAATACCTAAGATATCTGTGTTGCCAGCCACTCCAGAGAATTCAACGAAGACTGCAAGTTCGGAAAATGACAAAGATGAATCAAACCAGTGCCAAAATGTTAACTGTAATCAAAATAATAGCTGTAATAGAGCGCCAGTAAGTATTCCTTCAACCTTATATTTCAGTTTGGCCAATTTGATGCCCATCATACATTGAAGTGCTTCACTATTTGAATCTTTATATTGATGTATGAGATTCAGACAGATTTTAATTTCAATATAGATCATTTTTGTGAAGGTTTATACAATTAATCACGTACAACATGCATTCTCGATCAAGAATGTTTTGAATCTTCTTTGATGTGATATTTAAATTAACTAAGGCATCCTCAGGTGCGAGTTACATTTTTAATAATAAATAAAAACATGCCTTTTCTTCTTAGATCAAACTGGAATATTCTAATGAAATAGATAATTCACCAGACGATTCTCCTCAAACTGAAGAGCATCCTTACCATTCCCTAAGTAGCTCCGTAGCAACATTACGAAGGTGAGTAACGGAACCCATTCCAATCTTTTAAGCAGGCATGGCATTTTGGGATGGCGTTTGACTGTGTTGATCATAATTTTTGTTGCCAAGGTTATCTTAACTAGGGGAAATGTGGATCAGCGTACTTACTTACAGAATAGAGCTCAATATGTGACCATCACCTATAAATGGTTTACCGATATCCAGATTCAATTAAACATTGAGAAAACATCAATTATAAGCACCCATCTCCAGGCATCGCGAACTATGACGCTGCCCATTGGCAACTTACAAAGTCAAAGGTCCTAATACCTGGACTAACTTGAAGCGGCGACAGATGTCCCTTAAGACATTTGTCAACAAGGGTGAACTGATTTACAGCGACATCTCTTGTTCCTCGTGAACACTATTGCATGTACCGTTTATCTCGACCCATTCACGTTAGAATCTAACATCGGATGTTAAGTCTATGCTCTCCACTACGCATTAGACCTGCTATAGACATGCATGTTTGGTCTTTAGCCTAGACTCGTCAGTTTAGCCTGGCGGTCCAACTGTAGAAAGCAATCGGGTGGTATATACGTAACCCAGGACAGGTTGTGATAGCAACATCAACACTCCCTCACGACGTCTGTCAACAAGGGCGATTTTATTTAAAGAAAAATATAAACTGGAAAAATCTATACATAACAAAATCGGCAGTTGGTTCGCAAAATATTTCAGGTCCAAAAATTTTCAACAAGAAAATAAACATCCAAAATTATCCAAAACTAAGTTGAAAAGGTCCTCATTCCTCTATTTGAAAGTATTGTCTTGTTTTTTTTTGTAGTGGAACTTGGTTGTTTTATATGGCATGTATCCCTGTATATATATTTCAGACTATTATGTATTTTCTGTTGAGCATTGAGAAAAGGCTTATAATTATAAGAAGGTGTGCAAGTGCCAAGTCCTTAAAAATAAGATCACAACAAAATCGTATTACCTCAAATTATTGAATGTTTACGATAACAATAGTTCCCGGACGTGATAAGTATTTGTCTAATATCATATATTTATTTCGCTGAATTTAAAAATTGATCAATCATTTGACAACTATCTAGTTCATCCTTGATTATTTCGGGAAGCAGTTTGAAATAAACATTGTTTTTAATTTTATTCTTCATTTAATTGATTGCTCAGGTTTGGAACCGTATCGAGTCTTGAACGCGTAGGTTCCGAAGAACAGGAAGAAGAGAATTCCGAGGAAGATGAGTCAAGAGATCAAGAAGACGAAGATGATGAAGATGAAGAGGAAGATGACGATGGTGGTGTAGATAACGAGGCCTTCTACCAAGCATCAATCAGGCATTGGACCATCAGAGCTGGATCTTTTGTCGCTGAAAAGATGGCTTTTTTCGAAAAGCTAGGTGAAGATTACAGATCGGGTGGCTTTTTTGATAGGTAAGGATGGTATAGCTATATTTCCAAAAATATAGCTATATTTTTGGCAATAATATAGTATCTATCATACATGAATTTGTGAACAAACCCTCTCCAATATTCTTAACACAAATTCAACACTCAATTAAGATGAAGTATCGACACTCATCTTAACTATCTTTGAGCCTCTCAAATTGATTCAATTAACATTTTGATATGATGATTACAGCAATTGTACAACAACTAAAGTACGAATGTTTCATAACTAATTAATTTATTTACATGACTTTAATATCTTCAGATACCTGAAGTCTTCCGACAACCCGATAAATGGAGAAGAGCAACAGGAGGAAGAAACGTCGGGCGGAACGTCTGGCGAGGAAATCTGGGGGACACCGACTAGCGGAGAAATGGATGATAATCTGTCACCTTATGAAGACAGACAATCGGTTAGGGTTGCTTAATCTGGTTTATGCATGCTAAGTAGTAGTTCTAATTGACATAAGCAATCAAATGAAATGTTGGATAGAACGTTTTTGCATGATTCTGTAAATCTCTTCTGCAGTCGGCTTCTGCAATCGGCTTAAAATCCATTCAAACGTTTTCAATCATGCTACAAATGAATTGAAATTGAGAAACAATCAATAACATATGTTTTCAAATTTTAATTTCTCCGAATTTTAACTATGCCAAAAAATGTCGTCCAAAATTTTGCCAACGCGTTCCAGTCTGTATAACCTGCTATGATGATCATTTGAGTGATAAATAGAGTGTTCACGATGATTTAAAATATATAATCAAAAGCAATACTTTCAGTTTTTATCAGCGTTTACTTCCCTGTCTGTAGTAACGAAAAATCCCATTAAATTCCAAGTGTTTCGCGATTAAAGCATAACAAAACTACGCGATTATGGTCATTCTCCCATTAACGTTGAACATGTGCTCTAGCCTAACGAAGGTTCGTTGAATTCGGACTACGCCGATGATACTGAGCTGATGATGGACGAGCTGTTGATGACACCTCCGATTACTGGAGCAGTGATGCGAGGTTTGCTGCCTCGCAGGACACTGGAACCGCTCATTGAAGAGGAAGGTACCGAGACATCTTCGTCTTCTGACGGCAGTACTACCGAACCATCGGGTGCCAACAGTGAACAGGTAGGAGTAAATAGAACAATTATAAGCTGCAAAATATGTCGAACTTGAATTTCAATTTTTTATACGCATGGACTATACTTTAGATAAATGTCCTATTTTGAACTAGCAAAATAATACACAAATATAAACGTGTATTCGAGCATAACAAAAGCGTACTTTGATATTCACGCGCCGGAATTTATACCAATTCCAATTCAACACGTAGAAGATGCTGTCCCACATTGTCTGAAGTAAAACAATTTTTCGAATTAAAACAAACTACATTCATGTATTTTTTCATATGTTTAATTGATAAAATCATTTAACATTATTTTTTGAATTATTTGTAATAGGTTACTGGTATTCTAATTTTCTTAATCAGTCATTATGAACTTATAGCACTTAAAAGTGAAAGCAAAAGATTGAATTTCTCTGGTGTTATGCCTTATGCCCAAAGGAAGGCTATTTTGGGCATTACAAATTCGCCAGTCGCCGTTTTGATATATTCAACATGAACAACATGACATGATTTTAGTTGACCATCAACTTAATATATTGATACGTGCGATTGCGCCTCAATTTTTCGCTCCAATACTGGATAATGACATTGAGTGTGTTTGGTTTGTGCGAGGTAGGGCAGGTCACTCACCATTGGCGTTGTTGCTGACACATGTTCGGCAATTGCTGCGGCAGTAAGCACGGCAAACGGGCCAGACGAAGACACAGACGGCTCCTCCGTAGGAGACAGCGAGATGCCCCCGGAGACGCCTCCCAACTCGCCGGAGGTCGGCGAGATGACTGGGGAGGGACAGCGGCAAGCCCTGGACCAGCAGGAGGCGATTGTGCGGATACATCGAGCGGAGAGTTACAGGTACAGGAGTATTAATAATTTGAATTTCAGGTATTTCGTATTATAATGGACGTAAAATAGAATCCCGATATAAAAAGAACAGATAAAAAGCAGAATAACTAAAAACTGACGATGAAACCCTTTGGTTTTGTACCATGTTCTGATCTACCTTTTCTTGTAAAAGAGTGTATTCAGTATTTCAATACATGGAGTCAAAGGGTACTATAGTGATGGCAACCTCTTTGTATCTCGTGCTAGTATGCAACGCTATTTAAAATGCATATTGATTTCGGTCCATCCATGTTTGGTCACAACAATTTATTTTTAGGCGTATAGTCGAAGCTGCAGAAGAAGACTTGTTGGAGGAGGGAGAAGCATTCTTCTTCAATCGGTTCAAGCCGGCAGCGAAGTTCGTCAACATTGAACGAGTGCCTAGATCAAAAAGCATCAAAATGTAAGCATAAAATGATCTTATTCAATCGGGATATTCAGTTTCCGATGGAGAATTGTTTTCCCTTAGTTATGTTCTTCTATTTGATATTTGAAGGATCTGGAAGATTTATTAATATAACGTTACCCGCATACACACACCGATACTTTATGATATATTTATATTTAAACTTTTTTAGCAAGCGTATGCGGCACCCATATGATTAAATAAAGAGTAGGTGTATAAAACTCTTCACATGTGACGGCTACCAGAAATACACTGCATATAAATTTTGACTATCATAACTGACAGAAACCACTTCAATTGGGATGAGTAGAGCAACGTTCAAACTAAAACCTCATTATAATGATGTTCACAGAAATGAAATGTTCAGGGAATTCATATTCTATTAGTGATCAGTGAATTTGTATCATTTCATTTCAGTTTTGAATTCTTCAGTGTCAGGAAACCGGAAAGAAGGATATATGAATGCTTTCCGGAGGGCAGACAGTATCTTCAATTCTTCCATAAGGATGAATCCAGTTCAAATGCAACTCCCGATTTGCTAGCAGCAAAACCAACTTCGCCTAGAAGACTGAGGGTAATACCAATGGCATGTCTATAGATTGTCTTAATAGTTATAGCTCCCATTTATTGATATCAATAGATTAATTTTTATATGATGAACATATAAGAACACTAAGTTGATTGAAAAAAGCTAGACATACTGGATCAGGGTAAAATATAGAAATTATACTTTTCTCAAAAGAATGAATAACTCCTGTAATTCATGTCTGGATTATGTTAGAAAACCTTAATGAGAGTTTTTATTTCAGGATAAGCAGCTGGATAGACGATTCTGGAAGCAATTGAGTAAGAGAAGAAGTGGTAAAGTCAGCAATCCGGCCTAATAGTGTCAATCTTAGCTAAGGTGTTACAAATTTGATATCGTTGAATTATTAGTAGAGGTTCAAAATGTATGGCGAGTGCAAGAAAAACTTTTTGGAACACTGTTTAATATAATTCAATAATTCTTGCATGGTTTTTGTCATTTGGTTTTCTAGATTTAGGCAATATACAAACGAATGCACACAAACCATTTACCATCACAAAAACTCAGCTCTACTTGAACTTCGCGTCGTTTACTGCAAAACAATGAAAGTGAGATAAATAGATTGTGTAATTAACACAAAGTTTCACAAATAAAATTCTTTTTCTCTCAGTGCAACGTTTCGATTTATATTTAAATCATCGTCGGACTGTCAGATTTGACTGCTACTGAAAGAAAAAGAGTTTTATTTGTGGAACTTTGTGTTATTTACACAATCTTTTCATCTGCATGATGGAAGAGTTTCACCAAGTAAGTGCATCTACAATCTACATAATGGAAGTGAGAACAAATTTACATGTGACAATTACCTTGAACTGTATTTATAATAATGGTGGTGTTGATTACATCTTTTTCTGCAAGGATTTTAAAATATATAAATCGTAGGCAAAACATCCGAATTCCGTGGAATTAACACTTGTTATAATGGTGCATTTTCTGTTCAAGACTGTCTGCCAATATTGTTAGATGTTGAAATAGATTGCATTGCCTTATAGAACTTCGTAGGACAATAATATGAGTCTAGAATGAAACACCAATGTATTAGTTTACTGATTTTGAATATTTGAAGCTAAATCCTAAACTTAAGCGATATATCAGACAATGTAAATCAAGTTAAATATTCATATGGCGATAGAAAATTTAAGGAAAACATCGACTATTTCGAAGGGTGCCTGTTGTTTATGTCCACTACGCTGGTACTCATCAAGCTCAAGTTTGTATTTTGCCTAATCTACTAAAATGCCTCTTTAGCTAATACATTTGGCACTAACTAGTTATTAAACGTACTTTTTTCTAAGCTTCAAATTGTTGTTAATCACTTTTTATAAAACGTTTATTGTAGTTACTGAATTGGATGAAATTTTTTAGGACGTGGAAGCTAGTACTAGATATTTGAATTTTCAAAGTTCCGTCGTGTACGATTGTGATACTAAGAATGGATTTTTTATGAATAAATATTCAACAATTCCCTGCGATTTTTAACTTTTTCTGTATCTTAGAAAGTCTGACTTATCATGTATATAGGTTTAAAGCTCAACATAAACTGTTGCACATTGCACAAATACTATTTGGATTATAATCTCATTAGTAGTCTTACGGGTCTCCCATTAGATACCCCTTGTAAATAATAATCATAATAATATGAGTTGACTAGCTCAGTCTGGGCACGCGTAACGCTGTGCTATTGAGGGTAGTTGAATCTGGCTTAGCGGTACAGTAGCCACAACCGATCTGTCATATTTGGACGGAATTTTATACATTTTTTATAATTTAATTTCAGTATCCTGACTGAAACTTAAGTGAATCAGGTGAATTAGAAGCGTTTTATCAGTAACGGAACGTAGGTTTTCATTCTGTCAAAGGAAAATGGATAGACATCGATACTCAATAGCCGTATTTATTAGAGCGTTCCAGACCTATGTACCCTATATATTTTTCATCAATAATAATAAAAATCAAGCACAAACTATTGTAAGAAACATTTTGTTATGATAAAGAAAAAGTCGGTAATGTAATGAGCCGACAAAGATGTGTGTAGTTTTTCGCGATCTCGTATAAATTTCGGAGTGTTTTGGTGTCGTTCGGATGATAATTGCAAACGAAATTGGAGTGAATCCTGGGAAATGTGTGCTCCTATGATAAGAAAAACTGAAAAGGTATCTTCTAAGGTGAGTAGTATTCGTTTTCTATACACATATATCAGTGAATTTTTCGAAAAAAGAAAACCGACACGTCCGCGGCCCCTTTCCGTGTAACCAAGTTTTTACGAAATATCTCGAAAACGGTTAGAGCGATCTTTGAAAACCTTTCGGATTAATCTATTTTGGAATCTCCTCTTTCCCCGAACATCGGCAATTTTCCGTTATTCGGTCGAATTAGCCGTGCAGCTCTGCCGAAATATATGTTTGACGGCCGTTTTATTAACCTAATTTTGTAAATTTCGTACCGATGACTTTGTCTGTGCGAGGTTGTCAGATTGTCAATTAAATATGATAATTTGATATTTCTTAAGGAGTCAACAATTTCATAAATCACAGTCCTGAAAAATGTGACTGAGACTATATCTATAATTCTGTTATGAAATACGGAGGAAAATAATCTAAGACTACGTATTTTAGGGCATTATGTGACAGTTCTTTAAGTTATATTTTACTCATTGTCAGATTCGAACACTTTTTACGAAAGACGTCTAAAAAAAAATCGGTTTTGCAAGTATAACTGTTTTGATATTTAGACCCTTGCATCACAAAAACACTATAACATCCAGTTTCGTCGACCTTTATGTCTAGCTATTGGATGGGAGCAAGCCCGAAAAAGCTTCATCGCTTTAAAAAACAAATAATTGGCGACAGACTAATAATCAAGAAAATTTAAATGCAAAAACGAAAGATACTAAGCCGTATTTATTTTATATGGTTTTGAACAGTCATTCAGGATGGAGGAAACTTCCAAACTATCCTCAATCTCCTATTTTGTGTTTACTTTAGACTTATTTTTAGGCGTATTCAAATACATATTTGTGAATACAGGTTTTTATAAAGTAGTAAATTTCATTTTCCTATGTTTGTTTCTAAAGTTCCTGTTTATTTAAGGACATAATCAATGCGGTTCTTGGGGCTCCAAAAATTTTAAATTCCAAATTCCATAGTATGCACAGTGTTGTTTGGGCATAGGCAAATATTTTTATGGTGTTTTTTCCAGTTTTCGTGGTGACACAATAATGTAGTTTGAGGATGGTGGAAGCAACGGAACCAAATTGTGCACCTTGCTTTAAAAGGATGCGCTTGTGCAGTGAAGTGAGATATTATGCAAAATACTGCGCAATTGTGCAATCTTTAACATCACTACATATGATTTTTCTGCAAATAAGTATATCGATGTATACGTGGTCAAGATATGAGGGTTATTTTTTAAGTGACCTTCATTTTCAGATGTCTATGAGAATCAGTCACTCAGTTAACGTGCATACGCACAAAGTAATCACGAAAAAGACATTGTTACCCTGTCATTCGCAGTAAGATGAATTTTACTAAAATTGATCTGACAACACCGGGACTCAGAGAAACTGTCAGTTTGCACACGTCAGTACATGAGTTATCAGTGTTATCATCACTTGCCACTTTAATCAGTACACCTTCTACTGAAGTGAGGTGTAGATGTATGATTAATGTCTTGACGTGGATGTTTACGTCCATAAGTCGGATTTCAGATGTGTAGGTGATTTATTGATAGCATGTAATCACCTCGACTACTTGTCATGTAGTATTATTTGTGTGCATCAATTATTAGTTTTGTAGTGATGAAGGTTATGTTTCACAATAACAAATCAAATAAATTCTAACCGTTTGAGGAGAAGGAATTGGACGATCTGGAAAGAACAGAGAAAATAAATCAACTACTGCAAGAGCCAAATCATCCTTCTGGATGTACCAGACTAGCATTTGAAAATTTTCTTCGTGGGTATAAATTTTTTTAATAATTATAAACAAACCTTCAGTCTACAAAACTCGAAAACATAATATGCGCGCGTGCACCTGAGTAGAGAAATCGCCGTAGCTAAAGAAATATTTGGCTGCCATCTAGTTCATTTATTCAATAGTTGAGTCAATTTAGACTTTGTAAAAATCTATTGCCTAAATGGAATCAAATGCAAGCAAGTAAAATTACCCATTACAAAATTTAAAAAAATTGAGTTGCTTTCATAGTAAACTGGAGTGAATCGTAGGATGGTGTAACACATATTTACATCAAAGGAAAATAAAGTTATTATTTTTTATTTCCATTAAATTAAATATTTCAGAAGCGTATATTTCCTCAAAAAAGTACTGGTGGATTTTTCGTCGGATTATATAAGCAACTGACAGCTCTTATGCGACACTTTTCATTATTTATCATAGAACAAGACGTGATCGTAAACCTTTTTGGCGTTGACACTTAACAGTGCTATAACAGACCCACAGAACAAGCAACAATTGACACAATAATGTAGTTTGAGCCCACAGACTATTTTGAGCCGTTTGAGGATGGTGGAAGCAACGGAACCAAATTGTGCACCTTGCTTTAAAAGGATGCGCTTGTGCAGTGAAGTGAGATATTATGCAAAATACTGCGCAATTGTGCAACCTGTAACATCACTACATATGATACCTTTTTCTGCAAATAAGTATATCGATGTATACGTGGTCAAGATATGAGGGTTATTTTTTAAGTGACCTTGCATGACGATGTCAAATTTTGTCAAAAATTCCTTACGGATGGCAAAATTTAAATGTTACTAAGGCGTTTTTAATTAGCTACCAAATTTCATTATTTTCCTGAATTGTTGCTGCATGCCCTCAATAGTGAATCACACAAATCACAAGAGTTCCTCTAATATTTAGTAGTATACATCAAGAATAGCTGCCCGCTGCCACGGTAGTTATTCATTTCCGAAACCCGAAAAACGGCTAAAACCCCGACGGGTGTCTCAAACTTTATTATCAGTGATGAGCTGGGTTGATTCAAACAATTGATCATTTATCAACTTAATTTATTAAATCTGCCTACATTAAGGTCTAACATACATTATCAACATGTCTAGTATACAGTTAGATAAGTACAAGATTTAAAAGAATTCATACTGTTAGTCATACGTAAAAAATGATATGCTTAATGGACTAATTATAAAAACTTTAAAAGGTAGACGGTTATTACGATATTCTTAGTGAAAATAATCAAAGTGATATGTACCCAAAATGGCATAATTAGCTGTTTTCGAAGATAAGTTACATTATTAAAACAATTGGTTGACAAGGGTCTGTACTCTCCACCATTATACATGACCTGGTAAAGAAGTGACTGTTTTGTTCATCACCTAGACTCGTCATATAGCTCAGTGGCCAATAGCAGAGACGTATCACGATGTAGGTAAGGATGTGATAGCAGGATACTACAAGAGTTGCGATTAACGTCTTACCGAGTCCACGGTTCTAGCATGTTGGATCACTTAGTGGCGATAGATGGCCAACAAAGCTGAACTATAATTTATAATTATATTCACGTTTAAAGCTATATATATATTGCTGATAGATATTGTAGCTGGCATCAATTGGCAGTCCAGCATGTCTTCATAATGTGTGACGGGCAGAAGACTTAATATTTATTCTTCAATAACTACGAGTATGTTCGCAATAAAATTGATACGATTGTATATTCCTATTTTTAGTGTGATTGTCTTTGCTAGGCAAGTTTATAAAAAAATATCGTGGAAATGTATTTGGAGAAAATTTGTGCGAACATTGTTAGATAGCTCCAAAACTGGGGTGAGTCAACAAAATGGGCACCGATATGGAATCTTTCGGAATCTTCTATATCTTCCTTCTGGAATCGTTTAGACGACTACCTTATGTACATATCAATTTTATTTTAATTACCCCATTCATCACGCTTTATCTTCCTGATCACTGAAATTAAACATGTTCGAAAGCTTCCATATCTGCTTATGAAAACTTAGGCCTTAGCCTTAGGTTTTGAAGCCTACAACTCACTTCTTTCAGTTTGAGTGCACACATCACAAATTGATTATTTTTGTGAGAATCTCATACAAATAAAAGCATTTAACAACAAAACAAGAGAACAGGAAAAACAAATAGTTTCTTCAAGGTGGACTAGTCGTTTTAGATATTTACACTTTACATCTGCTTAATTTATTTACAATAAATTGCTAGATATATACTGTGAGACAAGAAGTAAGATACTCCATTTTACTATCACTTTTAAATTATAACGCTATATATTAAAATCAGTTTGATACAAAAACAGTCCATATATTCTCTTTGAGAGTAAATAGAATCAGAAAGACGCGAAAATGGTTAAAAAAGCGATACAACTTGCTCATCCAGCAATTTTAAACTTGGTTGAGGTCTTGTGTAGATTCTTATAAAAAGTTGAAGTTGGCACAGTGTTTGAAAAATAATAACTGTACTGTTCATGATGACAGCTAAAAAAAATCTACAAAAATCTCAATAGGTATACTTGTGTTGGCTGATGAGTCTAAAAAATCAGAGTTGTAAAAACTATTTATGTAGTTAATAATGGAATTATTCTGCCAAGGCTAGTACATTGAACGCTTTGTACATAACACTGTTCAAAAATCACTTCGAATTAAATTTCCTAACATCTGATTATCGGTCTTGGTTCATTAAATGGATGAATAATGATTTTTAGATATCGTAACAATTTCAGGCAAATGTTACTGTTGGAAAATCTTAATAAATTATCCGTGAAGTTCTTCCTCAAATGCAGATTTACCTCTCTCAATATGTTAATTCTTCGTCAAGGAAGAAATGCAAATTGGCGAGAGAAAAACAGGAAATGAAACCGATTCAATTGTTTTCAAATAACTTTCTGTATACATATCTGATTAATATACTTTGTAAATATGAAGTGATGATTGGGCTTAACGTTCATAATATTCTAAATCTCTGATTGTTTTACAAAAGCGTTCTTAATATTCACCGAGGCACCAACAGGCAGTCTGTAAAAAAATCATACATTTTTCTCACATATTTTGAATATGTTGCTACTTCGGCATCACTTTAACGATGAACTCCTCTTCTATTTCTAATAATAATTAACAACAAAGTTTTCCATCGAGACCTACTTACAATTTCAAGTAAACTTCATCTTTAGAATGAATTTTTAGAGTAAATAAGAATTGTCTACATTCATCAGAAAATGTCATTGGCATGTTACATATTACACCACGAAGAGCCAAAAAATCTGAGACAAAAATAAACTAAAATTCCATCTCAACGGAGGTTTTTGATCTTTAATTAACGAAAGAGCTAGAAAAAGAGTTTATTAAGCTCATACGATACAAACAACAATTGAATCTTAAAGACGCGACACTTTTCCCTACAATATCATCACAGACGATTCTAAACATAATATTTGAAATAAATATCCGTAATCCTAGAAACATTTAAGACAAAATAATGATATATATATTTATTTTTGTTGTCGTTAAACACACCTTTCCATTGGAATGTCGTATTATATAATTTTAACGTTACATATACATTTATATAATATTGCTCTTTGATTTTGATCATAAATTCAGCTAAATATACAGAGACATTATTCGACTCATAAACATTTTGAATTCGCATACTATCAATAGTAGTTGAACCAAACAGAAGCAGTAAATCAGTGTTCCTGGGTCAAGGTCGATAGTCAAATCGAATGTCTAGTGTCAAATAGACCTATTTCAGTTTTTTTATATATGATTAATGTTGATGTTTTGAGCAAACTGTAATTCTCAAATAAGATTTAACAATAATCAAAATTAAAATTTTAGAAATATATTACATTATTTTAATACACCAACACTTCGCCCTTACATGAACTTCCCATAGAATCATTCTAGCTCCACTGATGTGGGCATATTACACAATATAAATAAAACAAATATAAGCAATTGCAATGTTACATAACCTTTTATTCATGTTCCGCGAAGCTGATTATATTCTTCTCTTCACAATTCACCATGAATATTTACTGCTGCTGTATAGAGCAACTACCATTGTTCATTAACTCAGAAAATTGTCTAGCGCAAGAAAGGGTTCGTATGTTACGTGGGCTGACCCTGCCCTGGTGAAGGAGACTGCTTGATCAGTCTGAGAGCGATGTGTGGGGAATGGGGTGGTTCGGCGATGGACGACTGCTGCTGATGATGAGCTGCTGGACGGGTTTGGAGATCCTTCACGTTGCCAGAAGACAGGGAGCTGCTACTGACTCCAGAGTCGCTGGACTTCTCACTGAGACAGCTCCTGCCTGAAACGGAAACGTTTAAGATCAAATAAAAGTGACGTCATATTTGACGACATTATAGATACATTGAAACGTGTCCTTCCAGGAATCTCTGTGCAGAAAAGACGCACATATTGTTATAACTTTAAATCAGGTACTCCGTTTCGTCATAAAATTGTACTATGACTATCTCCTTTTCATTATTTAAACGGTTTGTCTCAGATCATACTTGTAATTCACAAAAAACACGAGTCAAACTCTATTCTCATAATTATTCCATTATAAGATACAACGGTTATACTGATTCAGTAGTCACTTTGACAAATCACTCTCCTTATGTCAAAGTGGACGTGTATTTCTATAACGGTTAAATAATAGTAATACCGGAATAAATATTTACATGCCTAACACGTTCAATGCTCCTAAGTCATCAGATGCACCTCCCACTACATATTTGACACTCGCTAATTTTGGATCAGTCTCACAAATTTCCTCTTTCGTTCGTCCTTTGGATAAGCTCCTCCGACATGGATCTGAAAATAAACATGTAGGGATACACTAAAGTAAGCAACAAAGATACGCGAATCGTGTTTTCTGTAAAACTCCATATTGATTTTTCCATATCTAATATTGTTTATCACCAAGCCAGATATTCAAAAAGCAACAGCTAAGATGTGTGAATTGCGTACTGTTTGGAATTTTTTATTTCCTTGTCTTCATTTAAATATGCCTAGAACAATGTTTAGAACAAGAACAGGTAGAACTATTCATTACCTGAACACAAGTTAGTGTACTCAAGCTCAGTGCTATCGAAACCTGTATTTGATATCTTCGCATTTTCATAAGTGTAGATAATTAATAATGGATTTGAGTGCTCAATAGCTTCAACGCTTTATAGTGAAAGGGTTATAGCTCACCTATCACGCCAAGCAACTAATAAGGTATATATTTTAAAACGATCCAATATTCATAAGAGTCATAAATATACCTATGAAATGTTGCATACACGTTCTATTAAGGTTATGAATAAGTATCAAAATTCGATCTGATTATTTCTTGATTGTATAACGCTTTATCTCGTGGGAACAGTTATCTTCTACTATATCTGTTAAATAACTGGAGTTTAGGGAGACAATTTTAATGGTTAATTATTTTTCATACAATTTGGTACCAAACCACTTGTAACGGTTTTACCGTTAGATTTACCGTGGAAAACGAATAGCATTTAGTAGGTTTGCGATTATGTTGTTAAAAACTTGATTGCTTGCAGAATAAACCATTTACTGATGACTGCAGATCTAGGTCCTTGAACTATAAGTATCTAATTTATGAGAATGTTGGCCATGAACTAATATAACATAATATTATAATACAAAAAGCACCTGAAGATAAATTATCTTACCTATTAATGTCGTTTGGCCATGAACACTGACGTAAGAATCCTTTGGTTTTCGTTGCTGGGTTGATAGATGTTGTTGAAATTCCGTGCTTGCCGAATTTGGAATATTAGGCTGATATGACAATTCTTCCTTAAGATTTACTGAATTTTTCTGAGCTTGTCTGACCCTAAAACATATATCTCCTGAATTGACTGATAAATTAGAAACCATCCACAATAAAAGAGGGTAAGTACACAATGTTTTCGGTTGAGAAAGATTGTGTATTAAGGTACGCGCACATACAACAACAGCGGTAAGACGGAACAGGCGGTGCTCTGCGGATTTTTACTGTACGTATCTTATCGGCATTGCTCTGAAAAAAGACAATTTTCAAACACGTCGAAAACGTCAGCAAGTGTGGATTAATGAAATATGCGAAATGGGAGAAATGTACATATAGCGAGCAAGCAACCAGAAAATTAACAGAATGTCAAAAACAATGCGGACTGCCAGAACATACTTTGGCACAAGATGTCGATGCGAGATGGAACAGCACATACTTGATGTTAGAAAGACTTCAGGAGCAAAAGAATGCAGTCAGCTTATACAGTGTTGAATATGGCAAGATTTATACTCTTTTATCAAATGAATGGGATGTTATAAGGAATCTCACAGCCATCTTAGAATTCTTTTATGAGGCCACACTTGATTTATCATATTATGACGCATGTATATCAGTACCTTTGATATCATTGTTGAACCGCAAACTGCAAATTCGGTCTAAAAATGAAGACCAGATGATGAAAAGTATGAAGAATTCTCTGTACCAGACTCTGAACAACAAATTTTCTTCTATGAAAAGGCATCCTTCATTAATAGCTGCGACAATACTAGATCCAAGGTTCAAATCGAAATTATGATGAGGTGGATATTGCAATGGCAGAAATAATATATTTTTTGATGGAGCGTGACGATGACCAACTACGATCCAGAGATCACTGGATCTGATAACCAAAAAGCTGCTTTGCTCCGCCTATCAGTGTTTCAAGCGAGCAGCTGTTTAGTGTAGAATTAATATAATTTAATGGATCATATCTGGCAAAACGCCGTGAAACATGAATTCGCATATACAATATAAGTACGAAGCAATAGCTTTGATAACCGATTTATATGTTCAAATAATGCTGGTTTTGTGAAAAAAACGTTCAAACTTCTGTACGTTTTCAAGGACATTTAAAACTACCACAAAATTGTTACTCAGAACTGATAACGTAGGGCTAACCTACTCCACATAAGGTTTCAGCAGAACCCACTCACCTCGCCAAAATCTCGTTACTACACCTTTCTACAACGGAATCGAGACTGTTCTTGTTATCTCCCAGTTGCATTTGAGGCTGCATCCCGTGGTGAAGCACCATCCTCGGGATGCCGTCACTAGTATCCGACTCTGCTCCTTGTCCTGGCGATGTCAGCTGTCCTCCACTACTTGCTGTATAACACCGCCTACCGAATGAAGATGTGTCGGGGGGTGGGGCTGAAGCATAGTGGGTGGGCATCAGGTGGTGGCGATGGTCAAAATGACCAACGACCGTATGCACGGCCCCGCCTCCCCCGCCGCCGTCACTAGAAGATCCACCAGCTGCGTCAGCTTCGCTGCCAGCTGGATTAAACATAAGTTTATGATTCCATTATACTGAAGAAAAATATGAACCTAGCGATAAACGGTATCATTAGAGCGCGCAGTGTACGGAGCCAATTTACTTGAATGTTCAGCAGTTTTTGATATTACAGTTTGGTCCTAGAATGTCTTTTAAGTTCGGTGCAAGGTTACATGATGTTCTTTCGTGTTCTAACAACGGACACTCCACTAAAATGTGTTTCACGCTTAGAGTCACTGCACAAATTGCACAAAAATATTCTGCTTCTTGAGGGAATTCGGTAAAGCCTAGAAATTCCATTTCACACGCACAAGCGGCAAAAAGATACTTACAATCTAAATCGTGTAGCAGTTGTACTGCTGATAAGATCTTCGCTCTGTGGTCGACGTTGACGATACCTAAATAATCCAGGTCTGAAGGTTCTATCTCTTTAAACAACTCTAGATCTTCGTATCTAAAACCAAAACAGCAATAAGGTTTAGCTAGATGGTGTAAATGCATTCACTGCTCTAACACTACAATATTGGAATTTTTTTAAGTTGGATGAAGAAATCACAAAAAATTCAGCTAGGTATTTGATAAATTTATCTACTAACGGCGTAGTTACTACCAAAATAACGTAAAATTGAAAATACACAATCCAATATGTTTCTTATATATGTGTGGAAATTGTAAAATTGGAGAATCGAAACTTCTTCAATGCGATACAAACATTGAAGGGCAAAACAACAGCTCAACTTTGCTTGCTTGGTTTGTGGTCTTGATAATAATGATTATTATTGAATAGCATATTTATTTCATTAATTGTCTCCAGGAAAAAGTGAGTTTTGATTTTGGTTACTTCAGGTGCGACTTCTTTTGTAGGAATGCTGATCTTACAGATAATTCGGCTCAGATGCCACAACTTGAAAGCTCTAAAATCACACCATTTATTATTATAAATTTATGATCCTTATGTTAAGATAATTCGAAGTTAAGATCCACTTACCCATTGAGTACAAAAACCGACGTATACTCTTGCAGCCCGATCCTCTTGAGCAACTCTTCTACAGTCGCAGGTCTGCCTTTGATGTTTCGGTGCCACTGGTTTTCCCTTTTCGACTTCACCGACCGTTCCGACATCAGTTCAACATTTATGAACTTGAACGTGCCTCTTCTACCATGACAAATACCTCGCCAAAGTCCGCTCGGATTCATTGATATTATTTCTATTATATCACCAGCCTAAAAGTCACATTTCAAAATATATTCTATTATGTACTTATTGTGGTGTATTGTACATATAATGGTGGAAAAGGGATGTCAAGATAGAACTCAAACCCAGAGATGTTTCCATTGGTACTATTTCAATCATTTCTCTGCAGGTTAATTCAGTATATCGATTGAGACATTAGATCTAAGTAGTGGACGCAGTTTCGCACTAATGAAACAATATTTTTTCAAATGCAAATATTCTAATTAAAAGATAATACAATACAAATTTGATAAAATTGACGGAAAGGGTATCTTAGTTATTTATTATTTATTTTCAATAGAAATAGCTGTCAATGAATTATACCTCACCTTGAATTTCAATGCATCCTTATCGTAAGGACTAGGCACTTGATCCACAAGGGCCCTAGCCCTACCTACTATCTGTTCGGTTGGACTTGGTTCAGCGTCTTCTGTTGATATTGAACTATGATTGCTTCCAGCTCTCACTAATGCTTGCGTACCTGTAATATCACCAAAAGACATTGTAACTGAATTAAGGTCGTATTACTTGAAGTTTTATAAGGCGTCATCCATCAGGTGTTGCTAAATAGGAAATGGGGGGCTTTCGGAAAACATCACAATCGGGGCAGGGGTGGTTGGTTGTAATTAATCATATGAAAATTTAATTTATTTTCATGTAAACGTCCTCACGACCACCACACTAAGTATCACCAGAAGAGGGAGGTGTGAAAAAGTGGTCTAAAACCCCCTGGAGTAACCAAAAAAATGTCACAATACCACAACTCAAGGAATTCTAGTTATTGAGATGATATAAACAGATGTATTAATCATAGGTAGAAATATTTTGAACGGTAACTTTCTTACTTGATCCTGATCCACTTGGTAGACTTTCTACGGAGCTGGCAGAACAAGGAAAACCCTGGTCTTGTATCATCCTTCTTTGATCCGAATTGTCACTTTTAATTCGCGATATTTTTCTTTGTACATCTTCTCTAAGTCCTCTAACTTTTCCTACTAGGCCTGATATTCCTACTGTTCTATCATCACTTGACTGTAAAAGATATACTTTAGGTCATTTACTTGTTATGCATACTTGTAAAAATTATCTTCTGCTAAAAGTGCATCGGTCCATTCTATTGCTCGATTATCAAGTCACTCTTGATGATGCACAACAGATTGTCATCACATAATTTCAGGCTTATTAAAGGATAATTATCTGCGCAGTATCGAACATGTAATTTGATCTCTTGTTACTCGTTTCATATGTACATTTTTATTTGGTCAGTCAATGCCGTAAACGAAAATCTGTGTGTAAATATATTCAGTCTGACATTTGAAAAAATTAATAGGTCAACTGGAATGGTTTTCCACATTCCTAATATTTATCAATACTTTGCTGACAGAGAGTGCCGAGGGAGAGAGAGCTTTTATTACATCCAATATTTACTAGATTGTATAGTAAAATATATTATGAATGCGATGTGAACAAACAAAATATGTTTGGATGCTTGCGTGCAAAGCGTGTTCATCAACTAAACTCTGGAAAGGAGGTCAATAATGTTCAAACAATATAGAACACCATCTTTAATGTTTCGGGAAGAAGGAGAAAATATATACAACAGAATGGATATTTTATGACCGAAAATGGATGCTAGTTATTAATCTGAAAAGCTTTTTGAAGCTGTCGTAGTATCTAAATGTTCCAAAGAGCCTATAGTTTATCGAAAGCCTTGACAATATCAACAGCAATATTGCGTGCCATCTCTCGACGTGCTTGGCAGCCTAAAGTCAGAGATAATCAGTGTCGCTGAGCATTATTACTAAAATAATTGGTAGTTATATAAAAATAATACTTTTTCTAGTTTCGGCTGTAGAGCTGTACCGACGAGAGTCTAGGTTAAGACTGAAACATGCATGTCTGTATCAGAGCACAGTGGATCTGGATCAAGCTTACCACATGCACAGTAGCCACCTGTTCGCTGCTTTCTCCACCTCCGAAGTCCTCCTGGTCTTCGTAGTCGCTGCTTTGACTCGGAGACATGCCCTCATCTTCGCTCCTGGCATAGCCCGCAGAGGCCGCTACCCGCCGGTATTGCCGCAGCCTGCTCTCGTGGTGGTGGTTGTGGTGGTGATGATGATGGTGGTGATCGTAGTACTTGGGGGATATCAGTTGGCCCATCTCCAGCTGCTCCGATCTACTGGTGTCCACCGACAGGTTAGACAGCCGGGAACTGACACTCTGGACGTCGGAGGCATAGTCGCCGCTCTCACGGTCCCGGGATGATCTTGAAAAGGTAATCGATCAATATATATGTGCTTCTTTTCGCTAAATTGAAACAAAACATTGCTTTATGACTTTTCAGTGTACTGTTTCTATTTACCATGTTTTTGTGAATGATTCATCTGGTTTCAATGAATAAACCAGAGTAATGGACTAATACTGAAACCACTTCTTTTTGTTGCATCTCTTATAGTATTTATTTTCTCGTACGATTATCTTTGAATCATAGAAGACAACAACATATCTTTACTCCTTTGCTTGTTTCTGAAGAGCAGTGCTGCCTTGTAATTTGTAACATCATTTATGTAATTGTTATTTATTTATGGATCAAGATCCTGAAGCAGCCCCACCTCACTTCATTTTAACAAAGCTAATATTTTGAACATAATTTGATTAATATGTACTTAGGCTTAACTTCAAAGCGGACCCTTCTGGAGAAAAGAGTATAACAGGCACCAAAAAAACCTTGCCTTGCATGAAAGCATCACAGTGAGAAACCGATGGCAATTGGTGACACATATTGTAATGGACATTATTAAATTTCAAAAGGTCTTATTCTCTCTCATCATGAAAAAAAATTGAGCATAGATAGTCAGAGATGCATATTACACAAATTCTATTACCTTAGAGGAATGATGGTTGGAGGGTAACCCGCTTGAGGAGGTAGTATCAATCCTCTTCTTGGTGTTGACACACCACCATTAGAATCTTTTGGCAGTGAAATGTCTCCGGCACTTCGCAGCGATATAACTCCTTCTGATCTGAAAGGAAGAGGTATTACATGAATAATTTCATATATTACATAAATGATTAAGACCTAATTCCACCAAGGAATGGGATTTGGTGAAGGTTTTGGACAATCAGATCTGTTTTTGCAATGGTTGCAGAAGTGTTTGGTCGTACTCAGATTGTTACTCAATTCTGTGAGTCTGTTAGTTCAGCACCCAGTTTTACTTCCACGCATAAATGAGAGAAGTCTTGTGAACGCAAAAATTTTAGAATTCAAAATGAATACGAGCGGGTCAATATTATTACATATTTTCCAGGCAAATTGTAGCGTGGGAAGTACTGAGTCAATCCACCTGACTCGGTATTTTGTGAAAACATCAAAGCCTCTGACTCACCTTGGTTCTTGTTTGAGATTAAGCGTAAAGCATACTCTGCCGTTCCTGAAGGTAGCTTGAGGTACCGCCTGCCCCTGCCCACCCATCAGAAAGTCTTCAGGATCGCTCTCATAAGGCGGCTCGTCATACCAATGGGCGGGACGATCCATGGGCGGCGCACAAGGTATAGCTGGTGCCAGCATTCGGGCGTCTTCATCGTACATGTAGGTGTCGTCTATTTGGGGATAAACGTTGATAGTGGTTTTTCAAACAGAATATCAATAGGGTTCAACCAAAATTATATTTACGATGCTGATACGGAGCAATAAAAACATAACAATGAAATTTCAAGTGTTGTCTGACCTGCCAGAGAAAACCAGAGAGCGGTGAACAAGCGCTGGGCGTTACGGGATCATAATTTGCACAACGCTGGCACTACCTTTTCTATTACAGAAGTTGCAGGTTGTTGTAGACATAACCTCTTTCTTTCTGAATATTTTTTTTTATTATTCTTCGGTTTATTTGATTTTGAACATCCGTATGAAGCATTATTCTTGCATTTTCAGCTGGTGAGCAAGGTTCCTCTTAGATGCTCCCATATCACAAGCATTAATCCTATATTATATAGTATTTTTATCGTATATTCCGCGATATTTCATCAATATATTTGAAATGACAGAGTGCGAATTATATTTCAAGCTAGACCTCTAGTGAAATCGTTGATCGCATTCTTTCGGCTGGACTCCCCCTTTCCCAGCTCCCAATATCTACTTTGCTTTGAAATGCTATGTTGTGTGTATGAACTATTGAACGAGTGGTCATATAAGTATATGAATAGACTTCAAACTCAGCCTGCTCAAATTAGATAAAACTGAAGAGTATTCTTTGAATAAATGAGCGAATCAAAATATTTATTGAACTTGAACTATCATGTGTTGATTGAACAATAATTTGAGATAGATACGTGAAGTAGGGGGAAACTTACCTCCCGTCAAAGGTCCTCTTATTCCTTCTTTCCCTAAATTAAGTAAACCCTGTTTGATGTCTCTCAAAATCTGTAACAAATACAAAATGGGATTAGTAATTGTATTAACGCAGGCTAGTCGAAGTAGATTATTTATGTGTGCACTTAAGTTGGTTTAACGATTTTAGGTATTTATTGCTTTACTTCCTGTGAGAATCTGTTGAATATATCTTTTAATATAAGCACAACCTATCTACTAACCTGAGGAAGAACTAACGTTTCATTTCCATCACTGATCATATACAACTATGTACTACGCTATAGAGTAGGTTTGGAGTACCCTCCAGGACTAAATATAATTATTTTTCTCTATTCGAATACATGTCTTAAGGGCCGATTTAATCGAATAACCAGTTGTTATATTGAGCCAATGGGATGAGATCTTATCGAGCTCTACCAATAGGCTTTCAGAGTCTTTTCTTATAATTTAGATATCCAATGGTGTTTAACTATATAAAACAAAATTTTCAAACTTCTGAGATGACAGATTGGCATTGTAATGTCAGTTACTTATGGAATATTTCTAAATTTACAGAAATTTGAATCAAAATGGTGGACAATTTGTAGTTTTCAGATAAAATCAATTATTTTCCATTGTAGTGAACGTTTCTACAATTTTATTTTTGGGATACACATTTAATTTCCATATAACTATTTGTGGAGGAGTTCTATTTGAGGTACTAAAAGTACCCGTCTGCTGTCCGCTCCGGCGCCGTATTTCGCTTGTTTTTTTATATATCACTTTATTCAACCAAGATTTCGTATGCATATGCATCCATCATCAGGACTACAATGAACGCTCAATAACATCGAAAATGGGATTATAAGATAACACTCACCAGAAGTGGCTAAGTTTGAAACAGCAAGTAACATTGGTCAGAGTAAAATTCTATATGTATAATAATACATGTGAAATAGCTCACAGATAAATTCAATTTATTTGTAGTGTCATAGTGTCAGTAAAACCATGATAATATCTATGTCAAAACCCTGAACAGAATGTTTTGGATATTTACGAATAATACAGAAATTTACTCACTTACAAAACCAGCAACTTCGAACTGGAATGGAGATTCAAAACACCCATCACTAGACCTGCATATGAATCGTGACGACGTGACGTACAGATTACGTAATCAGCTCTCAGCTGTTTTTGTTTATGGCGTTCAATAATTTCATTTTACAATTATTTCTGAAAAGCAGGGCTGAGCTTATAGAAATATCCAAATTGTAGCTCAACTTTTTTTATTATTTTTTTTCAGTGTTTGTGCTATATATTTTGAATGCCGTGCAACCTTATTTCGTTATACCTTCAACAATAAGGATTTTTTTAATGCTGGATACCTGTGCTGGTCACCAAGCAGGCTTTGGATGGGATTTATTTTTGTAGAATATGAATGAACCTAATAAATAATAAAAATAATAAGGAAATTTGTGAAATGCCTCCTATTTATCCTTTTTTTTACTGAATTATCAGGTATTATATTATTACAGTATTATGTAGCTTTATAAAAATCATTGCAGTACTCTCCATTAGATTTTTATGAATTTGATACATCCGAAAACCGATGTCATAATGCCTCACATTCCTCAAATCCTATTGGTGGAGAATAGCGATTCATTATAGCTTGTGAAATGAGGGAAATAGCAATTCTCACTTATATATGGTGGATTGCCAGGCTCAGAAACTTGCTGTGAGGTTCATTAGGTGCCATTTTTCATTAATCGAATCTTTCCTCACCATTTTGTGTTGAAATTCAAAGGAAATCAATGATTTTCAGAGACTTTTGACAGTAAAATATTTAATGGCATTTCAGAAAGGTCTTATGTGATTGGTCAATCCGTTCGTTATATCTCTGATGTTGATGAAATCGGCCCTAAATAATTTACCTTTATTCATCTAGAAGCAATAATACACAAACTACGAGTATATTTATTCGAATGAATAAACATTATTTCTTATAGCACACAAACTGAAATAAATCGGTTTATTTGTTTGACTATTGAAGTTTTATAAATAATTCTGAAAAGTTGCACCCTGTTTCATAAGGTGCCTTTTTAAAATTGTGCCATGTTCTTACGTGCACCTAGAGCGAGCATTTTTTTATTTTTTCTGGAAAGTCTTGATCAAAATGTGTAAGAGAACATCAGAATCGGATATTCAAGGAACCAGAAATATTAATTTTTGATGGAAAATTGTGATTTTGACCTCAGTTCCTCTCCTTCAAATATAGAGCAAGCAGCTAGATTTTCCTCACTGCGGATATCAGATATCGGAATGCTGGGTCTTTTCTTATGAGCTCCATTACATTCTCATGCTCTTTCTGATAACTCTATGAATGGAAATCAAATATATTTCCACCTTCAAGTACGTGCAAAAGAAATCAAGTCCAAGTAAAACCCTTATCCGAGCGCTGAATTCAGTACCAGGTCCAATTTGCAATAAAATAGGCAACACATTGCGGAGCGCGCCAGAGAACTTATGCGCAGGAAAACTATAAAATAACCGGAGTTTTATCGGGATTCCTATTACAATTTACGTCCGTATAAATTTTAAACTTTTAAGCTTCCTGTTTGACACCGTGCTACCGGGAAACTCTCGAATAAATCGCCCTTCATGGGACGGCCATTTTGTTTTTGCGGCTGTAAGTTCACCTCGGAATGGTAAACGGCGGTTTGTTTTTGCGTCTTGCGCCGCGCGAAGAGTGAATATCCTTAAATGGGAGTGTTTCGTTCCTAGTGCAAGGTTACAGTACGATTCCGACAATATTGTTTGGAGTAGACATGAAAGTGTTTTACTAGAGATACCGATTGTCAAAAAAGAGCATCTAAAATCTACATGAAATATTCTTCGTTTTGTTTGGTCTCTGGATTGAAAATGAACAAAATGTGAAAAATATTCGTACTGGAGGTAACTCATAATCATTTTTTTTCACTCAATATATCGCGAAAAAATCGATTGTAGGAACATTTTTGGAAAGTAGTTACATTTATATAAACCACGTTATTTCAAAAATAAAAATATGTCATCAAAGAACGAATAGGCTTATAAATAGCACTTGATTCCAACACTCGAATTTGTGATTGTCAATCAATGCTTCACATAAATGAGTAAAAAATCTCATCCACTTACCTCTTCGTGGTCTTTTGTAAATTTTTCCCGTTTTCTTAAAGCTTCTTGTACTTTTAACTAGAAAAAAGGAATAAAAAAATCAGCGTAAGTGATTAATCTTATAGTATTTAAAATGCATTACAAGGGACATCAGACTAATTTTTTTATTTCTTTTTTTATAATGTTCACAAACAAAACATTGTTGAAATGAAGTTTGCTATTTTGAGCGAATTACAGTTTTAGAATGTTTCATTAGTTCATATTTCCACCTTCATTATTTATCAACGAATTTTTCGTTTCCTCCAAACTTTGTAGTGTTTGAAAGACGTGGCCATCTTTGGAGATATGCATTTTTATATCTTTATTTTGGTTTTCCGGACGTTTGACAAATTTCACTTGATTGAGCAATGTGTGCTCGACTTGTATAAATTTAGATCGAGGTGTGTTCATGACCAGATCTGATACATAAAACTTCAGCGAACTATAGCTAAATACCTGCTTCACGCGTATCTACTCTTAAAAAAAAATTCCTTGTCCACATCAAAATGCCATTGCAAACCATACTTGCATAAATTTTAAGCTGCTGATAACACTTCCATTGTGATGAAGTAAATATAAATATAAATTAAAAAAAATATTTACTACTTCCTAGATTAAGAATATTTCCACCTAGAATCAAAGCATGAGCGATGTCGAAACTTCACCAGTCCGTTTTCTTAAAAAATATTCCTATAACTCAGATTGTGATGCACATTTGTGGATAAAGCCTCAAAAACGTCACTCACTAATCATATCCGATAATTGGACTCCTCAGAGGCATACTGCATGTTTGGTAAATAATTTATAAGCCTTAATTAATCATTACGTAGTCATCCTCCTAATGGATCTGAAGACGATTGAAGATAGCACATCAATCGAAACGTCGTGATACTCAAAATTTTATAGACAATGGAAGTCCGAAATCAAACTTTTGACCAAAGACTATAGCTTTTATACATTTTCATTGAAACAAGGTATGCCAAAAAAGACCTTCATATTAAGATTCAGTCTAGACAAATTCATATAAAAACGAAACCGCGCAATAAAATATTTGATAAGCTGCACTAGCTCATGTACTAATAGCTGAGAGAGGGAGTAAATGCGAAATTTGATGACCCCATCTATCTTAGGCCGAAGGGTAAAATTCCTGAAAAACTGGAAGTTTGAATTATTCAATTTATGTTTCGTTATTATTAATCTAAGCCTCCCTCTTCATCAAGACAAATGATGGTTGTTGGCATGTTTTGATTATATGTTGATATAAATAATTGTATGCGCAAGACTAAACAAAACTAATCAATTTATTAAAACCTACAGATAAACTATGAGGTTTTTCCCAGGTTATCTTAGTGTTTGTTATTGAATCTCAAGTTATGTCGTTGCTTTACGATAGCATTGTTGCGTTTCCCTTGGTTTCTGGCCTGACGATGCATTATTTTAATTTATCAACAAGGAGTGACTTCTTACTATGCTGTTCTGTTCTATACTTTTTTCCCATCAGGTGTCATAAAACTCCTCCGGTATGTCTTTAAAATATGAAGATATAATGACATTGCTATTTTTGACTGCTTCCTAGGGAACAGTTTTGTATTCAAACAAAAGCTAAAATACAAATGATTCATTTGCATTGTTGATAAATCCAAATCAAAGCACATAATGGACTGCCACACCAGACACACAAGGCTACCTAGCTTATGAGGTAAAATAAAACATACCGCGGTGTGACTACAAGGAAAGATTACAAAATCCTCCAGTAGAGATCGAAGAACAAATACAAGGAAACCTGGAGAAAAAACATATCGTCCATCTGTAGGTTTTGGGAAAATTGAATAAATCCTTGCGTGAAGCATATTTAACCAAACTCGGCTACAGTCTACTGAGCAAATAGAAAAACAATCATCATTCGACTTTAGGAGAATAGATTCTTTGCCCTTGCTCTTGAAATTGTATTGTAGTATAAAAACTCCTCGGCATAGTTTGGTCGAGTATGCCAGAGGGAAGGATTTATAAGTTTTATAAGGTTTCATGCAAATTTCCTAATGACACACTGTTGTATGTCTAGTTTTTTCTTATAAGACAATGAGTTTCTGGTGTCACAGTCTCTTCATGTGGACATATCAATAATGTAAATACGTCATTCTAGAATTGCATAACATATCATATCAATGTTATTATAATTTCAAAATTTAATTCCTTCATATTTTTTACTTTGTTGAAGGCCACCAAAATGTTGATAAAGTTATTCAGTAAATCTTATATGAGTTTAATTAGAAAATAGATAAGCGACATCCAGTCCATCAGATTCATGATGATGAAATTGTTTACTGATTGAAATATTGGCTTTGTTAGTACAAGTACACCCATATATTATGTGACATATCAATTAATCTCGCCAGTTCAGTGGACCTTAGTGCGGATCTCTGTACTCCACCTCTGTAGTCGGGTGTTGAAATGTTTCCGTGAAAGCCCGTAAAGCTGTCGACATATTTCACCGTGGAAATGACCGTACAAGCGGGGTTTGGTAGAACCCAAATCAAAAGGTGGGAATACGATCGTCAAGGGAACTTTTACTGACCGCACGAAAAATGAGATACCACCCCAGAGCCGAAGGTCGCTGCCCTGCAATGCTAAGGGTAGAGATAGAAGCGAAAGCTATTTTTCTTAGTCTGATAGAGTAGATTTCTTGGCTGTGCAGCGACCTTTTACATAATGACGGCTGGGAATCGAAAAGTTGTGACATAGACATGTACCCCACATGAAGACTTTGTCTGAATGCTGGTCAAGAGATGCTGCTTATTCTAGAAAATATGTTCCATAAATGTGCATGAATCACTCGAATTTCACATGAGATGAAGATTGTTATTAGAAAACAATGAAGTTTAGTAGTAAACATCATATTTCGGATACTCTGAACAGTTCATTAAAATTTGGTGTTGGTAGAAGACGTCCTATCATCTATAAAACTCATAAATCCTTCTAATACTTTGTACTTTTTGAGATTTTGATCTAGTGTATGAGTAAATAGTCTCAATGCCATAATGATTTCATCACTTATTTTTTTATTTTCTATTCAACATTGAAAAGGCTGACGAAGTAGCAGAAGCACTAATAAATCTATTCTATCAATAAGATATAATAAGCGGCTAGCACAAGTATGAAATTGATTATTCAAAAAAGTGATAACTACCTCAGTATGTGTAAAGAGCAACACTAGTAAGCAGAAATCTGGTTCACTATTCCACTATCCTACGAGTATTGTCTATCGATCAACAAGGCAAGACTAAAAAATACACGTACCCTATATATAGTCTCCTCGAATGTGTTTGGCGTTCCTCCATTCATCTGTAGGTGCCTCAGTCTATCGTAGTCCATGGGATCGACCATAGAGCGTAGAACTGCGTTCTGGCCAAGGTCGGACATGTTCAAACCACTTTGAAGTACACTATCGGGAGTGTCCACCTGAAAAGCAATATAATTCATTTATTCAGAAAAAGAAGATGAATGTAACATAGAATAGCTGTATTAAGAAGGATATATTTTCTGTGCATCAGTACCGATTTAATGATGCATACGATGGCTTGGCAGAAACGGACACGTACATTGGCCTGCGAGGTCTCTTGATTTGAACCCCCTTGATTTCTTTTTGTGGGACTTTTTCTAACAACAAGTGGAAGCTGAACAAATTGAGAAAAAACAGTAGCGTACTATTTTTATTTGGAAAAATAATGCCACTAATCTGCTGTATCTCCGCCACTGGTGCACGTTGATTTTAAGTTGGACTTTTGAATATGGACAATACTTAGGTAAATCCACATACCAAATTTTAGTTCATTCTAGTTGACGGTTTTGAAGATATCAAAAAAACTGTTTTTTTATTTTTGAATTTCAACACCCCGTACCTTTTGAATGAAGCCCTCTAGAGAAAAAAATTACATGAAAGACCCCCCTTTGAATACGCCCCTGTGTATGATGTTTCATTTTTGGTCACGATATGTGAATATGTTTTAAACTAATTGAGCTACTATTATTTTGTACTGACATCATGACATTTATAAAGAGTATCTGAAAAGCTTTGATATAATAATTATCTTCGATTATTCAGCAGCCTCTATCCCAGAAATACCAGCTTATATCAACCTTTTTGAATATTTTTACGAATTCTATAAACTTTTATCAGGTAGACGCCTATAGAATAAACATTATTCAGACTATTTTTGATCAAGTAATTACCTCAAGTAATCTTATTGGACGTGCTAGATAAGCTTTCAATTAGAAAAAAGGCACTATTTTGTAACTACTAAACATTATTGTATAAAGTCTAAGCAGCACAATGTTAAGGTTCCTTTTAAATTCATTCTTGGTTCTGAGTTTCAAGGAATTCCTGCATCCGCACCTAATGTGAAATCTTCTCTACATAATATCTCAGAAAATCGACATTCTAATATATTGCATACATACTCGTTCATAATATTCAAGCATATCTGGATATAGATAACGAAAATTCCATTCCAGCCCTCATGAGTCCTCCCAGAGCGAGACTGTGCAAATACAAAATAAAACATTTTCTCATCCTCTTCGTATATTAACTTTAAATAAGCCCGACATTTCCTAATTTTATCCAAATAGGGGCACGGAACTTACTGTTTAAGCTGAACTTTAATTAATGCCCTTATGTGTGGATGTCTACTTGCCAATGGCGTGTCATATATATAGGGTTAAAGGGACAGTATAAAATTAAAATGCGTTTAAATGGTATTGAAACTCGACTAACGTCATTAAAATTCAACTGGTGAAGTAGATGGAATGGAGCGGAAGATTGTAAGATCGATATCATGTAAATAAATTATCGGCAGACAAAGAGACTGTCCAGGCCAAAAAGAAAACGTTTTTATTCAGAGGTATGGTTCTTCTGGTTTCCAGAATCTCTCCAGTACAGTATTTCGGCGGTACCCCAAAATCTCACAGCGAGATATGTGTAAAGTATTTTTTAACTTCATCACAGTGCGCTCAACCTCATAAATATGCAGATGACCTCTGAAAGTTTTACGACCTTTTGCTGATTTTTTTGCTGCAATGTTTGACATAAAATTTGTTAAGATTCAATATTGTAATTTATAAGAAAATTTGTACAGTTGGAAAATGTTTCAAATATTAAAGCAAAACGCGTCATAAAAACCGACTATTAATCAAATACTTGAATCATCGTCCATCAAGTGATCGCGGTATACTACAAGTTGAACTAGATTCTATCTTGAAACCTAAAGTCAACAATTTTTTCGATGTTTTCGTTGATCCTGATTCTGGATCGTAGTAGTCTGCTCGGTTTCATGTACTTCCGATGTCTCAATCAAGCGAATAAGTGTGCGTCCAGAGTTAGCTGAGCACAGAAGTACGAAGCATTTCGTTGTATATAAGCTATATCTCGCTGCTACGCTACTGATATAAGCTATTCTATATGATTACATAATTTCCAACATTTGCCGTATTCTTGTACTGCTTGTACTGGACGAGTTATATACTACGCTTCGTATATAATTCGAAATTGTTTGGCATTATTTCGACACGGGTTTCTGGTTACACATGCTATATTATGCTACACCCTCTTCAGTTTCGAGTGATGTGTCAACATGAGTTTGCAGCTGTTACGTATCCATTTGAAAATTTCTCTCGACTGAATGGATGAATGAATTTGAGTGATATTCATTCTATTTTGTTGTTATTCATGCGGACAAAACAAAAAATTCTCTGTTTAGAAGTTTCATAAATTCTCTCTTTCTTTCAGTGACGCTTTTCGATGTATATCCAAATCATCGTCTGATAGTGCGTCGATAATTTTTTTTGAACAAATATGTATTTTCCGCATTTGAACACAATGACAAAACAGCAAAGTTTAACAAACGTATGAAGGATGATGCCTGTTCGATGAAAGAAATCTGATTTACAAATTTTTATATTCAGCAAGAATACGTATTTTATTAATCTTAGTGGAACGTCGGTTCACATACCGCTCAAGACCTACTTGAATTATGATGAGAATTTCCACGAGCTTACTAGTAATCAGAGAGAAATATTTTTCGTGACGTCCAGAAAGGGGATTCATATGTAAAATTGATCGTTATACAACCAAGAACAAAAATGGTCACTATCGCTTCAATCCTCTACTGATTACTGATTTAATTCGATAACGATGAGCGAACATTATAGAAATTTAAATGACAAGCACATTCTTGGACCCTTCCACTTTTTAGTGATTTCGATCTCCTGTGTACTTCATATGAAAATGATACTCTGAGTCGCCTAAACCTACAAACTCATCACTCAGTACCTCATGCGCCATTTTTAATATGATCAACATCCACCATAATAATGAATACCGGTATCGTACCTCAAACACATTCACTATTTTTATAAGCATAGCACACCATAGTACATCAAAAACTGTTGATAAACTGAAGGTAAAACTGTAATAGTACAATTAGATGTTTGTTATTGTTAGCAATTACAATCAACTGGACTGTCAGGCAGGTTCTTAACCAAAATATTGATATTTAATATCAGAGATGAGAGCATTCAGCTTTACCTAAGCTAGTATGAGAAAGGTTCACAAGTTGGCTAAAAATGGTAAATGCGTTTATACAATTACAATGACTGAGATTGGTATTTTAAGATTGCTGGGTTTGAACACATTTTTATATCTTTAATGTTTTTGCTGTAATATGCCAAGATTGGGGAATAACCCGGATTTACCGGACAAGTTACAGATGTTCATCGATTGTATTATCCAGAACAATTTCATATTAAAATTTTCATCTCAGAAAAGATTCAAAAGCGAATAATTTTTCGTCTTTACAATCTCAGACCAATAGGCGCAAAGAAGAAGCAAATAGCATTGTAGTTTCTATAAATCGCTGAAAATATAGTCAAGAGGTGGGAAAAATCCCGTAATTCTTGGCCCTTATTTAACGCGAAAAGTACCTACCACTCAGATTTTGATAAAATTTTGACATTAGGCTACTAGGTTGAATTTTATCTGTAGTCATACATTGTTGTTTAGCTTTTTAGCATTTGAAAATTTTAAATTAGATTACGTAAAATGGTATATGTTTTTTCAATCTGACTGATGCCACCTTTCGGAGTTCTTCAATTCCAAAATATTAACGTCACGAATTTCTCGCAATTAAGTGGTAATTACAAAAACCTGATTTTGTGAAACTGAAACTATTCATGAGAGCTTTTCCATACCTAAGTTATCTCGTAGGCTTGTCAAATCCATATAAATATTATTTCACGAAAGCATAAGTATCATATCACAAAGAACATTATTTAGTAAACTTTCAAAGTAATATGAGCTTCACCTAGACGAATCAGGTTTTTCCCATCGTCCAACTCCATGACAGCTGATTGATTTATTGGTATTTTATTTACTTGGAGGAAATGAAAAATAGCATACGCAAGCTCGTTCCAAACGCCTCAGCTGTCTACAGACGACTAGCTATTTTTCAACGCCGCAGAAAGCTAAAGCGAAAATTGATACACAAAAGCCTGCTTTGCTGGAGTTGAGCGGGACTTGGTTAGGAACTGCGGGTTATGTACTCCCACACCGCAGTTATCTTGTTAGATTATTTAGAATAACACTGTTTCGGACTCGTATTGTCTTGAGAATTTGGCGTTTCCCATAAGATTCGATCGAAGATACCAGATCAGTCTAAACGTTGTGAGGTGCAAAATTCTCATGGCATGCTCACTGACAATTAAGAATCGCCTGGTAGAACGGTGAAATACTATGCGGGTTCGAATCCTGCACTGGGTCTTCTTTTCGGATTTCTAAATGCGAATTTATGTATCAAAACTCCATCTTGCGGAGAAAAGCAAGTTGTGTATCACGATATTTTACTTCGACGGTAATACTCTTCAGCACATGTGGATATTTGAAATTTGTTACGCGACGAATTAATATTGACATAGTAAATGCTCACTTTATTGCACTTTGACCCGCTGCTTCCGATAGTCTGTTCACCGCCGCATATTAAATTTTATTTTTCAAAATATGGTATTGTAGAATCACTTCATGGACTGAAAGGAATCTTTTTACGGTATGATTCGGAATTCTTCCAGCCACCATCAACGTTTGTCATCCCTGTATGCAATCCTGCAAGGAAAGTGTCAAAGAGGCTGGGAAACCATGATATTTTTAATCGATCGTCGGCTGTCTAGACGACGAAGACGTCTACACAACATGTTGCGAGCACCTATTAATAGTGACAAAGCGGCTAGCAGGTTGCACAGAAGAACATTTAAGAGATAAAGGAAAGAGTTCTTTACGTTTTTCGTGTGTATCGCTGCTACTGGAATATGTCTGCTGGCTTTCTGCAGAGTTGCCACAATGATACAGAAACAATGATGAAATAGAAGACTAGCACAATGAGGATGCATCTTTGTGTAAATACGAAAAAAGGGAATTAAAGACACAATTTTGTAGTTAACAAAATTACAAAAAAATTGATGCCGTAGCGTCTCCGCGTCATTAGGTCAGTAATGCTTTGTTGTGCGATGTCGCGTGGTATCACCGCCTGGGGAAACAGAATTGTAAACTCGTCCGATGAGAACTCGTAACTGCGGCAACACAGAAAAGTGAGACTGATAAGACACAGTTCCGAAGCGAGAGAAGTCCAGAAAATAATGAAAAGCTACTGAACGTTACAAGAAATTTTGAAGTGGTAGCTTTTGAAATTCAATATTTGTAGTTCTGATATGCTTTTAGCAGACATGACAGAGTTTTGGATCAAAAAACTGATATTTTATTATTTTGATGTCATTGCTTCACATGCGATTTCAAACATGATTTTTCACCATCTACCAATTTGATATAATCTAGTAATATAGGATTATTTAATGGTCTACAAAAAAACTTTTAAAAGTTTCCACTCAGACATATTTTTTTTTATTAATAACCTCATTTTATCAGAGGAATCTCACCTACATGTCTTTTCATTTGATGTTGTTTCAAAAACTACATCGGTTTGTAATACACTTAATGTAGTATTCCAATCGAAATTTTACCATATACATTTTGAGTAGTCAGCCAAACATGAATACATCAACCCCGTCCCTGTCAAAGTCTAATACGTTAAATCGTCTCGCATGCGGTACAGCTAATTGCCTGCGAGAATCTGCCATGAAACTTCAAAGAGAATCAAACCTTAAGCGAGTACGGTGGTGTAGCTGTTACGACAGCCGCCGGGATAGAGTGACATGTCTACTCTCCTCCCCTCACCGCCAACCCCACCTTATATCCTCCTTCTCCGGTAAGCTCCAAGTTCCACTAACTTCGATCAAAGCAGAGTTGGAAAAAGTATTCGTTAGTTAGAGGGTAAAAGCGAGCATCAAGCGGAATTTGATTTTAAAACAATGTTTCATGTAGTAGTAGTTAGGAACAAAGGTTAAAAGAGTGTTATTAATACAGTGCGTCTGAGCTTAGATTTTGCTAAACACCTTCTTTTTGGTCAGTCGAGCAGACCAAGGTGTACACTATGAGTGATGGATCATGTATTTAGCAACCTTGTTCCTCTAGTAATTAAATCGTAATGGACTAGGATTAGGGTAGGACAATACAGCAAAAAGACTACACTACAATTCTAAAGTGAAGTCACAAAATGTATATGGAAACTATAGATGTACTTTGTACTTTCAAGAAGCCAGAAAGCTGCAGCATATAAACAGTCTAGCTGTCTTGGAAGTTAGTGGCAGTTTTCTGATCAAATTGCTCCAGGCTAATAATGCATCAAGCAGTATACATTTTTATCTGAACTGTCTCGATCCACAGGGTGTAGCTTAACAAATAGCGGACTAACGGGATGACTCGGGAGTCTGAGTGTCTTGAGAAAAAGCTCCTTTTTCTATTCTCTTATCTCCCGGTGCAATTCCGTTAGATTTACTGTACTCTGTCCCGCGAATTATGTAGATTTCCTGAGAGAAATTACTCCGTTTGATAAGGGTAGCTGCAGCTCCCTCATTCCAACAGTCGACGAGAAGGATAGGACGAAAGTTAATATTTCATTAAAGTTTACATTTAATTTGGCTGGCGCTGGCAAAAATGCATTATCATCGCTCATCTGAGCGAATTAGCGAATGGAATTTGAATAGATTGCTACCGCTCTCGAAAAGTAGGAGCGTCTACTAAGGTACTGGAACCTAATGAAGTACGAAATATTAATAGCTTTGGTATAACATCCCATTCCAAATTGAAAACGGCGCTTTTGGATCATTATACAGTGAGAACATGATTCTGCTTCTACCATTAACTTTTTGAAACGATGGAATGATAAAAAATTGATGTTGTTGTACATGCTACCTATTTTTGACATTAAATTGTGTCCAAATTGTGTATTCTAGAAATGATCGGATCTGAGGTTTGTGTGATAGTAATAGCTGTCCCAGTGAATATAAATTTCTGTGATTGTGAATCCAGATGATGTTATGTTTTATGTTAATCCTCAAAAACATGATGAAGATGCCAGTATTGAGAGTTTTTCCATCACCATGTTTGGGTATTAGTCTGAGCCGGCGTTGAACTGAACTCAATTTTTAGAGCGTCATTCGATAGTGGTTTGACTGCAGGGTGATGTCATTTTCGAAACCGTACATTGAACTAGATGTTACCTCCGACGGTCGGCTGAAGTAAATCTAGATGAATTCCTGAGAAAGGCCGGTGTTGATAGTGAAACCTTACAAGTTTTTCGAACCTTCTCAACTACAGTCAAAAACTAGACCAAAAACTACATGTAAAAATGAGAGGTATTCTTCCTAAACTACTTTAGACTTTCTAGATATTCTTTATGCATTATGATCTATGCTTCTGAACTTCTATCCGTAAAAGCAATTTTTAATTATAAGAAAAAATACTGGATAAAGAGGAAGAACCGAAGGATCAGAGATTCCCTTTTTGCTCTTTGTTTATCACTTAACATGATTTTTAAATACACGGCATTATTCAGTCTGATCTAACAGTATATACTGTTCAAAATTTCACTTAAAATCAAGCCTATGCAATTATGTAGTGACAAAGTCATAACGACAGACCAAAGATAGAAACAATCAATAACACCCAAGAAAACATATGATCTAAAATTTTAGCAAATTGTATCTGAATCAGAACATTCAATTACTTAATGAAGTTAGAGCTTTTCAAAATTGAGACACGGAATAAGGACATTATTAACGAAATTTCCCAATAATAAATGAATCTTAGTTAGATCAGCATGAAACTGTAAACATTATTCACAATATTCTGCGAGCTTCATTGTTAGAGCGTACAAATTGGCACTTTTGTTCCCCCTAACAGCTCAAGAAACCTTTCCGGAGACGTAGCAGTGGGTGAAGCAAGCAGCGTCTAACAAAATTTAATTGGGTCAAGAATCTCTGTAAAACATAATAGCATTAAATCTGGATGCTCACGCCCCAACATTTTTAAAGTAAAAGGCAGCTCTCTCGATATTAACGCACAGCTCTGAACCAATTTACATCAAAGGTCTCTTTGCGTCTGCTCTCTCATAATAACGCCAGTTTAATTCGATTCCGGTCGGAAATGATTAACGAAGAATATTACGATTATGAGGAGGTTGTAGGCGGCGATAAGCGAAAAGACCTGTTGGGGCTTTATTGTATCAGCTGGATTTTTTGAAAAGTATACATTGAAATACGTGTAAAGTATGCATAATAAAGGTAACAGGTTAACGGATAAGCCTAGTGAAATTTGAGCACATATTTCTGTTCAATTTGAACCCATTGTAACGTTTTTTAAACACAATAATAGATACGCTAAATTTATATCCAGGTCTTCTGGTTCTTGACTGTTTGTCGTCTGACTATATGACTGCTATCACAGCTCGATGTTCCATAAGCAAAACGATGCTAATTTCGAAGAATCACGACGTTCTAGACGTCTCTTTCGACAATTGCACACTTCACTAGATACAGGGCGATTTTTTCCTACCTGCTACGCTGATCTCGTTGCACGATTTTTGCTTTGTAACATTGTTCTGGCTATAATCACGTCGCTCATTTTTCAACCCTGACAAGGTTGTAAAAGGCGTATGGATCCCATATTTAAGCGCCTTGAGAACTATTGGGATTGGCATATGTTCTTATCAATTTGAACCATGTTTTACCAGAATGAGAAATATGAAAAATGTGTTCAATCAGTTCTCAAAAATATTTGGGCAAAAAATAGTGTATCTTCCCAAGCCAAATGACGAGGAAATATTTTAATCGCGATGAATTTTGAATTCCAGATAATGTGTTTCCTTTATATTTCATTGTACATACATCACCAAAAATAATATTACTTACTTCCGAAGTTCCAAAATATTTTTTATCCCTCTTCTTCTTCAGGTGCCATCTCCATTTAATGAAGGTTGGCGACAATTTCGGCATACTTATTCCGATCCTGAGTGGTCCGAATTAAAGATGATGTGATCATACCAGTCCAATCTCGTATGTTTTCTAACCATGAATGTTGTTTGCAACCAGGACCACGTTTCCCTTCGATTTTGCTTCTATTATTAATTTCAGTATATTATATTTATTGTTACGGTATATGTGGCCCACATGAGCGGTCGTTCTTCGTTTTATTGTTGTAAGTAACTCTCTTTCCCTTCCCATACGTCTACGCACTCCATCGTTAGCTATATGTTGAGTCCATGATATTTTTAGTAGTTTACGGAAGGTCCACATTTCAGAAGCCTCGAGTCTGTTCATAGTATCCACCTTCAATGTCCATATTCTGCTCCATACAAGAGAACTGAGTGACTTTAACAAAACGGTATCTCAAGTTTGAGGTTGCGTGATATAATAGGTTTTTCATCTTCAGCTCTGGCTTGTTCTATGCGTAATCTTACTTCTACGTCAGGGTCTACATTTGTCGTTATGTAGCTGCCAAGATATTTAAATTTCTCAACTTTCTCAAATTGTGGCGTCATAGATATTTATGTTATGTTGATTTTTTATCTCACATATTCAACTTATAAAACACTGCATTTCAACTGAATGGGCATCTCAGGTAATGAGAAAAGTGTTACTTTATTATTGTATTAATAGCATTAAGTGAGTTGAGTGTACTTTTTATATACCAATACAAAAATACCTTTCCCCAATGATAATTCTCTGCTAGAAAGCGGAAAGTAGATGAAGTAACAGGTCTGCTCTTCTCTCAGAAACAGGATTTCATCGCGATCCCCTTTCCTGAATTAGGAACAACAAAGGAAGTCTCATTAAGAATACCTCAAAAAGTTGACCGACCCATCCGTAATCTGCGGAACACATTAATCTACCGGTTGTTTGAGATCGAGCAAGCCGAAATGCGCCTGAATGCCAAACTGATTAAAAAGTTTTATTAAGTACATCTGAGGCTTGCCGGAGCACCCTTTGAGGCCTCCTAATATTTTTCGCCGACAAAGGGTCACAGTCTGGATCGATGCGGCAGTCCAGTTGTTCTACAGCCATCGTTTTGTACAAAGTGTCTCAGATTATGGTCTTAGACTCATATCTTCTTCTTCTTCTTGAAGTGCCACCTCCAGGTCGAGGGGTGGCAACCATCATAGCTATTTTTATTTTGGAACCTGGTTAGAACCACATCCGAATCACTCTCTCAGGTTTCGCAACCATGAGATTCTTCTTCTGTCAATATTGGGTTATCCCTAGATTTTGCCTTGGACAATCAACATGTAGAATTTAATATTTTTTTCCTCTCATGACACGTTTTAAGTTCACCTTCTGGCATGTGAAGGTGATGTATATAAGTGAACTTTGGAAGGATTTCCTACCTATCTGTTGATGACCAAGATCTGCAATGTTCATTATGAGTTATTTGTAAATTTGAATTGATTGGCTGAATGTTTAATTTTCTACTGTAAATTTTCAGCTACCTCTATTTAACTATGTATGTTGTAGAATTCAATTTTGACTCGATAGATTTATATATCATTAGTAAGCTTAGGTTAGTTGATTTGCGTTAGTTTTGCTTAATTCCAGTGTGTCCTGTTATTTTGCACAAGGTTGACCACAATGGAAGAGCGCGCCTCGGTTGGATGCGCGGCTAACAACTGAGTTACGACCAATGCTTTTTTGTACAGTGACGTGAGGAATTAGATGTTTGGCACTACTGTTACGTTGGTCATTCTTTTTTGTAAATTCCGCAATAAAAATAATTATTGATTCATAATTTATTTACCTTAATACCAAATCCAAGTGACCAAGATTATATATATATATTTAGTCCGATCATTGACATTGAATCCTAACGACGGCGAGGAGGTTAAAATGTATCAATCAGGACAAATCAGATGTTCTACTGAGCTATAAAATAACCAAGATTTGAAAAGACATAAACAACATATTGATTTATACCTTGAGGTTATGAAGAACTTGTTCAAAATAACAATAATTGTGAGCAGGTTACTACAAACTACCTCTAACATCACCGTCTTAAATTATAAATGCAGAAGGCAACTTCACAATCAGTTCCTTATCACCCCTCCTGTGTTGAATAAGGGCAATCAGGCTCAGTTCATGTAAATGGGGTTCAATAAATCACTGAACTTTTCAAGAGAATTTATTAATCTACCTTGTACCAGAATCTCAAGTCAAAGCGGCGCTTTTGGTGATATAAAAAGGAAACTAATAGGAATGAACTGTAAAACAATTAAACCGGAAGCTTTGTCTTCGCACAAAATGTAGTCGAGTAGATTGAATTGATGATTCACGTATTAATTTCTGACAGATTTTAAGAAACTTAAACTCAACATGATTCTTATTAGGCCACATTTCTGACTATCCCCAAAAATGATCCAGAATCAAAGATAATACAGAAAATTTACGGTTCTGGTTATTTAAACTTCTAAAATATGAAGCCAAAAAGTTGTGTATTATTAGTAACAAAAAACAACACAACTAAATACTACCCACAGTTTTTCTCAATAAATATACTAACTTTCAGTTAAAAAGTGATAGTCTAAATTTGATCAAAACGAAGTCCATAATTTGTCGCCATATTTATTCAAGTTTCTCAGTTCTCTCGTTTGCAAAGAAAATAACATTTTCACTCAAGTTCAACATTCAAATGCCCTCTATTTTGATTTTGGAATAAGGTTCGAGGATGTTTCAAATATTGTAATTCTGTAATGGATAAATAATAATCGATGTATATGGTGACATTGAAGAAACGTATGCTAAGAGGAACTGATAAGGATAAGCACTAACTAAAAACTTAACATACATTTTAGAAACGGATATCTGCTATTATGGCTTTAAAAAAGATATATCAGTTGCTAATTTCTAAGAAAAAAAAAAACAACTAGGCATCACTAATCAAGGAGATTCAAGAATAAATGCCACTAGATTGATGTTAAATATTGAAAAATCATTATCAAAGATCAGGTTGGCACTAAAAATAATTGAACAGCTAAGCGATTTTAAGTAATACTTTCATGTCGGCACTTCTTAATTTGAATTCCATTAATAAATGTGTAAAACCCAATGTGAGTTATTTCATTGTTATTTCGCTCTACAGTTCTGCACAGTTAGAAATCAGTGAAATATAAACTTGAAGTTGATATATTTGCATAAATGCAATATTAGCTAACCAGTAACTCTTAAAATATGGCAAGTGGTCTACAAGACAATTCAGTTTAGGAACCTCTGCTATAGAGAGTAAAATACACATTCTCAAGGCGTTGGATTCGTAGTTATGGTGGATATATACGAGTAGACGGTGTAGAGTTTCTAATTCATTAGAGATACTGGTGCTGTATTATACAGCGTATCCCTGTAGAGTAATGCATGCACCTAGGCATTACTCACTAATTGAAGCTGCTGTAGACTTGAGACTAAACGGTAGCACAAAGGACGCTGCGACGTTGAAAATGAGCGTGCTGTAAAATTCTAGGAAGGGTTGGAAGCACTTCAAAGACAATAACCATTTCGCACAAAAATATGTGATATCAACTGAAAAAAATGCTATTGCATATTAAAATATATAGCTTTTGTTATTGGCCTTCCACAGCAAAAGAAACTGGTAAAAGAACCATAGAATCAGTTTCACAAGTAATATTAATCAATAATCAATTTATTCAGATATACCGTTTTAAAAGGTTATTGACAATATTTTTGACAATATTAAACTTAAAGTCATGATATTTACAATTTGTAACAATCTACCAAAAAAAACTGTGTGATTAGTACACTATTATTTTGCCTGCTTGATGGAAAAGTTTCGCTAGGTAAGAGCATCTACAATCTACATATCAACAGAAGAACAGCTACTGTACACTGGAATCGAAAACAGGACTGGATAATTGTGATATATTTAGTTTTGAGAAAAAGCGTTTCACTGGTCACTTAGGCGCCTAGCACCTACAATAGTTTATAGTTAGCCATTTTGCGTATCAACTCGTTAAAGCACTTATTGTTTACCTACAAAGACTTTCAGTCAAGATGTATGTAAAACAATATTTCAGTTTACATACATGAACAAAGTCTTTTCCAGATTTATAGTTTAATAGATTATAGTCTACAACGAAAAGCAAGGATTCAAAACTACCGAATTCACGAAAATAGTAGATTGTCAACATATCTCTGCATTATTGTAAATGAAGGTTTATGTGTCACCATTCCACTTTTAACAAAGTATTTGACGCAAAAAGATTCGAAGAAAAATTAAAGCGTATACCGCATCTATAGAAATTAAAACTTGAAAAATCAATACTTTCACAATAAAAAAGAATAATTACTCGATAACCAGACTTTCTGCAGTTACAATGGTAGATGTCTTCAATAAAATACATTCATTAGGCAATATTAATAGGCATTTGATATTTTGATCTTAATCTTCCATGGCTAAATACAGCATACTAATCAAACTAAATGAACGACTCATTTTAGAGATAAAAACTCTATTAAATAGGTCTCCAATTAATTTTTACATTATTCATTATCTCATTTACTTTCTCACGGCACGCCCATGACTTCAGCATAGCGACGCCGCCGGAACAGAATTTTGAAGATTAAAGGCTACGAACGTCGCCCGCTTTTTATCCGACTCCGCCGTCAGATTTTTTTATTTTTTCTCGAATTTTAATAAACGCACGCAAGTGGTTCGCTTATTTGACTCGAAAATTTTGGAGCGAAGTTCTCTTTCAGACGTTCCGGTAGTTCTTTTTTCTCTTTGAGCCCTGTATTCATCACGCTCATTTTTCTAATGAAGCAATGGAACTTTTGACAGGGCAATGTTCCATTATCGATTAAGTATGCACAAGACTTGCATACCATCCAAGGATTTCTTTTCTCAAGCCAACTTACATGGAGATCGACTAGTGAGTGCAATGGAACATTTCCAAATCCTTTTCTGCTTCTTTTCAATGGCGAGAGCGAAATCCTATTATGAAGCGAAAATTAAGGAAAACGAAAAAATGTGGCAATAGCCAGTCAGATAAGAAAGCAATTATTTTCACATTGACGTTCCTGAGTAAATCAATTCTCGTTAATAAAAAAAAATCACGTATTAATAATCGAAAGTAAAAGTAAAAAATAAGATTTAATTAATAATATGGAATTCCTTTTGAAATAATTAATAACGTCTTTGAATCTGATAGTTAAACATTACATGCGGGCATCGATACTATTCGCGATCTATTATTGGAATAATTTTAATATTAGTACGGTTAGGTAATTGTCTGTGAATGGTTAAATATTCCAAATTTTGTTGTATGTGTCGCCGTGGCAAAACGAGCTCTTTCAAATTGTGGGTTAGAGAGTTCTCAAGTATTTTTCACTAGCGTTATGGCAAATCATCATCTTGGAAAATAATGAGTATCATTAAGTAAATACTGTATTTCGTTTTACAGCGGTTTAGTTTTTGTGACTTGGCCAGCGGCGTAGACGTGGGCTATGATCTGTGGTCATGTTTCAGGGAATGTTGTACCATCCTGGAGTTCAACTGCTTGATACCTGCCATCATCAGATCCCATATTTCCGCTATGAAGTTCTACTTCATGAAACCTGCCATTATTGTTCTGTTATGTCAACGGTCATGAAGCTATAATCCCTATTTGCGTTATGAGGTGGAATTGAATTATATCTGTAGATGCCAGTATTGTCAGACAACATTTTACCCGTAGCTTTTCACCATCATGTAACTGGTGTGATTTTCAATCACCCTCGCAAAATAGTAACTTAGTTTTCCTCGTTTCAATACCTTTAAGCATACCCTCCTGTGACATGTTACTTTTTACTTGGAGTTTATGCCTACTGTTTTAATCTGCACACGTTATACCTTCATCCAATGTCTAGTTGTACAGTTATAAGACTTATAGATAAGCTGTTAAAAGTCCATATATAATTCTGATGTACTTGTTCAGTGATTCGGCCTAAATGTGACTGGAAAAGCCTTAGAATCCGTATCCTGACATCATCGTTTTTTTGGGATTAATGTCGACTATATATATTTGCGATATTTTGTTATCACTTCTAATCTCTAAAATTCTCAGATGCGTTTCTTTAATAATGTTTTGGAACACCCTGTATTAAGGCAGCTCCCCTACTCGCAGAACGCCCGAAGAGACGCTTAGCACCGACTAGAGGGAAGTAACTGATTGTCAGTTGTCTGCCGAGCGCATCTTGCATTTGCACACGTCAAATGAAATTGTTTTCGTTTCCTTCGATGGTGCGCGGTGTGCATACCAATCAGACGCCGTTCTCTCTCTCTCTTACGGTTTCCCCTGACTCGATGGGCCGCGTCTTGGAATAAAATAAGTGCGCCTCTACCGGTCCAATGAAATATGGAAATTTTGTTTAGCGATTTTCTATGAGGACGTGTGACTTACCAAGGACTTGATACAGTACGGGAGATTTGAGTCAAGTGAATGCTCTGAAAATTATTGCAATCATTCGAAACGTCAAAAATAATACAGTTTTGAGTCATGCTTGCGGAAATGTTACGTATAATATGCAGGCTGTTACAGGGGAATGAAGATTAAAGTACAAGGTCAATTCAGATGCACAATGGTTGTCTCTTCTAATAGCTACGAACCATTAATATGAAAATACGAAAGCCAAGGTTGACGGGAACAGAGGGCAAAGGAAAAACTCTTTGTCAACTCCAGTCATAGCAATCTCTTCTCAGGGCGAACAGCACCAATCAGTAGATGTTGTAGCAACTAGATACAATTTTTGATGCTAGCCTGATCTCTCAAAATTACATAATATTCGAGATATACCTTTTTCTTTATGACGCATGGATGCCATCTCAAAACATCGCTTAAATATACATTTTTATTCTTGAAAATTACATATTTATATAGAAACCTAGTAGAAACGGGGTGCAATACCGCACTGTGAAATATCTTGTAATTCGACAGATTTACAGAAACAATGGAGCTTGCTGCGGGTAACTGCAATTGGAGCTGCTCTTTGGAGGAGCAAGCTGGACGGAAGTTGGAAGTTCGGAGGAGAGCGTATTTCCTTCGAGAGACCGTAAGATGTTCTACGGCAATTGGCCAAGTTACCTCATAATTTATTAACGTTCCATATATGCCGACGTCTGGGACTTGAATAAGATTAGATCACGGAAGCGTGTTAGTAGAACTTAACAATGAGAAATTACTTTAGTCCACTTAAGCTAGACGTAATGCAATGCAAAGCTGGAAGTTAGTTGTGATTGCCTTATAGCACCCAATTGTCATGTATTTAGAGGCGATATTTTCTATGAAAGCCAAAGAAAATTTTAACAATAGCTCAATATTCTTTATGTGTGCATAATCACTCATCTAATTCATATTAATCCACGACACGGAAATATTCTAACCGAATTCGAGATACAGTGTTTCCTCAATGATACATACATAATGGAAAACCACGTTACTCATTTCCGCTGGTCTGTACTCTGCATTCTTGGCTCAAGTGATAACATTTTTGGACATTTCCGAGGATTCTGATAATTTTCTTAAGAAAATTGTGGGGGGTATGATGTTTTTGATAGAATAGTATTCAGTATTTTTTGCGAAATCGATCCAATGGCAAAACACTGATATTACGTATCCATAAAACAGCGCTCGATATGTATTAAACATTCATAGTCTACCATTCAAGTAATACTGACGAACGGTCGCATCAGAGGTCTATATAAGCATAATAATAGATAGATGCTCCCGGCTTTTGCCAGATTACCTCGTTTACCTCCACTATAGTTTGTCATGATTTTGTTCCGCAAACTGCTAATACTACCGACTACTGCATTCTACCTGGGTAAGAATAAAATGAATAATTCAATAAGTGATACTTAGCTTTCAAAAACATAGCGTTAAGTAGGTTGACTCTGTATTTCATTACCAGTGATATCAATTTACCAAATATTCTTCAAAACGCTTAATCAAGCTAAAATAAGTTTCGGATATTTTAATTTTTTTAAAATCATGACCGGTTTGACTGTCAGTAGTTCCAATACTTTTTGTATTGATAGTTCAAAAGATCAACAGTTCCATCTTCATTCTCCTTATCCTTAGTACCAAAGTATAAATGGCGTGGGAAGAACAGCGTCCAAGCAATTTACAGTATGCGCATTAGTTACGTTTGATTGCTTGGAGTATACAATGATATACAGATATGCGTGATAATCTTTCTTGTGTCAGGTATTTTCCGCCTATTAAGAGCCTTGCAGTAAAGACAATTAGAAAACAACTTTATTGCACTTATTTCAATCAATACATACCGGCTCACTTCACATTATTACGATCTGGAAAATAATTAAGTGTATAACGAAAACCGGACAGCAACATGCGAAATTCCTGTTCTCGATTAAAATTCGCCCAATTTACGGCCGATAAAGATGTTAACATCTGACAGATTTACTCAAGTAACGCAGTGTCGGCACAGGGAGGGTGATTAGATATTACCTACAGTTAATAACGCAAGTGGCATTGCAGAAAGCGAGAACAAATTGCCAACAGACACGCAATAGGAGATACTGGGACCTTTTGCGCTGATTATACTGAATAAGGCTCACTTAAATACAATATTACTGTAGGAACCACGAGAGTGATTCCAATTTTCACGCCATATGCGAAGATTGTAATCATTAATTTTTTATTGATGAGGTTTATGACATTTCACGATGACCTGAAAACGTTTTGAGGAGGTTTAGTTTTTAAAAGTTCACCAAATTGTATAAATAATAATTGATTTGTTTGAAAAGTAAATATCCTGGAACTATAAGTACAACTTGGAGTCAGCTCTCAGTCAAGCTTCTGAACTTTGAACTCGAAGTGTCGGTATGCTAAAGTGAATGTCGCCAAATATACAATCAGTTAGTATTCGAATGATGAACGTAGTTTTTTTCGAAATTTTCACCCTATAAAAAGACTTAAAGGATCCTTTCATCGGCAGAGTATATACATGAAATGTTTCTGTCGATAGTTTGTGTTTTGTTACTCCTATTATCATTGCAAACCATCCATCGCATACAAAGAAAATGATAAATCATGAACTGTGTACATCTGGAATGCTATACATATCGTTATTGAGCTATGTAAGATTACTATTAATAGGATACAACAGTTTACCGTGGGAATTAAGAAGGGCATCGGTATTAAGGAGGACTACACATAAAAATATAAGGCACTATAATATAGCCAAATGGATTTGTGACCCAAAGTAGTGAGAAATGAGCATAAAGTTCCAGTTCTGTCAGGGTAATCATTGAATGGTTCAAAGCAGTTTAAGTGCGGATAGTGCCCTGTATATGTATACAGCCACATATGTATCCCATTGTATCCTATCGTTAGGAAACGGCGTAGCATTAGCGTTAATTTCGTTTAGGAGAAAGTTTCCAGACTGAATAATGGCGGCAGTCCGTTAAGTTGGCGAGACTGAATTATTCGGAAGGCGCTATAACCACAGAGCTCACAATGTCTAGGTGACACGCGTCGTATAGCTTAGCTTCTCAATAAATTTACAATAGTGGCGTGGATTTCCAGATTTTTTTTAAATTCATTATGATTCATGACAATATGCATGCATTCGAGTAGTTAGAAAGATATATCTTAAATGCCCGAACTGCATTGAAATGGGATAAAATAAGAGCATTTCCAATCGACCACGATGGGTCTACTGGAATGTTGAAGGTTCCATAGTCATTTAGTTTTTACGCCACTCTCAGAGTGGTCCAATCTGTCGCAATCTGACTGGCTAAAATGTCATTGACATAGTTTATATCATTTCTAATAGTATGTTCGGGTAAAAAAATCGAGCCTTTCTGTAGCTCCAATATTCTTCCTACTTTCTTCCGGATTATTTAATAAACACTTTCGAAATGACCTTGAGAATATGATTCAATAACAAAGACAAATATACAGAAGAAATATAGAGAAGATCAATCGGTATGAATAATATAAATAAAGAATGATGAAAGACATCGAAAATAATTGATAATAGATCATTCAAGTGCTCCTACGGTTTAACTTTGAGCACAAATGAAAAAAGCTTCATTACATTAACGTTTTTATAAAATTTCAGACTGTTGATGCTCCTACCTAGAGTACTTACTGCCTAGGGAATATATTCGATCAAGCTCTATGTATTTTGAGTTCTATGGTGTTAACGCGGCCCATTTGCATAAGGTAACAGCCCTTTCTGGTGTGTTCTTAGAAAAACCTACTAAGGAAAATTAAGGGTGGCGGAGTTCTATAAAAGGGATGCTGTACAGTGTACAGGGCCATTCAAGTTCAAAATGGCCCGAAATAACATCTAACAAATTGATACAGGGATGCAGTATCTTCGCTATTCTAACTGCACCCAGACCATTTACTCCAAGCAGCATTATCATTATACAAAGCTTCCCTAATTTCATTAAAATCGCAAGATTCACTGAAATTACTTGATATAATTTAGATGGCAAAGAACATTATATAACATATATAGTTAGAAGTAAACAAAAAACTAAACGAGACCTCAGAATGTCTACAAAAAAGTTACAAGCAATTGTAACTTTATCATCAAACATGTCACTTTTCGATCGATGTGCCTGTATGTCTGTCTGTAGTCTGTCGATCATCTGTCTGCCTATTCTACGACCCAGATTTTGTTGAACTTTTTCTCATACTACTATAGTAATGACATAAAGGCTTTGCTATTTTTCAAATAGGTAACAATGAAATTATCGTCGAACCATCAAACGGTAAATAATATAAAATCGTCTAATTATTAAAAAAGGTTTGGGAATCAAAATTGAGGGTAAGAGGTTGATAGAAGGCGAAAATCTGAAAGTTTTTTGACGCTCTTATCATAGATAGAGTGTTGACCCTGATCAATACACAGAAATGATTAAAATGATAAATTTATTGAAGTTAACAACATACACTTTAGACATTATCAGTTAATGGAAAAAAACCATCTCTGCTATGTTCCATTTCAAAATCGGTACGGTTCTCAAATTCAACGTTATCGTTGCATTAGTACGTGAATCCATGTCTCTAACAGAAACATGCCGACAAACCCGAACAAACATAGGGAAAAAAACCACCCCTCGTCTCAATTTAGCGTACACCACGCGTTTACTTTCGCCTACAAGCGAACCCCTTGTTGAAGGGCTGACCGTCTACTGTACCCTTGTCGGCAAAAAAGGATGGAGGGGTGGGAGCAGCTTGACCTGTGCTTCCACTAATCGCACGTTAAAATTTCCTCTGATACTGCCACCCTTCAAGGTCTTCTGTAACGTCTTTCACGTGCTGTTAGATGAGAGGATGGCAAAAACAATGCATAGGGTGAAAATTGCTAGTTTGAGGGGAGGCGGTATGTCACTGATGCAACCCAGTCGAGAGAGCGAGAGAGGTAGGGGGGAATTCTGAAAAGTGGCTTGAGCATTTGGAATGGTTCCGTGCCAATCCCTTTTTATCTGAAGCATACTTTTCCTTTTTATTTTTTTCTTGTACCTGAGGTGTTAAGAGTGATACTTGAATTGATCTTTATAACACCGTATATAAGAACAGTTTTTTTCCAGTGTGGCGTGACATATCCAGGGTGCGAGAGAGGCATTTTGCATAGTTAGGTTATATGTGTCTGCATCAAAGTGGAGAATTAATAAGTCATTAGACTGGTCGGTGCGCATTTGGAGTGAGGTCAATTCAAAGAGGTGAATGGTGTAAACGAGAACGTACCTTACAAGACACCTTAGATCAGCATGTGTGGTCTCTCGTACTTCCACATGGTGACACCAAGCGACAACGCACAGTGGAGATCCATTTGGTCTCTTTAATGATCAGAAAACTACTTGTACGAGCCTCACGCCATTGGAATAGAAATCGATGAAGATGATTAATGTGAACGAAAACGTACCTCTCTATACTGGACTCAGATCATCTGCTCACTCAGCAGCTATGGCGTAAACGTGGAATGTTCAGACACGGCTTCGAGTACTGTCCCCACAATTTTTTTTTTTAGATTTTTCTCACTTCAATTTCTGCATCCAATCTCAGAATCCTCAATACATTTCTAGCATATAGCAACACTAACGTTCAGGACTCTTTATAATCTTATTTTAGATAATTTCAAACACGTGTCCTGTTTGGTGTTGACAAGAAGTCGTATGTTTTTCCAGCATTTTGTGCTGACTCATTAGCAGCTCGGCCACTACAACGGTAGATACAGGGTTTGAGTTCCGAATACATCACGTATTTGTCTGGATCTTTTTCACTCCAAAAATTGTGTTTATAATCTGTGTCTACAAAGTTAGCAATGCTGACTCAACCGACTTGTCTGTCTACTTGTTTCAGAAACTTCTAAGGCAGGATCGGCTATCTCTTTCTAAAGCTATATTTGTAATTGTACTTATATATTGTAAAGCTTATTCATATATTACTTTAGAAACAAAATAATTTATTGTAATCATTGAAAATGGAGGACATGAAAAAAACTCACCCTTTGAGGCACACCCCTTGAAGTGGCAGCTCTGCCGTGCCTAGGCGAACTGCTGCCGTGTTTTTCTTTCCTATGTGCTGTTTTTAGGCCTCTCAGAAACCTCGAAAAAGTTGTCCGCTTTTTATTTGTGTTTGTATAGTTTTGTTCTGAAACAAAATATTGTACATCAAAATATATAGTCGCAAATGGTCCAAGCTATTTTATCTGCTGCAACATTTTATAATTATACTTTTGGGGTTGCATCCATAAAACATCTCGACGAGTAAAATAAAAACATGTCGAGGGAGGTCGGTCAAGTCTTTTAGAGATTTCCTAAAACTCTGCTAAAAGATCATATCTAGTTATATTTCTATGAAATATCCTGATTTTCAGTATCTAGTTAAATCGAATATTGTTTTTTGAGGTAACATGACATACACATTAGGAAAAGCCATATCACTCATTTCTGTCGGTCTGTCAGTCATCGCCTTCCCGCAAAAACTGCCCATGTGGTCCATATCTAAAGATACGGCGTCTGTGTTGGGTCGGTAAAGATCTGCGACCGTGGTCGAATAATCATAGTGGACATAATAATAGTATAGAAAATAACACATAGAAAAATGGCTCTCAAGTTTGAGCACCTTACTACCGTGTTGTAGATCCAATTGACGGAGTGCCAAATTAGCTTAGTTGGCTAGAGCGCCTGATCGGCTATCAGAAGGTGTGTAGTGGAGCCTCGTAGTTATTGTCATACTGTTAAACCCTGTATACGATGCACCTACTGACAGTCTTGGGCATTGTCCAAAGGACATCACATATTTGTATCCCACGGTGGATATGTAAAGTTGTCTCGTTCATTCGGAATAGCCAATAAAACCACAGTTTACTATATGATATTTTGTGTACGACTGTAACACCAACCGCTTCGACAAGACGATTTCATAGTTTTACGCTCGTTATAAGTGGCACTGGCCTAAGACGAATGCGCTATTAAGTGGCACCTCTTTTACAATTTTACGATCATCGTAAAGCTAAATCGCCCGACAGCATTTAACGTTTTCCGTTTTACACTAAATTGAAGGCTCACGGAATTATTATTTCCGCTTTATAGCGCTATATCTACAAAGTTACAGAATATTTGGATCAAATTACGAGTGGGTGATTGTAGGTACTTCAGAAATGTATACAGGTTATAACCTCCCTATACGCTAGATATGCTACCCACATTAACGAATACATCGGAAAAATTGTCTAGCATTCAGTAGCTTGGAGTTCCGCTCTTAAAATAGATATGTAGGTGTAGCTGACTTAATAATAAATCCTTATTTCATCTACAACTTCCTAGATCACAGCACCCATATTTCCTACATGGAACCAAGCAAACTGCTACCAACTCGAGATATGTTACGAGGGTCACGCTGAAAGTTTTTAGATACAGAAAAACTACAGGGTTCTTTTAAAAAAACATTCGAAAAAACCACTTGTCAAATTTTTGTGACTAACGTTCTTTTGAAAGGTTGCTAATTTCCTCCTCAAATGCAGCGATTGCTTCTTCATCGGTGGAAAAATGTCGACCTCGTAACTTTTCTTTGATCTTAAGGAATAAGAAGAAGTCGCACGGAGCTAGGTCAGGAGAATAAGGTGGGTGAGGCAACAGTTTGACACCCTGTTCAGCAAAAAAATCGAGTGTTCTAGCGGCGCTGTGGGCGGGTGCGTTGTCATGGTGCCATTGAACCATGCACGAAACTAATGACTGCTGTTTAGTTTCGGGATCATAATGATATAACTATGTTTCGTCTCCAGTTCTGATATTAAAAGTGTTTTTATTGTGCCCATTATCAAATTTTTCAAGCATAAGTTTAGTTTATATGTATACATCAAGAAATATTGGTCTGTTATAACCATATTTTTTCAAGGAGGGCTAAAAATCTAATCTATATACTTACCTTCAGGAGGGCCAATTTTAAGCATATCAAGATCAGAATTGGAATTTAAAACTGCTACATTATTAGGGAAGTACAGGTAAATCTACTTGACAACGTCTTATGAATAAACATGATATCAGCTATGCAAGTCAATATATTCACGTCGCAGATTCATTATGGAGTTTTTTATGACCAGAAGATTAAATTTTGCAAAATTTATAGCTCCCGTATTATTAAATTTGGCTCATTTGCATAATCCAGCGCAGTCAATAAAGATTTACTATGCACCTGAAATATGAAACACTGATAAAATATTTTTAAGGGCATATTATAAGTTGACAACAATCAGTATGGATACAACAGATGTTTAAAAGGGGGCCGGATCTCACTCGATGATGAACCTCGCACAGGTCGACCGCCGACTTCTGTTACCCCGGAAACTGTAGAAGCTATGCAAAATACGGTGGAAAGAGATCGACATATAACATACAATGAGATTGAGGCTTCTCTGGGAATTGGATCGGCAGCGGTCCGAACAATCATTCATGATCAGGTTCGCCTGATAGGCATTAATCTTGAGCCATAGCCCAAAAAATACTTCAAGTGTTCAGAACCTCAACGAATCATATGGGAAGGCATGTAGGGTACAAACCAAGATACTTGATTCCATAATTTTATATAATGAAGACAGCACTGAATGGATTCATTCTCGTAATGAAATGCCCGTTTAATAACTTTTGACATACATCTCCGAACACCATAATAGCGTCGTTTCCGAATTCCGGAACGAGTTCATTTGTTATCTTAATATACCTCTGCGGCCGTTATCAGCGCCGTCACACGCAGTGAATTATTCTTGAACTGCCGCTGGGGCAGGCGTAAGCGAGGCAACGCCGCAACGCGCGCCGTGATCGCGCCTCATGCACTTCATTAAATTATAGACTTTAGCTGATCACGTACACCAGTGACCTCTTACGAGTGTCATCCATACTTGCATAAGATTGGTTATGTGTACAGAAAAAATGCATCCATGAGGCTGTTCATTATATTGAGAGGTATATCCAACACTCTCTCAGTTTTGATTTACATTTAGTTGAGTATTTTGAGCATTTATATATATATAACATCATGCAATATTTTATTCACATTTAACGAACATATTTAATTCTTCTAGTATTATGGAGATTATACCTAGTCTGCATTTGTGGATATTTATGTGGTTGAACATGGCTTCCAATGCAATGCCTCTACCCTCGATATTCATACGCATATCGAACTCATTAACCATAAAGTGCCCATACAACGATAAGGTTCAATCTGAAAAACGTTTCCACTTGGAGATGGGAATATTTCAGCGATTGTCGCATCTATCTTGAAGTGTTGCGCACAGTGGCGGTGCCCATTGAAATATTTACGAAGTCAAAGCATCTAATAGCAAGCAGACTGTCTAATAACAGTGGTGCCCTTTCTGTCAACAAGGGATTCGCAGCGACAGTCCTTTTTCTTTGTAAATACCTTTTACGATGTACCGTTTTTTCGGAATTTCCATCAAAGGCTCACGATTGATACTGAAGCTATTATGCTCTCCAATATACATGTGATCTATGTTAAGTATTTATGCTAGACGTGTCAGTATAGTCCAGCGCTCTGACAGTAGATAGCAATTAGTTTATATACACCTAACAAGCCAACCAGGTTTGACAGAAGGGATAGGGTAGGGAGGTCTAAGGGAGAATGGTCATCATTCTATCAAACTGACAACTTTAAACACTGTTACGTACCAGTCCTTTTGAGGTTTCCACTAGATTTCAGATTTCACCTGGGTTCGGAGTTTCTATGTAAACCTAAATGGGATCTAATAGCAACTGTCGGACGATGCTTCTGAATAAAGGTAAGCGCATCACAGATTCAACGTATTATTATTTATGCAATATTCGCATAGTCGTATTGAAAAGCTGTTTGTTGTCCCACAGAATATAGTCCTGATAAATCTAAACAAGAGGTACCTCATACTGGAGAATGTTTATGTACTCAACAAACCTTTTCATTAAACTTATTTTGATCAACGAATTTTCTGGTTGTTTTTATACCACTTCCTGGTTGAATGTAGTCAAATGTAAATTTCCAAACAAATCGGGTTACAATGTATCACCGTAGAACGAGGTTCTTATAAATCTTTTCCAAAGCCCTACTCGTACACATCTGAAAAACACCATTTACCACTTACACCGTTTTATGGCAAACAAATTGCGGCTGAGATATATGTGAATCCATAAACCGCGGCCTGAGATTCGCAATCATTAAAACATGCAGGCTTTAAACTCGTTTCTTCACCAATACCTCCATAAATACTTAAGCACTACAGTGAAAATTCAGTTATGGTTGGAATGGGCAAAAAGTTGCTCAGAAAACAGTCCTCTATTAATAAGATAAAAAACAGGTGCACCAGTCAAATTTGACTTGCTACTCAGATTTCAGTTTATGACGCCACTAAGTGAATAAAGCAGACTACAAACGGTAGACGAAACTGCAAGAAAATAGGCGTGAGGTGATGTTGGGTAGTCGGTTTAATATACAAAATGTGCCCAAACCCATGCTAGGTATCAATAAAGGCCAGGCTAGTAAAGCTCTAGATAATTGGGCATATAACGAACTGGCAAAAGCATCGTTGGAGAGCTGACTGCAGGCAAGCCTAAAGCTTCATAGCAGGCCCCAATAAACGTAGTGAGCTGTAGCTGATGAACAGAAACGAGACTACAAGGTAGGTGGACTACCTCCGAAATCGAAACATTAGTCTAAAAGGTGGCGGCATAGAGACCAAGCAGATTAATGGCGGCGTACCACAGGGATCTGTCCTTGGATCGACACTGTGGAATGTGCTCTACAACGAGGTACTGGAAATGGATATGCCTGAGGAAGTTACCACAATAGCCTACGGGGATGACCTAGGTGTGGTGATTGTAGCTCGAGATAAAGAAGATCTGATGATGAAAGGAATTCGGGCGATAGAAAGAGTTAGTAGCTGGATGGAAAAGAATGGACTATAACTTGCTCCTGATAAGACAGAGGCCATGTCAATACCTTCTAGAAAAAAAATGGACAACATTTTATTAAATATAAACAACGTAATTATTAGGCCACAGGATGCAGTTAAATACTAAGAAGTGTGGTTGGACATAAAGCTGTATGTCAATGACTCGACCCGCAAGTAAAGTTTCTGCTACAAACAGTCGCAGCACTGATCAAGCTTATGCCAAACATTGGGGGACCAATTGCCAGAAAGCGAAAAATATTAGCCTGGGTAGCATAATATTCTGTATGTAGTACCATATTGGAGTTCTCCATGGAGGAGGCGAACAGAAGGAAAAAAATCCTTTACGAGGAGACTGGCTATAAAAGTATGCCGCGCGTATCGTAGGATATCGGCGATTGCGATGGGAGTAATATCGGGTATGCCACCCGAAAGAAAATCTTTTCGTACGATAATAAAATTGATGGGAGTCATCAGGAAAAGGCATTTGGACCCGAAGGTTGATAAATGATATTAGAAAGTGGTGCAACAGGAACCATGGGGAGATTTTTTTGTTCAAGTTTGGGTCAACTTGGATATATTATAATGATTTTCAGAGGTTCAACATATTTTGTAGCTCGGTCTGTCTACCGGTCAATAACATATCAAGATAACAAACAGAACACAGACTGAATATCCAACATGAAACAATACTTTCGCAAGCACTACTGAACTACTGAACTAACACGTACAAGAAAATGAGGATAAACTAACAAAAAGCCAGGATACATTATACGTAAGGTACAAAAAACTCAATTTGTTGAGTTTAAACTTTCCCAGAGCGAGTTTTCGACATTACTCTGAACATACCTTTTCCCGTTTTACAGACGGCAAATTAAAGTACCTGATGGCGATAAACCATCAATAACTTACTATACTTAGCGTTGAAGTAAAGTAACGGCACTTTGAAATTACTCCACTGCCTTATAGAACATTTAATTATTTTCGGCGATTTGCAGTGCTTTCGAGAACGGTGCCGCTATTTCTCAATGTCAGTAAAGTTACATAGAAATGGCTCACATGCTTGTTACTTGAAATTCTCAAGGTGCGCAAAATGCAATAGAGAAATAAATTTTAGAGTATTTTTAGTTCGTTCAGCATCGACTGTAGCCATGTTGAATTTATGCAGTGAATCGATAATATTGTGAGAGTTCGGTAGACCAACTCGTGTTAACAACCCCGATCACAATTTGTATAGAGATTATCTTCAATTTATCACAATAATAAATGCAAACATGAACCATAAAATCTAAGTCTTAAGTAAGCTAAATTGCACTGCAACTGATTGGGAGACGTGGCCGCTATCTGATCTTTTTCAAAAAGACGCATCGTCATTGATTGCGGTTATGACATCGCGACAAAACCAGTTAATTCCGGTTTAGGCTAAACCTACTACCATGGGTCAGAGCATGTATAGGTGTCGGCTAAGCGGGAAACAATGCGCATAAAAAAAGTTGTTAAGCCATTGTAGCAATTGAATTTGATTCAAAATAATAGTATGGAATAAATAAATATACATCAATGTTGTCCATTTTTGGCTCAGCATTGCATCATTTTGACTCATTTCCAGAGCTGCAATAAAAGCATTGAAAAAAGATTCAAATTGAAGAACATACATAGACGACTAATGTTTTTGCAGTAAATGTGATGTCCTTTATCCAAATGAATCTAACGTTGTGAGAACTTGCCAATACATTCCTATTATCTCCATCCTAAAGCATAATTGAAATACGGTGAAAAGAGCCTCCCGTTAATGCGCTACGAGTTACAAGCTAGATAATATCCCCGACTACCCCTTTCTGACCAGTTGTTAGAAAGCAGAACTAACATTAAGACCTTAAAGTGCATTAACTTTTATTTACTTTTTTCGGATCGGCACGCATTAGACATAGGGTTTTAGGAAAAGTGAAAAAGTTATACAACTTCTTTGTCTTTTAAAAATTTCGTTACTCTTCAAAATCCTTGATTCTCTCGTTTCATTCAATAATCGCGGTCTCGGTCGCGGTGAAGCTGGTCTACTATAACTGCCTGATTATTATATTGTTGTGGTAACATCATTTTACATAAAATGTCTTATTTTTTTGAACGATCGTGGTAGTTTTGTTAGTTTCCATTACTTTAATTCATGCAATAGTCGTGCGAAAAATTTGTAACACGATCTGCATAAAATGAACACCAGGCTGCGACTCGAACATCGCTAGAGTCGACTATGCCGCGATCCATCACAATCCTTGCATTCCACAATCGACTTTATGTCTTTGTGAATGCGTGTATAATAATAAACGCATTAAATTTTCCTACACCTGTTCAGTTTAGGTCTTACATGTTTTATAATCCACTATGACTACTAGAGAAGTCACGGTTTTTCACGCGTAAGAATGACTGTATGACCAGGTAATCCCAGCCTATTGCGGTAAAGCGCATTGCTCACAGCAAAACAATATATCGCCTTATCTGTACCAGCGTCGGCTCTTTCAGTAATACAACGTAATAGGGCGCTATTTTCTACCTCGTAAAAAGGGCTATTTAAGTCCTGAAATATAATGAAACTATTATTTCACAACGCCTTATCGTTTTCTTTTGCGGATGTGGTATAGCGTTCACGTAACACTCGTTAAATGCTGTTTCTTCTTTCTCGTTTGTATTCTGGAGTAATGGAATGTCTTTTAATGGCCACGGCTGAATTAATTGCGCTAATTTTATGCTAATTGCCCAACCAGGGTGAATTTGTGTAGATCGGAATAGGTTTTTTAGTGCGCTGTTAGCTACAAGATAAGCACTTGAGTGAGTGTAATTCGAAGACTCACACTTCAGGCAGGTGCGTAAGAGGAGATTTATTCGGTTAAACTTTCCCCAGAAATTTCAAATAATTTGAATCCACAGAAAAGGTGATCACGCCAAAGAATATAAATTTTCATCATCATTCCATGTCCTAAACTTCTCGTCCGTTCTGGTCACGAAACGACAGACAGGAGAATATCGTTAACACCTAAAATAAGCCATGATGTGCACCGATATTGCAAAACTCTTTATTCCGTCTATACCCTATCCGGAATGATTGATATGCGGATCAAATTATAGCAACTTCACTTTGAACTCCGTATTTGCGGGATATGGTACGTGCTCTGAAATACCGAACTGCATGGCAATCGAAAAACCGCTGCAGATATAGCTACATCATATGGAAATATGGGAGTAGGAGTTTTGTGTTAAGCTATAGACGGTATAGATGTTTACTTGATATAAAGCTTTTTTAAGCAATAATGTAGAGAAGAATGGCTTGAAACATACCAGTTAGAACTCCATGAGTTCAAGAAATTTTGAATGAAGGGTACACTTGCGCTCATATTTTCACATTAATTTTATTTGCACACGTATAAACTGTGTTCATAATAAGAAAACCAAGTAAAATTATCGCTCTAACATAAGGAATGAACAAAGAGCTGGAGTTTCATTCGGTCATATAAAATCAATCGCACACAGCGCGACATAGTGGCGGCTAAATTATGAATTAAGATTAAACCAGGTGTTCATAGCAAGAAGCTCCACGATAAACCATTGATGCCTTAAAACATTGATTGAGGGCAAAGCCGCGTTTCCCAAGGAAGGTATTGCCCTGCTCTGAGTTGTAGGACAGCGCATTACGTCTTGCTTGATGAAACATCTGATTCTAGATGATTCTATTAAGTTATCGCAGCATCTTAGATAGCATGTGGTCAAATCGAACAATCAAAAATGACTATAAAAAGCCACAATCCCGTTGCAATTCTAAAGATGGTAAGCTACTGGATGAAGTGAGTCCTACCTCATACTTGAGGAACATGAAGTCAGAAGATTTCAAAAGCATCGTGAAAAAAAATGTTCTTTGGTATGTTGAACATACCTTTATGTTTTCAATGACAGAACATATTGCAGTTTTTCTGCCCTTTCCATACCTCTTCATTGTCCACTATATACTTTACTATCAGTAACCTGACGACTCAGTATTTTTATTTTTTTGTCATCATTGCTATATAGTATACATTATGCGAAACCTCTTCAAAGATCTTCAATTTCGTTGGTAATAATAAGTTGAACCGTGAAGCTGAACATGCGCGAGCCATTTTTGTTTTCTAGGCCAACACCATTGTGCCGCACATTTTATTTCAGATTCCTGCAAAAGCAACGCAACAAATTTCGTTCAAGGTTGCACCAAGCAGCATAAACTGCTGCCAGGCAACCGCGGCTTAAGGCTGTGTGGAATATTATTCTAGCGCCGTTCTCTGTGTACTATAAGAAGACTTTTCCTCAAGCAACGTTGCTTTATTTAGGCATCTACTGTCTACTCGTATTTTATCAACCATAACATGTTTCAATGTCAGAGACGAATTACGCTAGCAAATTTGTATCATTTTTGCAACGTTCTATTAGGAATAGTAAAAAAAGTTGAGAGCCTAAGAGTTTTTGCTGTGTTTAAACTTTATAATGATGCAATATAGCGTTAAGTTTAATGCATTTGAAAGAAAAGTAACTTATTACTGTCACCACAGGTTCTGTTTAAGCAGTGAGTGGCACAATGGTAGTAAAACAGTCCCATATGGAGGCCCAGAAAGTGAAGACTATATCAAAGTTTACAACTTTTTAGTTATACGTGTCATTGCCTTTTTGATTCAATTTCTTAAAGAGCTTTTCCTTTTTTCATTTTTTTCAGTAGTTTCCTCCGGGTGTTCAGGAGTACCCGAATTCCATGGCACAGGCTCCTTTTTAAAGTCCTTCTTTCATTTACATACAGATAATCATATTTTTACTGGCGGCTAATTGAAACCACTTTACTGAGAAAAGTTTAATTTCATAACATATTTGATACAATGTTTATACTAATTTTTAGCAATTCATGGTTTATGGTGTTTACACTGTTGAAATTTCCGAAGTCGTACCGTTTTATGAATTTCAATAGCAAGTCACCTCAGTGAATTATTGTGGCTTTGATAACATCATTACTGTGATCTGAATTGATTTAATTGTAAGGCATTTATTTGTATTTTTCACATTGTACAGTTTTTACCTTACTAACAATATGTTTTATAAACGAAGAACCCTTTCAGAAACCCGCTATTGCATACACCATTTATATTCTCTCTAATATAGGTCAGAAGCTCAAATGTTAGTCTTCCATTATTCAGACATCTGGATCAGAAAGCTTCCAGGCTCCTTCTTCCAACATCTCAACATAAAAGACAAACCGCACCTGTTTGCAGAAGACCGCCTCTCAACCCAAAATTCAAATTTTCACTTATAAAAACAATTTTCCCAGTGGTACAGTGATATTACATTTGCCTCTCTAATATTACACTTCCGCTCCATCATTGCTCAGACCGGGAAATGAAGCGTTCGGTAATGCAGAGTGGGAATATTCCATAATGCAGCCGAGACAGAGCTGGCTGGATCGATTTAGCAATGAAATTTAAGTGGATATCAATATGAAATTGGAAAGGACCGCAGGGAATGAGAGAGATGGATGGAATAAAAACAGAAATGGGACGCAGGCGACAGAATAGAATTTTCCAGCACAAACGGTCAGTACAATACACGACGGAGACGCAGGGCGGTCAATTTAAAAAAAACTGGCCAAATGTTGCTTCATAATCGGGGTCAAAACTTCAGGAATTTATGTTGTTTAGATCGCTGATATTTTTCAAAAAATTCTAAATGACAGATTGAGTGCATCGTCGTATTTGAACGAAGTTTCGAAGCAGTTGATTATGAATCTGACCACGACCACATCTAAATTACCGCTTGCATATGTGATGCACTCTCTGAGGATTCTGGATACAACCCAGAGGAGTGCAATATGTCTAATAGATGAGATTTTCCTTACAAGCTAGCTGATTGTCACTACTTTACCGTGGTGAATGTTTGATCAAGCTGCCTCGCATAATAAGACCCAGAGTACGAGGACTAGAGGGACGCAGCATGCGCATGCTTACCAGGTCGAACTTCCAGCACCTCGAACGTGTCTCTTACGAAAGTTACCCTCTCGTTGACCCTTAGTATGTGGAATGGGGTACCGGGAAGTTTCTTCTCCGTTTCATATAATTCAATCCAATATTTCTTGTTTTCCTACATTTTACTGACAATGTATGGGTTTCTGGTTATCTGGACATAAAATATTAAACAAGCTGATCGACTAGCCTGAGGACTCATAGACCGCGCTGGCAAACTATGGCATGAAAAATCCATGACCGGAAGGTGTGAAATGACCTGACGACTGAGGTTTCGAATGGAGTTTATTGTCTTCCGGCTTCGTAACATAAACGGATGAAGTCCCACTTTCCAACCACGACAACCGAGCTAGTTTACTCTATTCTATGATGCAATTTTTTGAGATATTGGGCGTCAGTGTTCTATTTATTAAGTATACATGAAAAATTGAAACTTTTGCAGCTGTCAATACAATTTTTCATTGAAATATGAGAATTAAATGATACCAAGATTTACTGTACCAATACCCCATGATGATGAACCAAAATGTTCTCTGAACGTTAGTTCAGAAAATAGAGCAGAAATATGACGTACCTGCTTATACCCTTACTGTATGAAAAATGTTTCAACAATTCTCTTTTGCTCCTATTTTCAAAGCCGTAGTAAAGCTGGATGAAGCTACATTCACAAAACTTGTGCGTCGTTTTCTTTCTGAGAATAACGCTGTAACTTTCTCTATAGTACCGGATTCGATAAGAAAGCATTCCCCTCCAGTATCGGCAAAGGTTATTGTGGAATTAACAGCACTTTGGTAAAAAGTTCCAGAAGAAATTTGCTTTGGAAGAGGCGATATAATAATTAAAATGAAATTGCTCAACTTTTAATTCGGAAACTTTTTAATAACCTGAAATCTCTGAAGGTTTAATATTTGGAGGAAAAAAGTGGTAATCATCTGTTAAAACTTATAATTGGCAAAAGGTTGAGTTAGTTTTTATATCTAGTGTGAAAGTTGGAAGAAACATCATTATGGAAAAAGCTACGCATTGAATACACATTGATATCAAGTCCCTCTAAAGCTCATTGCCTCATGAATGTGATATAATAAGAATCAGAAAAATTACAAAGAAAAATTTGTCGCTAGTGGGGATCGAACCCCCAACTGCCTCGTGCATACTAGGCAGTCGCTTTAACCATTCAGCAACAGCAAATACGCTATGGAAGGTACATCCCCCCACGCAATTGATTTTTCCAAATTGCTAACCTATACAGTTCGATCTTGGTTAGACATCTAGTGTCAGTGATTGATACTACCTTCAATCGAAATGACCTGATGACACCATTGTTGAGCCAAGTGCAGAAATTACCATTACAGAGTTTCATCCCACTACAAACAGTAAGAGATACTGAACTAAAAATAATTAGGAAAAGTATTTGTGATTTAATTAACAACAGATTGTTTGCTCTAGATCGCGATCTTAAGGGAATGCCTTGAGTTGCATCCCCACGTATGGCAGTAGTATTCTTTAGTTTTATCCTTTTTTCGTTAGTAAACCTTGCCTCTCAGAAGCTCGGGATTTCTTTTGCTCCAGAAGGCTATATTCGCAGAGGCTGCTGCTACTCTGCTAAAGACCTTCTTAGGTATTTTGGATATGGACTAGAGAAACGCTGCCTGTACATGACCAGACAACAATGTTGCTTTACTGTTGGACAAATAAATGGACACAGTTAGCTTAAGAAGCATTTCCGTAACATAAGGTTAAGTGATACATGCACCTCTGTATAGGATAGGCAAGCTAGAAAATGGGACAATTTCTGAAGCAAATTGTTTTTATCCTACAAAGGTGACGGATATGCATACAGATGTAAATGTATTCGACCTGTTTCATTCATTATTAGTGCTGGAACGCAGCGCAAAAGTATTACTGATATTATATTCATATTTATGCAAATATGCGTATTTGCAGCATCACAACGGCAAAAAGAATACATAATACCAGAGCCTGATAAAATTTTATTCCTGTGGGCGTATTTGGAAACTGGGATATATCATTTATTTTTCAATCTACATGCAAAATGGTACCTTTTCGAGAGTAATTGAATGGGGAATATTAAATTCAATTGAAAATAATATAAAAAATTCACGATGCTTGTAGAATATAATTTGCTTAATGACTCATAAAATTTTTATAATAGTGGAGTCAATCGAGCGAGAGTCGCAATGGATTTTAAAAATTGATTTAACTATGTTTTATAACTGTTTGCTGTTCACTGGGTAATAAATTAAATCAAAATCTGCCTTTTCAAAAAAGTCTCATACAATGAAATATTTGATTGTCATACCTACTTTTAGATCATTTGTATAATTGGAATCCGTATAATTATTTATTTCATACACAACTATCGCTCATTGAAGTGAGAAGTAATGAATACTAAAAGTTCTTTCTCTACAGTCACGGGAATTAATTTCATTATTTTGTCTCATTGTTTTACACGATTGTAAAAAGTGAAAGAGAACCTGCATTGTCTTAAAATAAAAAAATTCAGGCGTAGTGCTTTCAATCAAAACTGAACATCATTTCTTCCCCAAATCATATTTATCTTCGAGAATAATTTACAATTTTTCTGGACGGGGGTCTTACGAGTTCCAATGTCTCCTGCTTTCCTCTAAAAAAAAATTGCGTCAAAAGATATTCGGAAGTAAATTATGGATGAAATGTTTCTTATGGCCCACACAGTAAAACCTACTTTTTATATTTTATATTTCATAAAAGTCGGTAATTACTGACCTTACGCCTAGGCAAAATCAAAAACAGAGACTAACGATTAGGCCGACAGACATTAAGCAATTTCTGAAAAAATGTCACGATCACAGTAGTATTTCCGCCACGTGGGAAATAATACGTGAAATATCAAAACCCTTAAAATTCAGTTTTGAGCAAATATGATGATTTGAATTTGTTTCATTCCTTGGAGGTCATAAATTTTGATATCAGAAGAACTTGCAAATTACGATTATACTGAATTATGGCCACACCACAAGTTCTGTAGAAACATTTGAAATGATATTCGATAATACCTAGACTTGAAGTCGCAAAACATCACGTCATATGTTCTGTACAAACACACACATCAGTGTTGATAATATATTCAAATTAATACGATTAACAAATAATTGACACTTAACTCTTCTCCCAAAAAAATGTTATGATAATAAAATTTTGACCCCGGTGATAATTCGTACCATTGTTCATACATTTACATCCAAATGACAAAGATTATTGACTCAACTCGATTTATGTGAATTAATAATTACGATACATCCAACTTTTTAACTAAAGGTTAAACTGTATCGTTAAAAGGAGGTTACTTGTTGCTATAAGCAGAAAATTCTGAAAAATTCGAGTCAAGCAGGTTGACTCTGTATTCCATGCTTTCGACTAGTTTCTTCAGGGTCTTGATTGTATTTTAGAGGCGTTGATACCCTTGACGTAAGTTTCAAAACTTATAAAAAAATTTGAAAACTTTAAATTTTTCGAAGTTTTTGAAATGATGAATTAAGAGGTTTGCAATATGTTTTAAATTCAACTTCAACTTTCAACAGTTCCTAAATCCGATTGACCTCATTATTCATAAACTGATACCTTCTTTTTCTTCTTCAAGTTGCATATCCTAGCAGAGGTTGGACATTATCATGGCAATCCGACTTTGTTTGCAGCTGTTCTAAACAATTGATTTGACGTCAGTCCAAACCAATCCCTCAAATTTTTCAGCCAAGAGGTTCTTCGTCTTCCTTGGCTTCTCTTGCCCTTGATTTTCTCTTCCATAATGTTTTGTAGCAGTACATATTTGGGACCCCTTATAACATGCCCAAGGTACTCCAGTTTTTTTCTTTTGAGGGTGTTAATTGTTTCTTCCTGCTTTTGTATTCTCTGTCGTAGTTCCACATTTGAGATCCTATCAGAACAAAAGATCCTCAGCATTCTTCGATAAAGCCATTTTTCGAAAGCCTCCAGTCTATCACCTCAACAATCGTATTCTAAGTTTTAAATTTATTTCTCTGCTGCAAAGCAATTTCTTCAGATTTAAAAATGCAGTTGTTGCACTTTTTATTCGAGATCTTATTACCTGATATTGGTCGGGAGTTTCAGTTAACCAAGTTCCTGATACCACCCTGTGGGAAGCACAGTATCAACTTACTTGACGTCATTTTTTTACTCCTGGCACTGTTTCATCAGGCAGAACTTCCGTTTCATCGTTGTACAAATGAATGTGACAAATTGTGGATACTCCCTATACATCTCCAGCAAGATGGTAAACACGAGTTTGTCTCCCATACGCCACTGGTGAAATTTATGCAGCAAACTTCACGTCGCTGTATTTATGGAACTCCCAGAATGCTTAGCGCGCATGGTAATGCCGAAATATGAGACGTAGTTAAAAGTTTTCGCCTGCTGCTTTTTGATAAAGCCTCCCCCAAAAACGCGGAGTTGACTCCGACAGTGAACATACACATACATTCCAATGTAAGTACAAATATGCGCAAGATACTTCCTCGCCAAATGGATTCGTTTATTTGGGAATACGGTGGCTAGCCAGCGGAAACAGGAAGTCTTTGGCTTCCGCTGGAGGAGGCAATGCGGAAACCGAAGGCACCAGTCATGCGGAAAAGATCTGTATGAGGTCGTCGGTATCGTACGGTTTCGGTCTTGGATGGGGTAGAGATGAAGTTGTGGAGCACTTCACTGGATATAGTGAAGAACATAATAAAATGGTAAAGAAAGTTATTGTATATTTTTAGAGCTAGATAATCTTCTCCTTCTTTCGGTGCCCATCCGGTCCGAATGTTGGCGATCATTCTGGCTATCGTGATCTTATTCACGGCTTTTCTAAAAAGCTCGGTGGTTGTCAGAGAAAACCATGTTCTCAGATTTTTCAGCCAAGAGATCCTTCTGCGGCCTGAAGCTAGATAATACTTTATTTAAATGGATGATCTTTACATCACAAAAGTCTGTCGCTTAATCCTACCTGCAATGGCGATATCAAAGCTTTTGACATCATATTTGACAGTACGCAAACATTTTTTTTTATATATATAAATATATAATAACTTATTATTACAGAGTCTTAACAGATGAGACTGCAATCCGTAAGCGGACAATTAATAAGAATTAGAAAAATTAGAAAGAAAAATGTGTCCCCCGCCCAATTCTTCCCAATTTTCTGACCTGAACAGCTCGATGTTTGATTAGGACATCTACTGCCAAATGCCAATAGTATCTTCGGCAGTAACTGACATAATTCCATTAAGTTGAGCCGAGTTTCATCGGATTACACTACAATACGTAATTACTAATACAAATAATAATAATTAGAAAAATTATCGGCATCTAGCAATAGATATTAAATATAGAATAAATTGAGAAGAATTGCGCGGGGGGAATACCTTCCATAGTTTATTTGCTGTTCTGTCTGACCAGTTCGATATGGCGCCTGCCTAGAATGCAAAAGGTTGTGGGTTCGATCTTCACTGGCGACAAAACATTTTTTCTATTTTTCCCAATTATTATTCATAAATACATTATTTTCAATAAACAACATGCATTTGTTACTGTCCAGAATATATAAACCATTTCAGAAAGACTGATAATAAAAAAATATGCAAAATGGGAGTTTGAAACGTTCAAACATACTTCCATCTCCTTGATTTATTTCAATAGTTGAGGATTTGAGTAATGAAATGAAATGAATGTTTGAGGCTGCTCTTATGGTTTTCTATTAGTACCAAAAGCTGTAGAACTGTAACATTGTAAAACGGTATCTGTGATTGACCAGTAAAGAAGTCAAATTTTTAATTGTTCTATTTTCCAGTTTTGCTGCTGTACACCGACAGGATACAAATAGCTACTTACCATTGGGTGGAAACTCATAGAAGTAGGCCGATCTAGGACTAAGACACCTGGAATGAAAGGTATCACTAGCAATGTATAATGGATGAAGGTCAGATATAAAAATATATACAGTTGAACTGTTTTTTGCATAGGTATATAATGCATTCCCACAAGATACTGATATGAAATAGCTTCGTCCCTTATGCATGAGATATTATGGGACTGGAAAAATATTCATATACTTTAGTTTATTAGGGCTCCTTAACCAATCTACAAAAAAATAATCTGTTTCTGTGTATCTACATATCAATGGCCACAAAATATTCGGAAACTACTTGTCGGACTGAATCGATTATTTTTTATGGGCCTTAGTATTTTTCAACTTGGGAAATGGTGAACAATCAATCAAAATCGGTTCAGTCATTCATAAGATTTGTATTATGTTACCAGAATAAACTTTATCTAGGCTTTGCATGCCTAGAAACACTTTTTCAAAGTACAAAATTTTCCAGTTTTTAAGGAGTTGTATATTCCTTAGTTAACCCAAACTCTTAGTTGCATTACAATAATACTAACGTTTGATAGTTGTGATGTTGTTGAAACAGGAGTGGCTGATGGCTAGTTGGTGGCAGTTGCTGTTGCTGTATTGGTTGTGACTGTTGTTGCTGCCCTAGGAGTCTCTGTTGTTGTTGTCTGGCGATCTGAGCGGCAAACACTCCGTACCCGAAGCCATAGATCTCGTCTTCTTCTTTATCACTTAGACAACTCGATGGCTGGAAAGAAAAAAGCATTGACATTGAGAAAAAGCTCATAAAAGCTCTATAACTTTCAGACAATTTTCTTCATTATAAAATGAAATTACCAGAAGCTAAAAAACTGAATGCTAAATGCTTTTAAAAAAACTCCCAGATATTTTTCGACTATACGCAAAAAATGAGCAAAACCCAAAAAACTTATGAAAATTGTGCGAAAGTTATAAGGTTGAAAGGTTCATTTTATCTCATTATCTCTACTAAGGGGTAATATGATACAGCTTCTTAAAGTTAATTAATTTTGACTTATTGAGATTATGCTGTGAATAGCCTACAGAAAGACAAATGAACAAATAGAAATAAGGACGGGCAGATAGACCGAATTGAGTGACATGTTTATGATGATGACTTCATGAACCAGAAAAAAAGTTCTGATGAGGGTGATTAGAGTTTTAGGGGAAAACAAAGTTTATTATAAAAACCGTGTGTATAAAGAAATGTAGATATTTGCACTAACGGCAAAAAAGTATCGCCAACTTAATACCTAATACCGAGCGTTTCTGAAGTTAATGAAAAAAATAAGGTGATGTCATTTTTAAAGTAGCCAGCTATTCGAAAAACCGTTATGAGACAGATCACCAATTTTGCAAAAAATCGGCACATTTTTCATCGTTGAGTGAATTAATTGGAATAATATGTCTCGCTGTTAGTTATTGGCTTTATTATTATGTGTGTATCTGTGTGGCTTATAGCATACGCTTTTCTCACTTACAGAATATTTTCCCGGGACATAAATCGGCTGCGATTGACTGTTGGTCATGCCGGCCTGTTGATGTTGCTGCCCAGTGATTCCGCCGCACGAACCGGAACCCAGAGGCGTCGTTTCCGACGGCAGCTTCCCCTGGGCCCTGGCCGAGTCCCATTCCGTCCTTCGCAAATCCTCCAGGTGGCCAAGGACGTCGACGTAGTGCGTACTGAATAGATCGGCGTAACGCGAGGCGAGACCCTCCAGGTAACCACGATCACCCTCCTAAGAAAAAAAACGAGTTAATAATAATTATTTTCAATGGATCTTATACTATAATAATCATAGTTCAGTAGTTCATGGATCATAAATCATTATCTGACAAATTTATTGATGCTGTTAACTGAAAAAATCCTTCAGCTCATGATCGTTTCGTGGTCATTTTTCCTTAGGCAGTAAACAAATTGACAGCAGCTATTTTGTAACTTCTATAGCTTATTTGTTGTAAGAAAATCTAGAATAGAGAAGAATGTTTTATCTGCAGGTACAGAAAACATTTCTGGAAACATATTCAACTAAACTGGATCACAATCTATTGATGAATTGGACAGAGAATAATGATTCAAGTTTATGAAGGTAGACTGAAAATAACGTAGAATGATGATGTTGACCTCTATACCTTTCCGTAATTATCCAAAGCAAAGTACATACGGTATGGGTCCGTTTATCTTAACTACATGCATTTTACATGCAGACCTAAACCAAGAACAACCCCAACTAATACAATTTTGCGCAAAAGCGTAATGTTTATTTTAGCATTTAGCCGACCCTGTGCCGATAAATTCTGGATAGTTTAAATACATTTAAGCTAGGTATTCAGGAATAGCGGCGGACTGGCGATCCAACTAGCTATTGCCATTAGCATTCCTGAGTACAACTTGCAAGAGGGATGCCGCAATGGAGTTTCTATCTATAAATACTATCGGTTACAATGCCTGGAGCACGTATTTTTCACCAGGATACTCGTCTAGAAGGGAAGAATGAACCGAAGTCGATCACCAGGTATACAGAACTTTATATAATCACTCAAACACTGTCACTGAAAGACGTACCAGTTGGCATACAGTGAACTGAGATGCTAGCATGTTCCATTACCGCCACTCCGTTTCTTTTTCTCTTCCTTTCTCAGTGAAATTGCCGCAGATCTGAAAGGTTCACGGAGACTCCGGATTTGTACTGAATGGCCCCAAAAATGTAACTGATAATATTTTTATTCAAATTTTTGTTTTTCCGGATTACTCTCAAACTCTCAGAGCACTCTCTGGAGCTTTGATATGCAAATGCTCGATAGAGATCGCTAAATATGACCACCTGTGTACATGTACACAATATAAAAGGGTTAGCTTTGATGTCTGTGTCTGCCGTTAGGATCAGTGTTATATATGTTAATTGGAGCATACATAAGTCTTCCAGTAGCATGTATGCCTTGAAAAAGCTGCTGAATGGAAAACGTGCCTGTGCTAATTTACAGAAATGTGATTGTGAAATATATGAGTGTAATGTAAATTGATCTGCAAATGGCTCTGAGAGTTAACAATATATTCAAATTAGATAAACTAGGTACTACTCACGCTATGGTATAGCTCATTGGTAAAACACATACCAAAATGTTGCATTGAAAGCAGTTCTGATATCGTATTTTCTACAAGTACTCCTAGTTCTTTTAGATGTTGTATATACGGAATATTGGTAGATTTGGTAGTTGTGTTGGATTCACAGATGGAAGTCAGATCTTTAAAATTGTGATTTAACAACTTCTTCAGCATAATAAAACTGCAAAGAATTTGTCAAATTACAGACAAATCAAGGACTTGACTATCCATCTGTGACTCAAAGACATTTACCAACAGGCACACATGCTCTCTGTACATCGCATAAATAATGTAATGACATTATGAGTTGATAGTAAAAGTTTCAAAGGAAAAGTTTATTTTTTACTCTTTCAAGCGTATTTAAAGAAAAGCTTGTTTTTAAAAAAGTTTTTTTACTTTTGATTTATTAATGTTAGTGTCAGTCGAACGACCACTTTTGATTTAAATTAGCAGCCAGCAAAAGTATAAAAAAAATCCAAAGCATTGATTTCACCTACGTCAGTCTCTTAAAGTTTCTCAAAGTCGGCTATAATACCTGGTGGGCGCTAGAAGTCAACAGGGGGACAAAAACAGCCAAAGAAAATTAGGGAGAGTTAGAACGATTTTGGAGGGCAATGGTTTCATGTTAATGTGGATTTTGTACTGTGCCAATGTTGCAAGGTAAAAAAATCGTCTACATGTTAGCGAACGTGTTGAGTTATAACTTTTTTTGTACATCACACAAATACAACAATCCTGTAGAAAATCGTCACATTCGTTGTTTCAATTTGAATAAAAATTTGTCTAAATATTATTTATAAAGTTTCGTTGTATTACTCTGATTAAAATATTCTAACCTGAAACGTCTCATATGACACGCTATGATCTAGTTAACTGCGCTTTTAATTTTTAAGACGTGATTATGTTGAAAAAATTGGGGATTGCTTCAAAATAATCGATTCCCAAAATAGGTGGTTAGCGAAGTAACTTTGAGACAGTTATTTCATGTGAATAAACCCTTGAAGCTATATACTTGTTCGAGAAGGATGTAGCAGGAGGTTGAGCTGTCTTTGATAATAAGCTGTAGCATCCCCCATGGCAGGTTTGTTGCGCGGCAGAAGAGCGTATTCTGTGTGTAACAACTTTCCGAAATAGCCGGAATTTCCCATGAGTCACTTTCAACGTGCAAGGGCGGGGGCTTTCTCTAAGCTCCACCGTCTTGTAATTGACGTGTGGGAGTACGCTGAACTTCCTTTAATAGAGTATTGGTGCGATCAGCTGATGGCGGCATTTAACTAAACCACTTACGGAAATGTCTTCTCAAAAATCAGTTTTTGTTTTATGGTGTTTACGTCATCTAGAAACAAAGCATTCTAGGACTGTGTTACGTGCACCACCAGTGGTACGCAATATTTCCAACTAATATGATACATGAGCCAAGAACACTAGCTTAACTAGCAGTAATCTACATAACAATATTGTTCAAACATAAGCTTGCAAGGTAAAACAAATTGATATTTGGTGCATCAAAGAAGAATTAAATAACAAATGACATTGTTGTTTGAAACCATGGAGAGAGCCAACTAAAAACATTCTTCAGTCATCTGAACAACATGCGACCTTCGATAAAATTCACGAAAGAAGAAGAGAGTAACAACTGCCTTCCATTTTTAGATGTTTTAGTAACGAGAAGAAACACCAAAATAGAAACAACAGTACACAGAAAACCAACTCACACAGGTCAATACTTACACTTCAAACCACCCAACAGCCACGAAGAAAGGCGTCATCCGGACTTTAGTCGACCGAGCTAGGAATATTTGTAACACACAAGAGGGACTACAAAGAGAGCTCAATATCATTAAACAAGATCTATTAAACAACGGATACCCAAAGAAGCTAGTGGAAGTAACAATACAGGAAAATACCAACAGTAGAAGAATTAAACACGAAGAATCTCAGCACTTACTCATTCTGCCTTACGTCAAAGGAATATCAGATGGAATCAAAAGAATAGGTCAGCGATACAAGATCCAAACGAGATTCTCTAGGACTGCCACCCTCAGAAGTATCCTAACAAAAACTAAGCCCAGGAATGAATCTCAAGAGACAAAGGACTGCATCTACCAGATACCATGTCAATGTGGTAAAATCTATGTTGGAGAAACGAAAAGGCCACTGGAAGTAAGAATCAAAGAACATCGTCTCAACACCCAGCGAGCAGAGACAGGAAAATCTGGAATAGCTGACCACGTATGGATGGAGCACCATAAAATAGCTTCGGACGACGCTAAGGTTATTGCCAAGGAACCGCATTGGTATCGAAGGAAATTCAAGGAGGCGGCATTCATCACCAACAACAGCAAAGTGTACAGCAAACCCAGCATAGACATTAAACCAATCTGGCAGCCACTCATAAAGAAGATGAATAGACTACGACTGGACCAGACAACAAACAATGACCGACAAACAGCCACGTCAGCAGACCGGAATACCGCGCATCGGGAACCAATCAGAACAGACCGCGCACAACGACACGTCACCGGACGGGGTATAAATAGGCATGAAAGGAACGTGTTCGCCAGTTCACCTGAAGACGATTGAAGATAGCACATCAATCGAAACCTCGTGATACTCAAAAATTTATAGACAATGGAAATTCGAAATCAAACTTTTAACAAATGACATTGTTCGAAATAAAAACTAAAATACATATTACAATTTGCAATATTTTGTTACTGAACATCGAACAAGTGTGAGAGATAATACCCACCTTTGGGGAAGGACTTTCTGAATGTTTTTGGATACGCAACACTTCTAAGCATTCTCGATGACGAGCTGTCCTACGAAAGATACTTAAAAATGGAAGCTATAGTTACCAAAATTTTGATTGAAAAGAGTGTCCAACTTTGTCCTAAAATGTGTAGTTGCTTCTAATTCTTCAGAATGGTTTACTGAAGCGGAAAAAATTTGCAAACATTGTGCGGAAATCGTTAATTTTCAGCTTTCAGTACTGAAAAGGGAGTCGTAGAAAGAGGTGCTTTATTATTGTTATGGAATATGATGTCTTCTTTTTAAATAAGATTTAGTTTTCACTGGATATACTAAATGAAAGCCATTAGAACTACAACTTTCTCCTAATTTGTAACGCTTTTCTGTCTTGTTACTAAATTAACTTTTGGTGGATAAGTTCGAAAAAAATACATTATACGACCTGCAATGGCAAAATTCAATTACGCTCGAGTCGCGTATGCTTGAAAGTAGCTCGCAGAAGATCAACTGAAACAAAGTTAAGTTGGTCCAACGACACAATTCATTTAATTCGTTTAATTGAGTTTTGAGACACCAGGCCCCGCTCGATGCTGGGTTGCACCTGGTTGAAAGTTGGAAGCAGCTCAAGACCAACGACCTTGGAATGTTGGACGGAGGAAAATTATATATCTGCCTGGATGAGGTATACGATTTTTATTCTATCTCGATGTAATGGGACTAGTATTTTTATTTTATCAATTTCAGTAGGAAATGTAGGTAGTTATATGTATAATTTGTGGCGATATTCCGCCACCTTTAGCTACGTTTCTTTATGAGAATATATTTGTAATTTTTCAATACAATATAGCATAGCATAGCATAGCAATGAGCATATCCATATTGTTTGTATCCTTTATGATATAAAAAAAAGTTATTAGACCATTCACTAATAGATTTTTTCCCTGTGGATTCAATCATATTGTGAAAATTGTGCTTTTATGTAAATATATATCAATATTTAAGAGATATATCTCCAAGCGCCTGGTTGATATACAGCCGTATTTAATACTACCAAAACTTACACCATACAGTGTATTCACCCTTTTCAGCCTAATAATACACAGTACAGATAAAATGAAAGAATGTAATACACCAATAACTGGGCATGGTAAATATAATAGAATATTTGAGCATTTCAGTTTACATCGAGAATTTCATTTATGGCCGTATTCCAATAGTAGATACCGTTTTTGGTCATATTTCGGTCCATCGGTTTATAATCAAACAAAAAATGATTCAGTTGAGTTAATTGTGACAATATTCAGGTTTTTTACGATCTGCAAAAATTTGTATGAATTAGTTCTTTAGCTTTGATTGATTGAAGCGAAACACGTCACTGAAAAAACAAATGACTTTAATGTGTGACATTTAGTGTAGAAGTTGCATGACTTTATCTTAAATTTGCTATAGAAGTCTGGATATAAATGGATTTGAATGCAGTGATTTGATTGGTATTGAATTCCGTTTTGCTATTGCCATACTGAGTACGTTACGACGCTAAACGAGTAGCTTTATCGACTCAAAAGTGTGCACCACTCGGAGACATCTATTGGCCAATTATGTTGCCTGTGTCCTGCAAACGTAGAGGGAAATCTAGAAGTATAAGCGTGTCGATGGCCCCTTGTCTTTTCGTCTGCTCGACGCGGTTCGGCTGTAGGTCCGGGAAGCAGAAGTTTAATCGAAGTGCATGTCCCCATTGTTTGCGGAGCCTGGTTAACAACGAGGAAGCACGACAGAGCACCTTTTGTATGCTAATTTTCTGCGACAATGTCTTAATGTCGCCGACTCACCGGGGACACTTTTTCCGAACCGAATGGCATGAATGCCAGCTAGTGTCAAATATGGCTGTAGCATACAGTTTTTCCCGTTGGGATCTAGGAACGTGTATAGAATTGTAATGCTTCTATGAAAGTTTTTATTGCCAAACGTCTACATATAATCCTCGTAGTGTGTAACATTTGGATGCTTTGGTATGATAACACTACAGTTATTAAACAGTATTAAATAATATGCTAATTAATTAGCTAAAAATGTAATTTGACAAGTGGTTTCACCGAATGCGTAAATTTATTCAAGGAGCGGTAGAATATGTTGAAACAACAGAACAAAGTTTTTAAAAAATACCTTGTAGTTTTTACTGTATCTAAAAGCTTTCAGCGTGACCATCGTAGCGCGTTTGGGAAGTAAATATTCAGTAGCGTCCTAACGAAGGTAATTTGTAGGATTTTTTTGGGAACAGCACTTCTGCATCGAAGAAACATTAATGAAATTCGACCCGACAGCGTGAACAAAAAAGCTGCAAAAAATTCTGTTAATTAATACGGTGGATCAAGTAAGTCGTGTTAATTTAATTTGAAAGGCTGCATCGTGAAGTGAGCGCAGCTGCAGACGGAGATTTCCAGATATAAAAGCCTCCAATGCCCAAATTAGTGGAATATCGGAATAACCGTGAATTTTTCGTATGTTTTTTTATTTGGTGCGGAGTAATAGGATTTGTAGTAGTTTTGATATCAATTTGGATGAAAAATCCAATAGTCTGCTACAAATAATCTGTCGCTGCCAGGAGCCCGAAAAATTGTTAGTTGGGTCACTTATCAGCATTTTCGGTACAGTAGTTTCATGGATATAGGAGAATAATTGAGATAGTCATATAATGTAGCTGATCCGCAGATACAGTTTGAGCAATATTATCACATTAGGAGCATTCAGCAGACACTTTTATTGGCAACCTTTGAGTAACTTCTTATGCTTCCTGCTACTGCTAAATGGATACAATCCTTCTCAAGATGTTGCAGAATATTGTAATTTTTCTGAGCATAAAAATCTACTTTCAGTAGTATTCCCAGGTACAAGATTTTATCATATTATGTAGTTTTGCGTAGGAATTTAGACGTTGTAACTAGATGCCGCCTTGTGATCTAATTTAGACTTTTGTTTATAAAATCTACTCAAAACAACTTTACCAAAAAATATGAAAGCCATTTTCTTGCCTGCATCCGAGCATGAATTTATTAGAGGTATTCCAGTCAATAGTATGTACTCGTAGTTTCAATTAGCAGACGTATTGTTTTAATTAATTTGTAAAACTGATTACATACACTTACATATAATATAATAGTATGGAATGTTTCCTAAAATGGAATCATTTACTGATCCAAGCGTCGCCCTCTTTGGGGACGCCCATTGGCATCTTACGGAGCCAAGGATCCTAACACCAGGACTGCCTTGAGGCGGCAACAGATGTCCCTTACGACATCTGTCAATAAGGGATGAACTGTTGTTCGTAAAAACTTTTAGGATGTACCGTTATCTCGGCTCATTCATTTTAGAAACTGACAACTGATATTAAATGTATGCCATACTGATGAATCTAGGCTAAAGACGAAACATGCATGTCTATCGCAAATCTGATGCATTGTGGGGAGCATACACTTAATGAAATCATTGGTTGCTTAGCCTGAAAATAATTCCACACAAAAATTATCTGTTGCTTTGCAAAAATTGTAGAGTAAGATACGTCAAATTTGATTTTTCGAAGGTGTGCGAATGATTCAAGTAACAAACATTATTTTTTTAACAAAACAATGGTCATGTTTAATAAGATTTCATAATTTTATAGCAGTGTAATATTCCGCGCTCCCAAAACAGTTCATGTCTTTCAGTTTTTATTTTCGTCATTCAGTTTTGGCTGCAAATCTCTGCGGAAAAACCTCGAGTGAAAAAGTTCCTCATTAAATTAAAATAATTTGTCGTGTCGCTAAGAGACAACCGGTGAATGCCTAACGAGACGGTACTCCAAATAGCTTGGTTTCTGCAAAAAAACCTTTCTGCATTTACTCTGTCTTTGCTAATAGCAGAGGCGATGTAGTGCATGTGTAGCAAGGAATTTTGTCCAAACAAATAGCTTAAATATAACTGCATTGTTACGTTGCTCTTGAACTTGTGAAATTTTTACATCATTCAGATAAGAATTGTGTATTTTTAAATCTGTAGAGCCACTGCTTCCGAGCACTAGCTGTTAGTATTTAAAATATTTTTCGCATTTATTATAAAAAATCATTACACTTATTCGTTGTTTTTTTTAATAGAATTTAGGAACAATGCTAGGATAGTACGGCTTCAAATAGAGTAAGTATTTTATAGATAAATTAAATTCTCTTTGTAAGAATATGAGCAATGAATATTTCAATTTCAGGATCAATATAAAATACCAAAATATGGAAAGTTATGAGAATTCGAACCATTTCATTTGGAATATGTTTCAGCATTTCATACTAGACTTAATTATTGCTCAAAGACATGTATTTGTTTCTTATTTAAATCGAAGCAGTCCTTTTAGAAACAATACCTTGGTAGAAAAATATCAGTGATTTAGATTTATTATAAACAAATATATATAGCTCAAGGTATATTCGTGTTTTCAAAAAAATTCAATGGGTAAGCGTCAATAAAAAGCTTTCGTAATGAAGAACACATTTATTAAATCCATTAAATATAGCGATTTAGTTACAACAACAATTAAATCAACATTCACATATTCTATTATCTCATTTTACAACTTTTGTCATTTTTCTCTTCCTTACTTTCGAGTTTTCCTTGATACCTTTATTCAACTTTCGAATTTTGAAATACATTTTGCATTTGAAGAAAAGAAGTTTGGCATCTCTGATTACATTAACCGATTCAGCTCAATTCATCAGCGATTTCAAATAATTTTTTGTCAGTTTTAATGACTCCCCATTAAAGTTGTTAAAAATATGGTCGAGCTCATTACATAAACGGTAGTTCCAGCATTTTTTCTTTTAAGCAGTAATCATTTTCTACAAAATGAACGGAACATATCCTTGCCGTTTGAATATTAAATTTGTGCTTCTGATAACATCTCAGAATCCATTGGTCGCAAACTTTTTTGTCCTTTGGAAATCTAAAAAAACGGCAATCCGGAACGACATTACATTTCTTATTGTTGTTGTTTGAACACACACACACATCATTGCACAATGGACCATTTTAACAAAGTTTGTCACTATTAAAGCTAACGCCCTTTCATAAACAGATCACATAACCTATAACACACAGCAGATAATTGTCACGGCAAGCCAGCCAGCCGTTTTGTCTCCAGGTGACGTCAGAGGTGCGAGAGAGATAGCGCTACGACATGCGCGTGGGTTTATCTTCTCGAGTAATAGTATCATGGTTAACAAGTAACCATGGAATCCTTTGTAAACAATGACTTTTATGCTTAAATCGAAAAGCGTCACAAAGAACGACATTTATTTATGAAACATTGTGCGTAAGGAAACAAGATGTGAACTTTTTAAATATAAGAGGATAGCATGAGGTGCTTTCTACAAAACAAGACTCTGCGCTAAGAAGATACATGATTATGATGAGTGTAAAACTACAAATAAAACTACAAATCGAGGAGTAGTGCCAGTGGTTGAAAAATAAATAAAATTTAATTCATTCAACATTTATTTGTATTGTGTATGGGTTTGACGTACCAATACTGCAATTTTCAATCCATACTTTTAATCGGATTATATTCATACTAAGAGACATTCTAGTGTATAAAGCTCGGCATAAAATCTGCGTCACATATAGTGACCTTTTCTGTTTCATTATCAAAGCACTAAACAATTCAGGCTTTTAAGGAATATGTTTTTCAATCTAATAAGAATAAGTACTATAACAGGAAGCTGCACTCTATTTGGCAATATAGTAGATAACATGCAAAAGGTTACTTGTATTCAATCTCCCTCATAACTCATTCCTCAGCTGTACTCTTGTTAAATTTGGTGAGAGGTCTTCCATCAAATAAGTACTTATATAGCTGTTCGCCAGAAAAAGACAAAATATAAAGCCTCGCCACAAGAAAAGCTGTACAATGCATATTCAAAAGTCACCCCTCGTGAAAGGTTAACAGCTTGACATTTTTTTTCAAAAAAATGAAAAAATAAACATCTACAACGTTATATAACCCGCCAGAAATCTGCATCTCTTCTTTTACCGCCAGCAGACGCGGCAGTTGCGACTTCCTCTTCCATTTTCCACTTCATACTTTCAATCCGTCCATTGTCTCCAGAACCGGGCCCAGGCCATATTGAAATCTTCTCTGTATTTTTTTATTGGTTTCTTCAGTTCAGAATTGTATGTTTTCAAGTTTCAGTTCAGGATACCGTTGTTTTATCTGTTGAGGTGTCCTTAATCGTCAATTTATTTTTCTTGGAGAAAAAAAAGTCGTTGTATTCATCTTCACAGGGTAATTCAAACATAAGTAAATTTATTTCAACCGGTGACGGATTGAGCAAAACAAGTGACGCTATCAGTTGTTTTTCTAGTGGCATCTAATGCATGTCGTTGTGAAAGCAAAGATGCTCTCTGAGTTTCGTAATGTAGTACAACATGCAAGAATTAGTTAGACTGACTTTTAGTATTTTTTTGTAAGCCGCAAAACGTTCTCGTTACAGGTTACAAAATATGTACAATGATTTAGGTGACAATGAAAGGAGCATTATTGTAATGATACTGATTACTCACTGTATCTGTAGAACAAGACGTATAAGCAACATTTATGAAATTTTTGCTGATGAAAAATTGTATCATTTTCATCCTATCGGTTGAGTATTCAAATAAATTGCTAGGCAGTTGCTTTACCATGGCAAGCCATGAAATAGCTGTCAAACATGCTATAGAAGGTACCTTCACCTTATTCTATCTAAGTTTATATAGCCTAGAAACTGTATTTTTTATAAAAATTTTAAAAATTATTCACTATCAAACGTCATGTCACATGATTGAAGGGATACTATGAAGCTTCTGACAACATTTATTTTCCTTACTGCTTATGTAACGTTTACATTACGGTAACTATGAGAGCCCTTTCAGTGAGCTAGATAGCAACACGTGAATTCAGTTGCCAATCAACACATTACGATGCATTTGTAAATTGGATGAGGACAAATCGAATCCTTTTCTTGGATGGGCTACACTTGTGCACTAAACAAATTACTGTACACAAATCTGCACATTTCGCATTCTCAAACATCCCCAAACCAAAATAATTTTTTTTTATCTGAGTAGAAAATGCTGTGGAGCACAAATTCTAAAGTCAATGAGCAGTATTATTCGAATCCCTGAAATCCATCCCTGAGCGTCTCATGTCGGTTCAGTCGACGTTTAAGAATTCAAAGCAAAGTCGCGACCCGGAGAGGGCGCTTTAGGCGGTTTAAGGACGCCGCTGTATTACGGCGTCTCGAGCACGGCCTCAGACGTCCTGACCGTTTGAGCACCTGCGTCTAATTTTGAGCTGCCACCGCCATCGGCAAGGAGACGGATTTTTTCTCATCCTCTTGGTCCTTTCCATGACATTCCGGATGTATATCCCCGTATACAGGTAGGGAAATTGAGAAAACGGTCACCCGAAATGATCATTGTGAAAGATGAAAGATTTAGAAAGAAATATTTTCCTGTGTTTTCAAATGTTTTAGTTTCAAATATTTAGTTCCTTCTGATCTATTTTTGGTATTTCACTTACGTCCTATTTCCATAATTGATTCGATTAATCTCATATTTGTACTAGCTGCACTTGTTATTTTGACAAAATGAGTATGTTGATGTTACGGCTGCCTCAATGGGTTTTATCAGGATATAAAAAAATGAATAAATAAAATCTTCTGAGATCACTATGACTATGAACTTTTTGGCTGATTCCAGAAAAACAGTTCAAGTTTTTAAATGAAACTTTTGCAAAGGCTAGAATACACATCATGTATTTGCTTTGTTGATAAATTCAAAAGGAGGAAATATTTGTGAGAAAGGAAAGTGTCAACACTGTAGGAATACAAGATCCTTTTATTAAATGGTAACCTCAAAAAAGGTTTTTTATTATATTTCAAGGGGGATAATTGATTATATTTCAAATAGTCACCTTATTTCAAGGTATTCACAAACAGCTGAAAAAACGTAAAAAATCACATTTGAAATACTGAAGTCATGAGAAAAAATTTATGTGAAAAATTATTACATCGACAGTTTATTACTGAACCCTTCACCACTCTGATTAGATGAGAGGTAATTAGCTCGAATTAGAACATATGTTGTATAAAATTGTTTCAAGTCATTTAAACGTTCATCTAGGTTTCGCATATCTACGGGTCCAAGACCCAACAGTCGCCAGACCAAAGTCATTCCAGCGAAGCTGACATTTACACTATTAATTATAGTTCAATATGAGGTTAGGAGCACATGGTGACTCGAATGAAGACTGGACGTCAGAAACTCTCAATGGTTTGATTCGAGATACGTATTTTTTCGAGTTTCAAAGTGTCTAGTAGAACTCAACATCCACAGTGTATGGAAATAACGAAAATTGTTTCTTAAAAATAATCATTATTATTATGAAAATCAGCCGTGACATTATTACGTAGGTATTTTGTGCACCATTTGTACCTATTTTCTCCGAGATGGCCAAGCTTTCAAGCCAGCAAATATCCATAAGCTCTTATCTATATACGAGGGTCACGCTGAAAGTCTTTAGATATTCCTAATCTATACAAACAAGTTTGAGGTCGCAGCTATTTTGACTGAAGTTGTAAGTGCTTACACGCAAAGGCAGCGTTTGAATCGTTCAGTAGTTGCCTTGCCACGGTCTCGAATGCAAGTGTTGGCCGAATTTTAACGTGAAAATGGAACCGGGTAGTCGCGATTTTCGATCCATGATTTTGGCAATCCGAATGTCACGAAAGTTTAGTGAGTTGCTTTGGGGACTCTTCCCCTTCTAGGGCTACAGTTTTTAATTGGTTTGCTGAGTTTAAAAGGGGCCGGGTCGCACTCGATGATGAACCTCGCACAGGTCGACCGCCCACTGCTGTTACTCCGGAAACTGTAGATGCTGTGCAAAATATGGTAAAACAAGATCGACATATAACCTTCACCGAGATTGAGGCTTTTCTGGGGTTTGGATCGGCAGCGGTCCAAACCATCATTCATGATCACCTTCGCTCAAGGAAGCGGTGTTCCATATGGGTGCCACATTTATTGACCAGTGAGCAAAAAGCAACAAAAGCTGATTGGGCGAAGTTCATGCTTGAAAAATTTGATAATGGGTACAGTAAAAACACTTTTAATATCGTAACCGGAGACGAAACATGGTTATATCATTATGATCCAGGAACTAAACAGCAGTCATTAGTTTGGTGCTTTGAAAGTGAGCAGCCTTCAACGAAAATTCGTCGTTCCAAGATTGTTTGAAGGGAAATGGTCGCATCTTTTTTTATAAAAGTGGATACATCACAACGGTAGGCTTGAAAAATCAAAGGACAGTTACTTCTGAATGGTATACAACCAAATGTGTTCGTGTAGTCTTTCAAAAACTATGCAAGAGCCGTCCAAAGGCTGATCTGCGGGGTATTCAATGGCACCATGACAACGCACCCGCCCACAACGCCGCTAGAACACTCGATTTTTTTTGCTGATCCGGGTGTCAAACTGTTGCCTCACCCACCTTATCCTCCGGACCTAGTTCCAAGTGACTTTTTCTTATTCCCTAAGATTAAAGAAAAGTTACAAGGTCACCATTTTTCCACCGATGCAGAGGCAATCGCTGCATTTGATGAGGAAATTAGCAACCTTTCAAAAGAGCGTTGGTCACAAGAATTTGACAATTGGTTTTACGGAATGCGTAAGTAATTGAGGTAGCGGGTGAATATGTTGAAAGAACAGAATAATGTTTTTTTAAAAAACCTTGTAGTTTTTCTGTATCTAGAAACTTTCAGCGTGACCGTCGTATTATACTTACTATGTATGGTCGAAATAGTAGTTTGTTGAAATAACTAGTCTTCCGATTCTATGTGCTCATTTCCTGGACCAGTATATAAGAAAGCGATTCCAGGCAGCTCACGTACCGGATATCTGGAGCCAGCAGCACGACTCGACTTCCTAATTTGCCAGTTTCACACTCAACTGACAGTTTCCGACGTAATAAGGAATCGCACACCGCCGTTCGGCGCCGCCTTCGATGCCTTTTCACAGTTGCCCAATTGATCTGAACCGAGGCAAAACTCAGCTACGGAACTTGTTTAGCTTTCAAGGCAGATGTCAATTACCACCGGCGCCGCGGCCAAGGATCGTTTGTGTTCGAGTGCCGTTTTTGAGAGCTTTTCAAACGGGAAATGAGTTTTACTCTACCGGATGAATGCAGCAATGTCTAAATAGAGATGCATACGTGCAGCGTATAGGTAACAAAAATGCTATCAATTTATTGTTAACCGAGCGATGGGTGGCAGATTGATTTTGGAATCATAGTATCAGTTCTGACAGCCCAAGATCCAGACAGCGACAAAGAAAATTGAGAGAGAAAGAAAGAAAGGCGTAGAGCAAAGAGGAAAAAAATAATATTTTTGGCCAGGAGCTTGTTTTATCGGTAACGGCAAAGGAATAAAGACTATCATGCTTCACAAGCGCTGCGAGAGGGTAAATGTCTATTTCCATTGACCTTGAAAGCTGTAGATTCTAACCATGGGACAGCAAACTCCCGGTCGTCGATTTCACAACGCTGAAGTTTCAGTTTTCCCACGCTTGTTCCTTAACATGAATCTATTTATTTTGCAATGATTGGACCTTCTGTTCAGAATATTAGATAAGAATCATCACAAGTTCAACCTACGTTAAGAAATGATACCTTATTTATTGGAGGTTACTCGAAAATGTTGACCTATAACCGGACTTTTACTCCTGATAAAAAAGGCATTTGTTCAACCCTTGCTAATTTACAGCATGTATTATGTAATATAATATTGTTGAATACATCACACAATCAGACCACATTATTATAAAATATATTACTTGTTTCTAGCTATTTTCCACCAAGGCCATCTCTAACACAAACAATGGTAGAAGAACACTAAATATCACCTTTAAATTGGGAAATCACAACTGTTAAGTAGCGATTCACTCTAAAGATTCACCTCCAAATACGCATTTATCTAAGAAACGATCCAACCGTACCCTGGGATCAACTTAAAGTATGCATCTCCATTGTAATTCAGAATTCGGTCTTTTTTATATCATGTAAACATAGTGTCTCACATTTTTTAGGATTTTCTTACAATACATTTCTAATATATAACACGTATACAAGAAACTACTCTTAGTTTTCAGCTCCTGAAGTTTTCATTTCTTTTGAAACACCTTGTATACAAACTTTGCCATCGACTACACTCAATATTCTTCAAGAAACTCCACATGCCTGTAGCTAAGTCTCATATAGATTTTCTGCTCATGGTGTTTGAGATCACGCCACTTTCTTTGATAGCGTTTTTATACGAGACCGTGAAAGCTTTTTATTGTTATATCACTGAGGTACTTGAATGTCACCGGCAGCATACTTCTAGCCAATTGTGTCGTCCAGTTTGTGTATCCTGTGGCTACTCGAGGCTTTCGACTATTTTGCTCGTTTTCCGGATGGTAATAAGCCAAGAAAAACGACGACGTTACCAGAAGCTATATAGAGATGGGATAACATCTAAAATTCGCAGGTTTATAAGTTGCTTTGTCAGCATTTTTACGCGTTTTCGCTACTGTTGATTTGTTGAAAACCTTTTATTTATGCATATGGAAGTCTATTACAAATAAAAAAATGAGTAATGTAATGTTGCGGAAAATGTCAAAATCAAGATATTATGTTTGGTTGATATTTCATACATATACATCACACTGTTGTGTTTTTATAGCCTCATTTTTATTAGATTAAGTTTTTGTCACTTGCTTTTGATCCTTGTCCTAAGTACTGTTTCCTTTTTGAAAAAAGTGGCTTCTAAGTTTTATAGCAAATTAATTCGTTATAATTTGTTTGTGTCATTCAAATTCAAAAGTTTTAGTTGAGAGGTTGTAATCCACAGCTATCAAAAATCATTTCTGTATTTTCAAGGTATGTAAATGAAATAACAATCATCTTTATGAACAGCTACGGCGAATGACCGAAAACTGAAAACCTGAGCTCCTTTTCCTATTAAAAATCAATGAACACATAAATATATATCCTAAAACCACCGCTTTGTTGAATGACACCGGTTGTCAGACCATTAAATGAACTATCAACGAGGTAACTAGTTCGATACCGATAGGACGTTTGCGACGACTCCAAAGAAAAGCAGCCTTACGTTTTCCATCTCTATTTCCTATTAGATTTCCGGAGCTTTTCCAGACTATTATTATTAATCGTAGCGCAGCGTCGCACGCCGATAATCGTTTTTAACAGTCTTTGCGACCGCGCTACTTTGCGCTGGAAAAGTGAATTATTTACAGGATTATTCACAGGGTATTATGCGAACTTTACGATAGGGATCCCTTGCACACACGTTAGGGTTTTGCTAGAGCCCCTTTTACTCGTTATGATGTTGATAATTTTCCAATTCCGCTAAATCAGTTGAGATCATAATACATCCCTGGTATAAGTTTGACAAAGTCGAAATTGAGGGCCGTATTAATGGTTTCAACTTGAACTTTAAGGGTTTCTCAACAGGATGATTTGAATGAAATGTTAGAGCAGTAAGTTACCCCTAAATGAACTGTGACGTGTCGTGTACTGCAAGGTTACATTCTGTACCAATAGTGCGTGACGCAGATGCACGAATCAATGCTTCGTGAGAATCTCACGGTGAATTGAGATCTTAACTTTTGATCCAAACAACAAGAAATCGAGAGGTATGAAATGAATGCCAAACCGCCTGAGCGCATCACATAATGCTCGCTCTGGAATCTTTTCGTAACCGAAGAACACTATATTTAGGTACTTGTTACGTGATAATCCTACTTTTGTCCTACCTGATTAAAAAATTCAGGAAAATCTGATCGGAATGAACAATTGCTAATAATATGTGCTCAAAACTTTGTTTAAAAAAATGTTAAAATATGTTGTTAATTTCGTCATTTTGCGATGGTTCTGATTCTGTTTATATATAGAATATATTAAGCATTAAAATATGTTTCTAGAGATGGATTTCGGAATCTATTTTTTGGATATTGCCTTTTATCTGCCTTTACAAACGTTATTATAGCAGTTATTTTTTATGACCATCAATTGTTCATCTGCACCTGTTATACGAGTTAGTTTTACACTTTTAACTTCAAGTTCCTAATCAGTTTTATTTCCATCAATTTTATTCAGAAATTTTGTAGATACGTATTTAAGGGTAGCCGAAGTAAAAAATACAGGCTCGTGATATCATTAAATACAGGCAATTAATTTTATATATTTGTACGCATAGAACGCAATGTGAAAATCAGACACAAATCTAATAATATTAATTAATAATACATGGAAATATAAGCTATATCCAGCATTTTATTTTAGCATAGAAACGATGTTCATAAAAGCTTATGAAGGTATTAACTACCCCGACTACCGTGCACTTTTTCTGGTTATGCACATTTAAAGCACCTAATCTGTTTTATTTCCATCAGTTTGACTCTGACAAAACTTTGAATCAAAATCACAAAAATGTTATGGTCATCCTAAGATAGTTATCCATTTTGTAGATATGGATTTAAGGGTAGCCGAAGTGAAAAATGCAGGCTCGTGATATTATTCAAATAGAGGCAATTAATTTTTATATTTTTGTACCCGTAGAACGCAATGTGAAAATCAGACACAACTCTAATAATATTAATTAATAATACATGGAAATATAAGCTATATCCAGCATTTTATTTTAGCATAGAAACAATGTCCATAAAAGCTTATGAAGGTATTAACTACCCCGACTACCGTGCACTTTTTCTGGTTATGCATACTTTGCCACATGTTGCGCTACGTCCACCCTCATAACAAGCACAATTTCCAACAGTAAGCCTATTATATCCACTACTTTGTATGCCTTTCGATAGGAATTACATAATTAATAAAGTATAGCCGAGGCAGAACTTCCAACATGCATTACTTGAAAAAAATCACACAGACCATGGGGAACAGCAGATAGAAAGGACATAGTAGATTTTTTTTTAAGATAGTTACTCGCAAAGGCAGAAAGCCTAACTCGCTTCATAAGCGCTGCGAGATGATACAGACATCTTCTTCGATGTTCTAGACTGTGAAGGTACATTATGCGGTCAGGAATCACTTGTACCATGCATTACATGAAAAAAAATCGGCGTTTTTGCACAGTACACTGGTCTCTAATAATTGCCGTGCCAATGATGGTAATGAGAATTTCTTATTATAAGCTAGTTGTAGCTTCTAACTGACTTTCTAAGTGGGACACGTCGTGTAAGTTGCTGAAGGCAGCATTTATAGTGTGTATCATGTGAAAAAATATTTGACTATCAGAATCGTTAGGTAGTTTCTGAAAAAGAACGATACAAATGATAATTGAATGAATAATAGGAAATCTTGAGAAATTACGCGCAACTGTCAGTTCCAAATGAAAATTTTTATTATTAATCGGCAGTTCTAATTCTGTTACAATCAATCGATATTTTTTAGGTTGAGTTGTGCATGTCAATCTGGCCCAGATTTTAATTCCCATTCCAATTTTTTTGGAGGGGTCAGTAATTGGGGTGGTGGCTTGGGGGAAGAGATAAAAATTTGTTGGCTTTGATAAAACACGGTTATACATCATACATTTTTGACTCGTAATACTCGTTACTTGTTAGACATAGATGATTATTTACACATTTGCCTTGAAAGCTGATGAAAAATTTGTCAACAGCTATGATTTTACAATACATCCGACTTATGAACATGGTAGGTATCAGTTACGTATATATATGACGTTTTTAAACAGATATCGTTGAAGATTATGTTCCATGCGAGAAGTGTTTGTACATTTTTCCTATCACGGAAAAACGGATTGTACCCGTTTCCCACGATGGCGTCCAAACAGAGGAAGATATTAGATATAATTTCACACAACTGTAACTTGCTATCAAAGGTATAGTGAGAAATATCTGTTAAGTCTCACTTTCCCCGCATAGCAAGCCTCTACCTTCCAAAATGAAAATTTTCCAGCTGGTCATATTTCACCGCCCGAGCATTATTGTTAACACTACCTGCACAACTGCACACACACATTGCACTGTGCAAATACGAATGCATTCATACGTATACGTACGGAGATATAATAGACCTAATAATGACCTTTTATGAATGCATTTGTCCAACACGAAGTGCATTCGAACAACTCTCTCTTCCCCTCTCTCTGTCCCGCCACGGCTGCGGAAAAAACAAAAGCACTGCGGAGACTGGGACTCAAAGGCGGCCGACCGGCGTTCACTTGTTTTTGTTCGTAGTGCTTAATGGTCTCGAAATTTTATTGGACGGACTCACCACGAGTAAATTGATCCGCGTTCAACGGATCCCGGTGTGCTAATGTGCAGAACGATTTTTTTTAATTTCTGTTGCAGACGGCATGTGGTTGAGCGTCGTACGAGGTATAGTATAAAGCCACGAATAGACCAAAATCGAAATACAAGTACTTAAATATAACAAATAGTCGAATAAATTTTAGATAGTTTAGATATATTACACTATATTTGAAAATGCAAAAATCTGTATTTTGCATAATGAATCATTGTCGATTGAAAACGTATGATAAAAAAGTTCAGGCTTCCTGCATTATCACCTGTCTAAAATTGTTCGAACTACTGTGGTAAGAAATCTTTTAATAAGAGAGTATTTATTTGACCTCAGAATTGGTATACTATTATCCTGAATATTATTTAAAAGCATAACCGCGGCTGAAAAAAAAGATACAAAAAATCGAGATCTTTGAAAACCAAGTAGAATTATCTAAATGAGAAAATAAAGAAAACATAAAATAATAAGGTTTAAAAAATCAAATTAAATTAAATTAATGTGTTTGTTACTCATGTAGATTGTACATGCTCTTACTTGGTGAAATTTTTTCATCATGCAGATGGGAAGATTGTGTAATTAACACACAGTTTCACAAATAAAACTCCTTTTCTCTCAGTGACGCGTTTAGATTTATATTTAAATCTGACGGTCCAACGATGATTTAAACATGAATCGAAACGCGTCACTGGAAGAAAAAGGGTTTTATTTGATAAACTGTGTGTCAATTACACAACTATTTATCTGTGTTTTTCACTGTTTGGGCCTAAGCGAGAAAAAACAGCTGATTCGCACCTTGCAACAACATTTAAAATTTGCTCATAAGTTCAACCAGCATTGCCACCACGCTAAAAAAATAATCTCCTCGATTTATGGCTCAGCACTATAGACTCATACAACCACCGTGTCTCTAGCACAGCTCGTCTTTCTCTGACGGCTAGAATTTATTAGATAATAAAGAAAAATTATAAGTGATAAATCCATCTTAGTAGACAACAGAACACAGCTAGACCGGCTTTCATATAACTGGCGTAAAGTCCTTAACGGCGTTCCTGTGTCGTTCCTAATGTAGCAATAACGTTGTTTAATGAACAGATCCGTGGACCGTGAAAAGAGAGCTGCTGTTGCTCTCAACCGGATTTACAGAGGGTGCCAGGAAATTACGAGGCGCATCTCCACACCGTACCGTGTCTGCTTGTTTGCCACAGTGTGGAAGGAATTCTATATTGACATACGACTGAGTTACTGAGATTTTCTGAAATATAAACTTTCTTCTTAAATTCAACATGCTCCCCCCGACTCTGAACCATTTACTATACCTACAAAGCAATTAGCAAATCCCTGAGACAAACTAGAGCAAATCCGCTGAATCCAGAGGTCAAGGATTACTGGACATAGAGACAAATACAGATGGAAATAAGTTACACAGTAATGGACATCAAAGTTTGTAGCGATCACAAAATGGATCACAGTTGTTGCATTATCGTTAATCAGACTAATCATACATATGCAAGCGTATACGCACACAAATTCAGTATTACCGAGGGATATAAATGTTTTCCAATTGCAAATAACACGTATTTACTCGAATAAATGATTGTTTTTCGAGCAATTTAATTTGAAACTAATTTATTCAGGTTCGAGTACACGCATATCGTTCATTATTTTGTATGGGCAGCTAGTTGTTGTTCATGAAGTTTTATATACATTACATGGTTATTTGTTCGAATGCTGGTTTTCTGGAAATGCGTCACATTCATGTTATATGTATTACAGCTTTAGTATTTAACATTTTTGTGTGTGATTAAGGTTGTAGTCTGACATTCAAAAGGCAAATTAGAGACAGGCTTTCCACTGCATTCCTCTTAGCTCACGTCAAAAATTTATGGAGTAAGCTCATTGTTTTAGATAGGCTCACACAACTTTTCTTGCTAACTGAGCATACTGCACAAAAATCAGCCAATTACTTAAGACTTCCTATAATGGTGTAGGGCTGCACTTGCAAGTCTGTTATGACTAGATACTCATATACGTTAGATATGCATTTAATCCCAACAAACCCGCATACTTATCACATATTTCCAAATAACCGCATTATAGCAGGAAGCCGCGATTATACCTGAAAGCACCCTTTACCCTTAGCCGAACTCACCAGTAGCCACTTAGCCCTCTCACTTCCCAAATATATTCATAGCTCATATATTACGTTCAGACATTTACTACAACCTTTTTCGCTGGTCTGCAGGGGACTTGGCTTTATTTTACAGAGATGCCTGCTCCCGTTTCAACGAAAATGATACCCTGGGCAATATCCCAATTATCATTCGGTGTACGATCCTTCAAAAGTATGGGAGTTTGCAAATTACCCTTAAATTAGACCGATGTTTACCTAAGTAGATACAGTTATGGGGCAGTGGCAATAGTCGGTAAGAAGTAAGTCGACAAGCCTCCTGGTTTATAAAACTGATGGACAATTTTATTATTCAAATAAAAAAATGAAAGCCTCGCGTTTCAGACAATATATCTTGGTCAGAAGGAAATATCAGATTCAATTGGGAAACTAGTTGCGAAAGATGCAATAAGATCCGATTAATCATATGTGGAAAATTTGTCTGCTTTATCAGGAAATTAATTTTTTCAACTGATGCAATAAGGAATTTCATTACAATGGTCAAGGTGATTGATCAAACATATTTAACTTCACGATTAAATAATGAAAATAATACACGAAGTTTCACAAATAAAAAGCTTCAAGTCATTGATACGTTTTACCTCACTGAGATAATCATGAGTTACCCCCGTAGCTGTGCTAAAATTACGTACTGGCTTTTCTGCACTTTTTTGAGCCCCTGTGTTAGAGCGAAATTCTTTAAGTACATATTTGGTACTAGGAATGTCCCCCATCTGGCTAGTATTTGTAACGTTGTCATGACTGATATGTTATATGAACAATATCGTTGACCTAAAATATTGAATCATATTTCGAATGAGGTTTGATATAACTGCAACCCTAAATTTAAAAAAAATGTCTGCACTATCTGAGCACATATCAAAAACATGCATTTCTGTAGCAGTCCATCTATGCAGTGATGGGTATAAATAAAATAAATAACAAGAACAACTTTCTAAACCTTTGAGTTCTCAAAAAACTACGCCTAAAATAATCGGAGGGAAATGTATGAGTGACATAGATTTTCAGAGAAATACATTGATTTAAGTATTGTGACATGACTAGCAATGTCAGTGATGCCAATTTTGTTCACGTCGCGAGACTACGGGAAAAAATTTCCTGGAGCAATACATAATGGAAAGAAAAAATGAAAGGGGGTGCATAGTATCCATCATGAATCCGACATACACGAAATGTACTGAAAAGGAAGCCCGCTCTTGAGGCAGCCTAATGACCACTAGAGAGCTCTCAAATCGTAAGCTACTTAGGAAGGTTCAGAATAGAGCGTGGCAGGAGATTTAGAAGTTTTTCGGCGACTAACGGGGAAAACTCAAAAAAGACAAAAACAGTCCGCTGAATATGCCCGCAGATAACTAAGTGCAGTCATACATGACGATAGTGCAATTATTACTTCACCTTTAGAATAGAGGAAATTATTATCATCTCATGTGTATTGTAGATGCACTTACTTGGTCTGGATAAAAAATTATATATTACTTTTCCTGACAGAAGAGCAGTTTTTTTGTGTTCTAATACAAATTTTATATCTGTATTATAAATTAATTCAGAAAAAGTTTAATGGGAGAAAAGGGCACTTGCATTCGCCCCGAACTCACAGTATCAGCAGAGGCCAGTTCAGTAATGCCCTAGATGCATATAACAAACCGACAGGAGGCCAAGAGGTTCATAGTAGGCCACAACAAACGTACGGTAAACAACTGACTGCTGATCATGACAGGCCTCTGCAGATTGAACCAATCTGTCAGAAGTTCCGGGGGGAGGGGGGGATGATGAGATCTCATCCCACCTCCTAGAAAAATCTACGGTAGGTATACCGCTTAGAGGTGAGGTTTTAACCAGGTAGATTGACAGGAAAGAGATCTTCTCAGCGGAATGGTCTGAAAGCATGACCATGACTTTGCCTCCCCACTACTACTACCACCACGCCAGGTTTTACGAATAAAATCCTTTGAACAGTGACAACTTTCGGTTTAATTTTTAACCATCGTCAGACTGTCTAAGTAACTACTTTCTTTGCATGAATTATGTCGCAATCTGGTAATAATTATGAAGATACAGCGATGTCTAGCTGGGCCTGCCGCTTCCAATTCAATATTCAGTACTCCAATGTGTACGTATTTTTCACATGAACCTATATACCTATGTCTGGAAAGTACCTAGACACATATACAGCTTGCGTCAAGTAATACGGAATCTGCAGCTTCATTCATGTTGTTTACCCACGAGAAGTTCCACCGATCTATCCATACACAACTTTGGCGTCTATCGTCTGCTGCGGGCGGAGTCCGCTTATTCACCGGAAGTTACCGGAAATATGAATCGAATTCAGTACCGAAATGGCGGTGCGCTGAATTGACCGTTCCTCCTTTTATTCCAGCGCCAGCGACGAGAAGGTAAATCGGATTCGGCCTTTATTCTACGGGATATATCCTGATTGGTTCCGAGCCATATATTCGAGCATCTCCGGCTGCTGTAGCTGCGGAATTCCATGCTGGTCCAGTAGCGTAGGAAAACAATGAAGACAATGCAGAGAAGAACGCTCCAATATAATTGAATACATGGAGCATATGCAACAGATACTTGAAAAGCCTCACAGTTCGTATAATGATGCCATGAAATTGTTACTTCATGCATCAATTATTTTCTGCGTACGCTCCACGTTTATTTGTTTTAAATATATTTATAATATTTTTCATCAGTGACTGAACTAGGAAAGGAACTTCCTTCTTGCCTTCTCTTCGACGTCCATGGACAAACTGTCTCGACTTCGACCAGGAATAATAATCATAGTCTTTATAGTGGGGTTAGGGAAATTTAATGTAATGCTCCGAAAGCATATTTGTACAGTCTGGGGGAAATAAATTGTACTTTATGCGACTTGTGCCAGAAAAAGCGATTCCGGACTTTGCCAGAACACTACTTGGCCAGTTAGATATGATTAGTGTGCAGATAATTCAGTTTAGACCTCTGTATATCCAATTTTCGTCTTCCTAAGAAATGATCCTTTTCTCACCATTTACTATGTAAATCAGTTGGCATGTTGCTATATATTGCGAATAGTTCTAGTAGCTCAGATAGCAGCTTGACTTATTGGCACTGAGTGAGAGTACGTAAGTAACTCAACATCTTAATACCAGATACGATACTAATAATCTACCGGTACATTTGTGAGTATAAATGTATGCAGTTTATGTAGGTTATACGTATGCTCCTAGCTCTGTTTCAATAATTAGTACATAGCTTTGATGCTACATGTATTGGGACTCCGCAAGTCATGAGATATAGGAAAGTTTGATTTGAGACAACTGATGTAAACACGGTCGATGTTTTCACCTGAAGCGTTGGAGAATGCTAAATTCTCAATACAACAGACGTTCGAAGCTGTGTTATTGAAACATCTACATTGTCCATAAGTGTCAAACAACATTATGGATTATATCCATCGTTTCAAAACCACTTTTCTTGACAGATGTTAATACATTTGTATAGAGCAACTATTTGCAAGACTTTAATCATCCGTTTTTACATGGTATATAAAAAATCTAATATCTACAATGTTAGTTCAGTAGTTTTTAAGTACTTAATGTAATCAATTTTATTCTGTACCAGTCCTGCGAACAGATAACTATGTTTATCTCTGCAGGATTATTACGAGCAGTGTGCGTACACTTGTAATATTTTATCGGGTGAATAAATAAATAAATAAATAAAAATAGAATAAGACAGATTGTGTCACCCAACATTTAAACGAAACTGTTGTAAAATAGGTAAAATATCAGAATTGACTAGATTTCCAGGACTTCCTCACTTAAAATAGAACCAACTAATCCGTTCATCACACTTTAATCTAAATATCAGTTGATAATAAACAAGAAAGTAACCCACGAAAAACACCCCACTTATCTAGAGGAACTGCGAATTAATTCAAGGAAAGTGTTCACGTCCCTATACCCACCCCTTTCGCATTTATTGTTCTGTAAATCTCTGTTATCTGACAGACGCATTTACTCCCAACTTTCAAACTAAATGCTGGATTTGTCTTAAACAGGGCTGGGCTACAGAAAGCATTTCATTTGAACTGGTTTCAAGATAAAATGCTACACAGTTCCACTACTTCGAATCAGTTTCACGAAATACGTGTCTAGTAATAAAACATTAATCTGGTGAGTGATAAAAATATGTAATGTTTGTGGTTGTTCCGCCACAGTATCTAGTGTCACGTATTGAAATAGAAACAAGTGTCAAATTGCTATGCCCCACTACCTTCCTACTAAACATCTAAGTCGCCAGTTTTGTTCGAACAAAGTCCACAAAAGTGGCTGGCTTCCGCTGCGAATCATAAAATACCCAATAAATACATTTGCTCTTATTGAATACCAGGGCCTTCCTAAGCACTCTGCAGCAATCATTCCAGAAAGAAACAAAAGACAGAATCCTGTGAAAAACAGTCCAATCTAGAAAATGCTTTCACAGACAATGGTTGAACCATCTTACTGTTTTAACACATGAATCTGTCACATAAAAATATACTTCGTTCATCATCAGCATTTTCAAGTATTTTTTGCTGGAAATTATACAAATTGTGCAGAAAAATTTTATTTCAACTTATTTTTCGATAAAAAAGTTCGTACGAAACATTCATCCGTCTGAAAAACCTGAATAGCATGAAACCGATTCCTCTTCTGAAACAGGGTACGGTGATCGCCCACTTGGACAGATTGATTCATTACAATAGCAACACTGCTCTTGTTCTATGATAAAACTGGCTATGACTATGTTCAGGAAGTTGGCGATGAAACGATTATTTTTGTTGTTTTAAATTAATCGATTCACTTGATGCTAATGATGATTCTTTATAAGATCGTATTATTACGTACAATGCAAAGGCTATTGTACACCAAACAGAGAGCAAAATAATAGTACAAATACGATTCAAATCGGACGATTATCAACACTGACCATCATATCGTCACACTAATAAATATATAAACTGACTGTTAGGTTAAGTAGAATAATTTATTTACAGTTTTACTGTACATTTCTTTCTAGTTTTGTCGAGACACTGCTCAGTTACTCTTGCGCAGTCCAGCAACTACATTCGATAATAAATCGAGCCAATGTATTGCATTTAGCTACAACACTTGTTAGCAAATTAAGACTACCTAAACAAAAAGCATAATGATGATAATAAAACAGACTATGCTTAAAAAAGGCTCGATTGGAAATCTGTCAACACTGCTTCATTCTGACAAGCAATCAAAGTAATTTGTAGTAAATACCTAGAAAATTCAATTTCATGGTTTGGCTGCACTGACGCAAGATAGCGCTGCAGTTTTGCATTTGACTACGCCCATTTTTATATATTTTCGTACTTTCATTGATTTGTTAAACTCATAATTAGTGTTTGTTCATCTTTTCACTTGAAATGCTGAGATGGCAAAACTTCTAGATATTTTAACCTTATCACGTCTGTAACTCTGCATCAAACTTCACTACACGGATTACCGTTAACATAGGTAAAGCGCAGAGGGTCGAGGACGAAAACACCACAAAAACTCGACTTAATGTCAAATGAGATGGGCTGCAGAAATGCTGGAATTCCAATCTTCGGCATATCGAGCCAGAAATACGAGTAAAAAAGGCAATTAATAATACAGGAATTGGGGACTTAGTCGGCCCGAATATTGGTATTTCATTCCTGCTGCCAACGTACACAGCAACTTCATCATAGGTCTAAGCAAATCGGTTAATTGATTAAAAGTAAAAAAAAATCAAAAACAAGCCTTTATTTACATGCGCTAAAAAGAATAAAATAAACCTCCTCTTTAAATCATTTAGCTTTAGTCATCGTTGGACATGTCAGTAGAAACCCCAGTATACCAAAAATTTCAGACGAATTGGAGCAACGAAGTTTATGATCACCATCTTTTTTTACGTACTAAGCAAGTCCTTTCATTAATTAGATACCAATATTGTAGGACTGCATTAAAAATAACTAGTCTGCCATCTAGGGTGTTCCGTCATATTGGATTTAAGTGAATTCACTTCATTTTTCGAGTTATTAAATAATGAAAATACCACCGTTGATATATTGAAGATGAGAATTCAAGATGTCGAAGGAACTTATTTTTTTGGGACTACTGAAAAAAATTGAATCTTTTATGAATCCCACTATTTTCGATTTTTTACAAAATTTACAAGGTTTATAAATCTTACTTCAAATGCCCGTACAATACACAGTCAATTTACCTGACGCTATTCGAAGCCTCAATATCACTTTTGTATCATCAATATACGAAAAGTACTTACAGACTTCTGGAAGGGCCAAGAATTATCGTACAGAGAATATAGACAGACGGATCATCGGAAATGGGTGACATAGTTACTAGTGATGTATATGTCATGAAACATCAAGAAAACGCATATCGCGAATTGAAATTTTTCAATATTACAATACTTCCTCGCTTGTTGGCGTGAGAATTAAATATAGCTGCTTACCTACACAACATGCTCATATCATATAGTTTCCCGATAAGTAAATTTTTTTCCGAAAGACCGACAGACAGACCGACGGAAACGCGTGACATGCATCATAAAACGTGCGAAAGTATTATTGTATCATATTAAAAAAACTCGCTTACGCGTGGAGGTAACAAAATGACACTGAGCAGGTGTGACTTTACTATTGAGGCATTATTAGGACCTAAGTACACTCCTGTTTCGCCAGAGGTAAACAGGCAATCTCAGGAAGGATTCGCACGGTCGCGGATAAGTCCAATATAAATAAAGATTTTCGGGCGTTCCTAGGAAGATGACAAAGTGTAATCCCGTCACATTCTACGACACAACAACAAAAAATGCGCCTGCATAATTGGACGAGTCGAGATTTTCGCGCGCTTCTTCTGCACGAATGATAAATGGGAAGACTCTGGGAAATGTTTATTTTTCCTCTCTGGACGATTGTTAGCGACTTGTACAAAGGGAATATTTATGGGGTATGTAAATTTTGACGTTGGAAGTTTCTAGTTGGAACGTGGGCAATCTGGTTCAGTTTGGCGCCCGAAAATGTTGGTTGTTTGCATAAAAAGGATTGGACCGGCAACATTCCGGATAAGTATAAGAGGAATTTGAATACCTGGAAGACATTGCTCAACTGATTTTATATTTCTGGAATCGCTACATTATATTAGTATTACTGTTCGGATGTGGGACAAGTTATGAGAATTGGTAATAAGTATAATAATATATAATATTATAATTTTCCGATACCATTTTGACAGCACATTGTGAACCATAATAGAATCACATATCACGTACTAATTTCTCAATTAAATATTGCTAGTCTTTCTTTATTATAAACTGTCTTGAGCTACTATTAGTAACATGTTTCAAATTAATTTGATATATGCCTTGCACAATAGTTCATACCTGGGTATTATCTAAAAACAAAGTTGTTTATCCTGGGGAACGGTAAATGTCAAAATAAGTGAAAACTCAAAGTTTAATTTTTAATTTGAGTAAATCATGAAGGCCAAAACGTTATTAAACCTGTAGATTGTGGATGCTCTAACTTGGTGAAACTATTCCATCCTGCATATAAAAAGATTGTGTAATTAACACACAGTTTGACAAATAAAACTCTTTTTCTTTCAGTGACACGTTTCGATTTATATTTAAATCATCGTCAAACTGTCAGATTTGACTGCTAAAAAGGTTACCCAGATTACTTGCCAACTAACTAACTAGTCCTATCATGGATACAAAATTAGAGCTCCTAAATCTAGCATACTATTTATCCAGCCTAGCTATTTTTTTATTAAATTGTTATTATTTTTTTCTCTTGTGTCTGTCTTAGGGGAAATATTTTTTGTCAACTGCATTTACAGTAGTGTTAAGGGAACCCCCTACAAAACCTTAACCATCGCCGTCAAAATGTCGTTCAGGTATTTTATTTCTTAACATATTTCTCGTTAACTACACAATCTCTTTATCTGCATGATGGAAGACCTTCTCCAAGTAAGAGCATCTACAATCTAAAAATATTTTATTTCTCAAGATATTTCACGTGTAAGGCCATATTTTGTTTCCTAAAGAAGCCACAATTTTTAATTAATCTTAACCAACCATCCTTCAACGGCGCATATAGCCTTACATCTTTGGTGGTTCAATCCAAGCCAGCCGAGTCTGAAATCCGCAAGCCGCGAGTGAGCGAAAATTATTTCCAATTTATTTAAAATATGTCTGAGCAGACAAGCCGCTGCCTCCTAACCGCACTGTATGCGGTTTTCCACTTTGAGAAGTACTTTCCACAAGGCTATCTAACTTTACTCGAATTGCTATAGTCTAGGAACTAAAAGCTATTTACTTGATTTTGTCGAATTACAAGCAAAATTTCATGCAACTGGTTCTAGTTTGCGTGAAGCGCAGAGCAGAGGAGAACAGGGATGGTTGTTATAGGAATAGGCAGACTAACTCATTGACAGCTCCGTGAAATTGACAGAGCAGAATTCTCGAAAAACGATTGTTGTATTGTTTGACCACTTTTTGACCATGTTTGCCCACCTATTAGTTCCCGTTTCCAAATTCCATAATTTCGAAGAAAAAAACAATTTTTTATAATCTGGTACGTTTCCAAAAAAAACTGATTCGTGGTCAGAATAATCAAACGAACATCTGAATGTGTATATATTTAAATCTCCAAAATAGAAAATTTTTCTTTTCGAAAATGGTGGGTGGTCAAATAAAACTAATTGGTGTTCAAACATGGTCAAAAAGTGGTCAAACCATTAAAAAATCGTTGCTGTTTTTGTTTTGATCAACTTAAGCAACTACCGCTAATTATATTTTAATTGAATAAAGATAATAAATAGCTGCGAATATGCTACTTACTCTCTAAACAATGGCATCAAGTAGCTCGACTGTATTTCACGTATAATGGTATCAGATATTGATTAAATTTTATAACTTTTGATTCACTTGAAGCAAATTGTGAATACCATTCATTATTGAAATGTTTGATGAATCTAAAATATTTTGATATCATGAAAGATGCTTCACTATTTCCAGTACTCGTTAAATTTATCAGAAGTTCCAAAATCTAATCCAAATATTTATTTCCAAATGTATGGAACTACATCGCAGGGTATTTTCTATACATTTCAAGTAAGATTTTACTCTAAACCTAGTGACAAGACTAAAGTTTTACCAGTTTGTGTTCACCGTATACAGTCTCCCATACTATATGTTTACAAACTCTTCTCTGAAGACCATTTTAACTTTGCCGAATACCGATAAATACTAAAGGGTTGTGGCGCGGCTTGGAGTTTTTTTTCAGTAATTTCCAATCTTCGATAAAAGATTGCCGGCCCTAGTGGTTTTGATGGAAGACGCGCCAAGTTTTAAATAACGAAAAGTTTCTCATGTAGAATGAATCCCGAGAACGAATTCCTTCTTACTGAACGAAGAAGTTTGCGAGTCGGTTGGTTATTCTGACTTATTCCCCAAGGAACTATATTCAAAATTTCCAGCGAAAGCATTAAGGCTGATTTCTGGGATGTGTGAAGTTATTGAGACGTTGCAGTTTTACAGAGACCGGAAGAAATTGAAAATGTTTACACAACGTAGATGTTCCTTAATTTTAAATAAAATAGCTACTAATTACGAATATGGTAACAAATAACATATCAGACCTTTGAGCATGTATTCTTTTGGCGGCAAAAACGATGGAACCAAAAAATGACCGTACAAATGTTTACATTGATATATCCTAAAATATATAGCATAATAGCAAAAAGATATCTGCAATTTTTTTTCAAAGACAGTCTCCAGAATTGTCATTACAGTCGAAATATAGAATATGGAAACATAATATTCATTCCTACCAAACATTTTCACATGATTTCGTATGTAGTAACTAGTCATTGTCTATTTCAGTCATAATGCATGCTTATGTATGGACAAAAATGAAACCTCGCTCGCATTTCAGCTTGGATATACTTGAATATTTAGATGTAATTTAATGCACAAAATAACACCTGCATTATTAATGTAATAGACTCAGCTACCAAGACATGAATTTCCATGTTTAAATTTTACTCAAGGTTTCCCTCAAGATTAGGTCTCATGAATTTTTATTCGCACTTTTGGTCGCGCGGGGGAATGCTTACTGGATGAGAAACAGTGTTAGATACACTTCACTCGAAAAAAAACTCTCACGTAAAAAATCGTCAAGGGATCTGACTCAGCTTGAAGAACTCCGTTCGAAACATTTACTGTCCGTACAATTTTGAATAAAATAAGGTTTTGATTGATGTGCAATATTCACTAGTATTCAGGTGAACTGGCAAACATTCCTTCTATGACTATTTGTACTACGTGTATGTAAGACAGGCCCTGATTGGCATGAACGGTGTTCTATACATTTTAGATGAAAGAATGTGTCAATAGTCCCTCTTCGAGTCATAATAATTGTCAATAATGACATGGTATATATATTGCAATATTTATATTATTTCGTTAATATTTACCACACAAAAGTTAATAGAATGAAGATGGTATATTTTGCCACTCACCCAGAATTGTACAATATTGGGATACTTTCAAAACACTTGCAGTTTCAAATATGTTGATGCAACGGACTCATCCATACCTGTAACAATAAGAAAGGTCAGTATAAGAACATCTTGTTCATTAGTGCAGTGAATATGCTTTTTCCTGAATAATATTGCAGTATGTGAGTAATTATGGTCAATAATAAAATATGTAGAGTACAATACAATCTCTAAACGACGGAATTAATATGTCTTTCAGATCAGATCATTATGTTAAATTTTGCTCGAAATACTAGCTTGGTTCCTGTCAGATTTTAGAAAACACTTACTGTATACTGGTTGGAGGGTGTATTTTTGCTGTCATCATTAGGTATAGATCACACTCGACCAAACTTCCATTCAGTAAGGAGAGTTTAAATACTTTGCAAATAACTGGTGTAAGCTCTACAGTGCTACGTTTCAGAAAAATTGCTAGTATTTGGTCCAGACCACTAGGTTTCTTAGAGTTATATGGTTTAACCGAATAACGCATTCTCATCACAGTGAGACAGGAAATTTGTGTCTACCAAATTATCCCCTCCAGAGTTTCCTAGATTAACTTGCCATAATAAACTTAGAAACAAAACATACTGTATTTGTTACAGAAAATATCCGATTTCAGGCCAATCTAGTTTGCCATAGAACTTACTTAAAGCTCCAATTGTTGTCAGGAACTGCGCATATTGCAACGAGCGAAAGCTTCGACAATCACCCGTTTGTCGCGAAACTATATACCGATGAGTGCTTAGTCAAATCAGGCACTTCTTACCCCAGCTTACGTAGAAGGACGCTTCTATGAGTAGTATCAGTTTATTTAGTAAGTAGTAAAACTTACAAAGAAACCGTTATTCATAATAATATTACATAATAAAATCAAGTTAGTTTAAGTTCAAAGTGCTAAGTCACGTGAACGGAATTAAATCAATTATTAAAAAGCAACAGCGGCCAAGATTACGTGAACGAAAGGACCAGTCACGAAGCTCATATTCACAAGTCTAGTAGGTGGTGGATTTATATTAATAATTGGATTTTTTATCCCACGTAAAGCGTTAAATACTTATGTAAAAATCCCTATACAAATGCAAATCTCAATAAAATAATTCAAATAGGACTTCCCGTAAGACTATTCAGGTTACTCTAACTCTCTCCTCTCCAGAAATTTATCACACAATATGCAAAGTTCCTAACAACGATAGAAGCTTTTACTATATCCTAGACACCTAAGCCTAACTAAAATGGCCTAAAATTGGATATTTCCTGTAACATATACATGCCAGCAAGTACTGCATGAAGAAATGCTTCAAACTACTTACAACAATAAATAGCAAGGCACTGGCAAGTAGACACAAGTCCAACATCAGAGTATTCATACCTCTGTGAACGCTCCACTTCTGGATTAATTTGTACCGTTTCGGGCGAACACGCAGGACTGTCGTTCCCATTTAAGGGCCTAACAACCAGAGAAACTATCATCGGATTTGATTGATAATATTGCACCCTCTCGTTTCCCACCTCGCCCCGGCTGTTACCTAGCCTCTCTCCCTTCTATAACCTACAACGATCAATTCTGCCAACTGTCCGCTATTAATAAGTCCAGAACGAAGCACTTTATGAAACTGACATGACAACGTGACGTGAATGCAATTACAGGGTCCTGGCCCTTCGATTGTCCCGATAAACGTTTTATACTGACGGACAGATGTTATGGATCATGGCGAAGATCGAGTGCATGCAGATAATTTGTCAGAGCTGGTGGGGATGAACAATCGACAAATTGGAAAAATATATTTGCTGTACCGCCAGAAATGCACTTCATGAAAACTGTTCAGATGATAGATTGCAACAAGGATACGACCTATTGGTGAATATTTATTTATATAGTTTGGAAAATATGTACCAGCAGGTTTGCCTAAAACACAACGCCTCCGTTCATCAAATTGTTACAGCGGTGCTATCAGGATGATGATGATTATGGTAATATCTGTCTAATCATCCTCTCTTCCGCATTTCCAGAATCGAGAATGTAACGAAAACATTCAGTAGCAGTAAACTTGTAGGAAAACTAGTTTGTTAGTACCAGCTCATTCTACCAATTACGCCACATCACCGTACAGTGGTTCTATGAGTATGAAGGATCCTTCCTATTTGCATGTGAACACAGTGCTAAACCTCGAGATGTTGGTAGAATCAGAACAGAAGACAAGGAAGGGGCATCGCGTCGTCGGAAAATTGGGTTTTCTTCGAGGGAAGGAAAAGATAAGGAGTACGGACCCGGAATCGTAATGGCACACCAGAACGCCGACTGCTTCACCAGTCGTTGGGTTCATTAGCGAAACTAAATAATTTCTATTTTATCGCAATGAAAACGACGCTATGTGAGATTGTTTCTAAGCCTTGCGGACGACTGTGTACTATTACTTATTGTTGGGGAAAAATTTGCTATGTTCATGTAATTTTTTGGCATTTGAACATCGAGTTCTGCCGCCATCTAAATATGACGTAATATGAATCTAAAATGCGATAGAATATAGGTAGGGCTGTAATGTTTAGGTGTCAGACAACACTTTCCACATTACAGGAGCCAACCAAGGCTTGAAAAGACCATACAACACATGTTCGATCGACTTAATGATTTGAACTTGCAAGATTAGACAAATCAATTTTTGGTACAGTCACAGGTTTTTATCACGAATGATAAATGATATAAAAACCATTTTCTGATTTATGAAACTACGCATGCATTTCATTTTATAGGGCATGTCGGACTAAGTGACAAACGACGAAAAAGATTTTCCTGTGATGGATGCCTAAAAATGGAATTTGAAAAGTTATCCAAATATGGATGTGAGTTGAAAATCAGTATCTCAATGTAATGATAGAAGATAAAAATGAATATGGAAATAGACTTCTTGATCCAAACATGCACCTCTCATCTCTCCTCTTATTACGACTATGCAGACATAAGATGTTTCAAATATTTGTAATGTGTCGTTCAATAAGAAGTAACATTTTGAAACTATAGTTGTTTTATGACTATAAAAGAGTAGCTCAAGTTCAATGGATGGACCTATATTACAGAATTTTTGATGTATTGATACGCTTTTGATCCACAGTAAAATTAATGGTTAACACGAAATATGTTTGAGAAAACTGATTTACTCCCTTCTTCTAATAAGCAATATTTCTCTCACTAAATAAACAATCACTCACACTAAGGAAAATAATGAAGAAACTGACATTTAATACTCCATTCAGTTTCATTTTGTCAATCTGATAACTGAGCTTCCAGACTGTAGGAAAATTCTATTCGAGCAACCGTCCGGTACAAGAGGAAAGCGACGAAATAATGCAAATTTCTTTGCAATTCAGAAAAAAGGAAAAAAATTAAAATAAATTTGCATTATATGGTTGTCTCCTTCTTGCAAACTAGAACTTTTATAAAGTTTTGCACACATGATGACATGCGGGATTTGCTCGACAGTGGCGTTTTACATGGCAATGCAACTTTGGCCGGCAATTTGATTGGTCCAGCTGTCACAACGTGGAAATACAGAAGTAAATTTGTTCTCCTTCTTGAGAATAAGCGTATGAAGCGATGGTTAATTGACAATTTTTAACTGAGAGCTAGGAAAGTTGTTGATTAATGGTGATAGAGCAAACATATTTTTCGAATTTGTCAACAAATCATTCCAACCTGCTATAATAAATCTCCGACACTGGGAATAAATGTTGACTTAAGCAATGGCGTCAAGTAGCAATAAATATAGATTTGTGTCGTCTTTTGGAAGTTCTGATCTTATGGAATTAATTATAGATGACAATGAACAATTAACCATGGCTTCTGGTCTAGCCGGGTAACGTCTTGGCGTATTGTACTGAAAATAGTATCAATCGACGTCACTAGACCAAGATTCAAGCTGTTAACAAGTAGAAAGTTAGAAACTGCTCCACGATTCGCCGTAGATGAATGTTTAAGTATTTGCCTAGGACGTAGGTGGTTGAGGGTTACACCCCATCGACGACGATTTTTTTTCAAAACTCTCATAGGTTTTTATATAAAGTGAGTCAGTGATATCACTTCCCTCAGACTTGCTCTTTCCAAACGTCACATTTAAAATGCATCGCTGCTTGCATTAATTTATTCATGAAATTTCCCGAAGTATAGACGAGCGACGCTCTTGACGACTGCTCTCCACACTCAAATGAAGATCACAAGAGCCACTATGGCAGAGCGCAGAGGTATTTACATAAAATTTTAATTATTCCAAGATAGTCAATCATCCTCCCCGACTGGCGATTTGCATAAAACCGATTTTTCAATTGATCGGCGATGAAAAATATATGGAGATTGTGGGAATATCTTTCTAGCAATATAGCATCGACCTCAAATCTATGAAACTAGAGTAACACCATATTTCAAGAAAGATAAAAAGTGAAACTTGTAAAACTTATTCTGTGTATACCTGTACTGTCAATAACTGAAACCACCTTTATGAGTACAAACATTTATAATATAAACATGTACTTATTCCATTTTCTTCCGTAAAGACTGTCAGAGCAACCGCATTATTAGTAAGCTTATTTTTTCAATCACATATACAGTCTATAAGTGATAGTAAAACAACAGCTCCGCTAAAGTTTTGATATTCAGGCCTCGTTTACGTTTACATCTTGTGCGGATGAAAACCCTGGATACTCTTACTTCCCACGCCATACGCTGAGAAAGAATTGTGATGAGACAATTTTCTGTATGTACTTGAAATATCTGTGGGGAACAATAAGATCGGCCTAGCCCTGTAGCGGGAGAAAGGAGGTTTGTTCAAACCTTTAAAAGGAGCCTAAGGATGGAAGGATTCATCAAAATGTTTAGTGGTATGCGGCATTTATTCAAGGCGCTCATTCTGATTTTTGCACGATTTGGCGTATTTATTACTTCGCTGCCGCTGCACTGATTCCATACTAATCCCCTCCACAAATTTAACCAAACATTACTGACATACGCGATGTAAGTACCGCAAATAGGCATGAATGAAACCCCGATTACTAAATTCAATGGAAGCGTTAGAATTTGAAAGTATTATGTCACTAAAATAATTTACTTCGAATCCATTAGTGTACCCAGATACTGACTTAGCATTAATAAACCAAAACGTAGTGAGAATAATGTTTTAATCCAAAGAGCCAATACCCAGGAAGACCAAAAGTATTTATCTTTGGTCACTGGAAAAGAAAACCATTAGCATAAGAGTACAACTAACAGCATGTAGAGAATGTGCATGAAAACATGATTGACCTAGTATGGTAGAGTCGATGTGGTTGCGTGTCGGCATCAGCAGCTTAATGCGTGCCATTAGAGCGCGCGGACCTCGGTTTTGGCTTTTATAGCTTTATTTAGACATTATGCATGGCTTTGTGAATAGATAATTTGCTGATTAACGCGGCCTCATGTAAACAGCAGCAATGCAAGGCATTTGCTACAAATACAATGTGCCAAAAGTGCATGGTTTTTTTGAATAGCAAATTATCTAAAGTATGTATTTTGGAGAAGCGCTTGCCCAATTCTTATTACAGTTTACAAACTGCATGCTACAGTATGTTTTGGGAAACTGGAAAGATCGCATTGTACATTTTAATTATATCTTAATTCAATTCGTAGTCTGCTTCCATTGAAGCACGTAAATAATTCTGCTGCTACTTTGAGGCAGTCATATGAAATTTTTTTATTAGTTAGTTATTATTACTACGCGATCCTGAGAAACCTAACCGTTGTGAAGTATCATCTAGCACTGAAAACGCTGGAAATATAACTGTCACCACCTCCAATGTAATATTAACAGCTGAACGGAACAGCCTTTGCTCATCCGAGCCGCGACGATCGGCGAGTGCATTTCGATCGATTTGCACCGCCATCAGTGTATGCTAAAATAGCTAAATTCTTATTCGATAACAGTCAGCATACTGGTACAGGGTACCTTCGCTTATCGATGCTGTCATGATATGGATATGGATAGCGTTCTCTCACCCCTTCTTTGTCATTGATAGCTGGAAAATATCCCAGCCATCAATGTAAGAATCTTGTACAATGGATGCGGAGTTTTGAAAGGAGAAAGGAGTAAGTGTGTGCTGGGTCTGATTGTTATTAGTTCACATATTAGGAGCCTCTCAAACATGGTCTGGTACAACGACAATACTCACAGCAACGTCATATATTATCTTATTTGAAACTTTAGATATTATGCAGAATCGTGAAACTACCTAAGAAATATATTCCACGTGATTGTAAGAAATAAAAAACTAACCATTAGATGATATATACACTGCAGTGAGAAAATATAGGCAGAATAAATACCTTGTTGGATAACCCTCCATTCGTGTTTCCTATATTTTTTCCCAGGACGCTGAATGAGACCACAATTCCACAGCGTTGCTTTTCATCTCAAAGAACAGAATAAAACGCGATTCAACCGTTCTAATAAATCTCGAACTGCGGAAAAAAGAAGACACGCAATTTTCTTATCTTTTTAATTGCTAGAAGTGCCCGCCGTTATAAATTTTTCTAGATTTGCTACGGAATACGAATAAGAAAACTAGCTTCGTGCTACAGTGGATTGTTCTTTTCCGGAGACATCAGATTTTATATCTGGTATCTTTTTATTCGTCTGATTAGAAGTAGTGAGCATTTCCTAAAAAAACTCACTTTTGAGTATAGATCGAATACTACGCCCTCTGAAAAAAAGCCACATGTTTTTTTATGAGCAACGCTCCTTTTACAAAGTTTGCTTTCATCCTATTTTTTTACGTGTACCGTTGGGAAATATTATAATATATAAGTATCACAACTAAAACTATCTTCCAATGACGCGTTACGAGTTATATTTAAATTATTGTCTGAGAATCCCACAATGATTTAAACAATAAATCGAAACGTGTCAATGGAAAAAAGATATTTTTATTTGTGAAACTGTGTTAAATACACAGTTTTTTATTGAATAAAGAGTTTTACCAGGCGACGAAGTATTGTGATCGTGAACATTTTAGAATTCAAAATATTGTTTTCTTGATGTTTTATAACATATAGGTCACGAAAATCAATGCCACTCATTTGCGTTAGTCTGTACTCTGTTCGATAATACTTGACCTCTCTATAAATTGGAACGTACTTCCTGGATTTGGAAAAAGATTCAGTGGCGGCCAAAAAATGAAGATGAAAAACAGTCGACCAAGCGAAGTCACGCTGACAAGCAGCGACGATCCTCAAACTGGACGATTGCGACGCAACAACAAAAGGAGGGAGACATCCTGAAGGGAGACCAAGGACACCGGTCAGACTAGAGTTACCAAACATCACAATTTTTCGCCAAAATACATGATTTTGTTTCCAATTTCACTATTTGAGAAACAAGGTAGTCATTCTCACGATTTTTTAACAAATTGATAATAAACGAGACATCGCAATTAAATCAAACACGTAAGATACGGTGAATCAAGAATTCAATAACGATATAATCCAAAACCGAAGAATAAATATTGAATTAATGCACCCTTTTTTATAGCCCATATATGTTTTAATTTCTTATCTAACGAAACATTGGATTCTCCATCACTTAAACCGGTAATTATCCGTCGTCCTCAGTTTATTGGTGATTTACAAACTTGTATTCATTCCAGCGTCGCATTAATGTTGATCGATTAGGTTGGTTAATAGTAAAGTGTAAGGTTTTAATAGATTGAAAATATTTTACACTAATTTTATGCCATTTTCTACGATATTATATTACACAGAAAATACATCTACCTGTCATTCTCTCAGAAACGGTCACCATTTTTGTCCACCCATAGTTTTAATATCCACTGCAACAATTTTGATTAAACTTATAGTACTAGAAAATTAACAAACATTAAATTAACTAAACCTCGTTTTCTATTTGAATGAGAAAATTGAAAAATGTAACATTCAATTTTTGCATGTTTCCAAAGTTCTAAAGCGTAATAGATAAAATATTGGGGGGGGGGGTCAGCATTTTTATATTTCTCACCCTTAACTTTCTACGTCATTCAAGATTGAAAGAATATCAGAACATCCTCAAATTATGTTTTAATTGTATGTTTTTATGCTAAGACGAGACCTCATGCAATTCTAAGTAACTCCATCAAAACGGAAAATGATTATTTGAGCCAGCAGAATACGTGTTTTAGTAATTAGTAGTTCTATTTATTTCAACTATAGACACGTAATCCACGCCTATTTGTTTTAATTTATTTTGATTGTACTTTATTTTTAATTTCATTCATAACTTGGTAATTTATAATTTAGATATTTAATTTACTCAACAATATAATATACATAGCTTTTGATACACATAGGTATTAGGTATGTAAATGGAATTAGTTGGATTTAAATACTAAATTATGTAATTTTCAATATTTCTGAATTCACCGATAACCACTGTATTATTTTGAGTTTGAATCAAGATGATTTCATATGAGAGCTCGCGTGGTTCACACAAGCATACAAAAAATTGTCCGTTCTTTTGTTAACAGCAAACGATTCAAATAATCGTGAGATTTTTGATAGTTTTTTATTATTTATTGAGTATTCTTAGGGTTTATATTGATTTGTGTTGAGCTGGCTTTGAGTTAATTTGGTATCAACTCTCATCTCCAAGCGTCGCGCACTATGGCGTTGCCCATTGGCAACTCACGAAGTCAAACGTCCCAACACCTGTCTGCCTTGAAGTGGCAACAGATGTTCCTCACATCTGTCAACAAGGGTGAAATGATTTGTACCGACATCCCTTGTTCTTCGGAAACGCCATTACGGTGATGTACCGTTATCTCGGCTCATCCACATCAGGAACATCTTCGCCACTTCAAGGTAGTCCAGGTGTTAGGATCTTTGACTTCGTAAGTCGAACATGGGCAGCGCCATAGTGCGCGACGCTTGGACATGAGTGTTGATGTTGCTATCACACCACCAGGCTATACTGACGAGTCTAGGCTAAAGCCGAAACATGAATGTTCATAGCACGTCTGATGCATAGTGGAGAGGATACACTTAATTTGTTATACATGTATGGTGCAATGACAATCTATAACATCAACGATGGTCAACGGAAATTGCAACATCTGTATAGATAGGACAGATACTTAGTGAGATAAAATTCAAGTATTACAAGTCCAAGTGTTCTTGGTAGCATACGAGAAGTAAACAAAATTCCACCTGATTTAGATATCCGGACAAGAGAAGTAGAGCTGTGGATTTTAAAACAAAAAGAAGTGTTAGCAATTTCTTCATGAGACCCTAGCTGGAAATGGAAACGCTGTTGAAGGACCTAATCTGTACAAAGAGAACTAGTCCAACAACTTTGAGTGATACCATCAGTGTTGGTAACAAATAACATATCTACTGATATATCTGAACAGGAATAAACTTAAGATGGTATAACACATTATAGTTACTACAATTATTTATCAGTTCAGATATGGCAAACAATGTCGGTCGAGGATATTCTTTTGTAGATGCCTCAGAATATGTCGAGTCACAATATTAAGAACAAAGGATCTAAGATGCCTCTTCCAACAAGCTTGTTGACTCCTGAACTGAGATTGATCTTTCAGAAACAATGTGAAAAGGTGTAAGGCACAATAGTCCTCAAAGTGACAGTACAGTGTCAGCGATTCACTCGCCCTCAAACCAAGACCTGTGTATTACGAATGCAAGTGGTCTGTACTTGTATAATGATAATACTGACTACAGTAGAAAAAGGCCATAACAAAATACACTTAGGCGTTCCTCATGAGCAAGCTCCTGAATTTTTATTTGCCGGCCGATAGCTACGGAGGCGTCGAGGCACCTCGTCTCGTTCCCACCAGGGAAATCCTCAAGAAGAGAGGACACCGCCGCACCATTACAGAATCGTACAGTGAAAGAAAGTAACATACTTCAACCACTTTTATTAACAGACTCATATTCATGTAATGTAATGAACAATATATGAGAAGAGAATAGATATTTAAATCTCTTCTTGAAATTTTCATCCTAGTTACATCTACATGATCTGTATTTTTTTGATAAAGAATCATCAAGAGCTTTGAGCAAGTTTGAGGAACAGCATTAAAGGTCTAGTAGAATTTTATTCTAGCGAAGTTCAATCTTTGGATTGGGCATTTGCTGATTGCAAGCGCCATAGCTTGAGCAATCAGAGCAGATTGAAACGTATGTACAAAAAAGATCCAAAGTTTCAAAACAAAAAGTTGTGTTCGAATTCTCAGGTATTGATAGAATGGTCACCTATAAAGCAAACAACAATTGAAATCGGCGCTGAAAGTATGTGATTACCAATAGCGGCGATGGATGGCCACTACGTCTTCTACCCCAAAGGTAAACTCACCTCGTTTTTGTAGATCTAGAGAAGGCCTATGACACAGTACCATTGAAAAAACTTTTTGAAATACTGACGAGGTCTGGCCTGAGTAAAACCTATGTCTAGGCCATATGGAACATATATAAGTGTGCGAAGAGCTTAGTGCAATGGGAAATACCCGTTCAGAAACATTCTGTATAACAAAGGGGCTTGAACAGAGATGCAGTTTCTCACCCACCTTATTTAAAATGTACATTTCAGAAGCCATCTAGAACTGGAATAGAAAATCAGCAGGATGAGCGGTTCTTAACAACCCTCCTACTCGCTGATAACCAAGTAATTATAGCGAGTGACGAACACGATGCAGATTATATGTTCAGGAAGTTAAAAGAGGAATATGAGGCATGGGGACTGACTGTTAACATAGATAAAACGGAGTATTTGAATGTAGGAGGCAAACAAGTAGAGGACCCAGAACTACACTTACTCAAACTGAAAAAATGTAATCATTTTAAATACCAGGGAAGCGTTGTTTCGACAGACGGAACATCAAGAAAAGATATTCAAAATAGGACACAACAAGGAAAATGGGCGATTTGATTATTAAACTCATTACTCAGGTCAAACAAAATGCAACGCCAATCAAAAATGACAATCTACAAAACTATTGTAGAGCCTATTTTAACTTATGATTGTGAATGCTGGCAACTCACAGAGAAAGGATAAAAGATGATAGAAACGGTAGAAATGGATATCTTGAGGAGATAGACATGTAATATTTCTGAACTACAACACCTCAGAAACGAAGAGATAAGAAAGAAGACAAGGCGCATAGTAACAACAGTAGACAGAGTAGAGTCGAAGCAATCAATTATTATGGTACGGACATGTAATGAGAATGGAGGAGACAAGATGGCCAGAGAAAGAATTGAAGTACACACCACATAACAGGAGGAGGAGAGGAAGACCAACAACATAATGGATAGAAGGAATTAGGAAAAACATGAGAGATCGAGCCATCGAAGAAGATGACTGGAAGGATAGAAATAAATGGCGATCGAAATGCGGGATGCGGCACAAGCTCATGACAAATCAGAAGGTATCAGCGCCTTCTGGTATGTTAGAAACGCATATATTTGTCAAGGAATAAAAAACTGGAATAAAAGTGTCATCTGGAATTTACTGTACACCACGCCTCTGTCGAAACTCCTACAATATCCATCGTTATCCCGTTCGTAATCCCGGAGCGACTGCCTGAATTTTTTTGAGGGAAAAGGTCGGGTAAATACATTCGAGCCGTTCGGGCTCTCGGCGACAGATCTACATGTTCAAACAGAAAAGTCGACGGAAAGGTGCCCGTGGAAGAACCCGGTCTCCTGGAAGTGTTGGATAAAACTCCTTTCTGTGTATATGTCGGATTTTTATTTGAGGAAGTGACATCGACCGCTCGCGGTGATATTGTGGAATTTATGTACAGTGTACGGTGGCAGATTTCCCTCGAGATTTCATGCATGAGGATTGATAAAATGCTTGTGTTTGCCCCGTAGCTAGTCAACATTAGCCTGAAGTTTACCATAAATATCACAATCGTTTGGAAAGTGGAGTGAGTTAATGATGGCGGTATCTCACTTTCCTTATCAACAGTTTTTATATCTTTTATTGTTCGCGATCTCCCAATACATGCATCAACAGAATGGCTCACAGTATATACTCAATGTAATGGAATCTTCCAATATTTTTGACTGAAATACGTCTGCTTAATTAGAAAATGTGCAACATGACCATGAGCAATTACTGATATGCTTATATCGTAACCGGACTTATCTCACAGAATTTTTTCAATTTTCTTGACCGATCACATCTTAAATTATTTTACAAAATGTTTTCCAGTTTTATTTTCAGAAATATTTGTTTTTTTTTCATTAATATCCAAGATTTGAAACAAACGATAGAATTAAATTATCTGACCTCAAGAATTGCTTTTACTCTCCTTGACATTCCACTGACATAGATTTCGTACCATCCTGTTTCGTTCAACTAAACTCCAGATATAGATTGCGTTAAATAAATCATAAAAATGCATTACCGTTGAGCTTGCGCCGTCAGAGCCAGAAATGTAAATAGCCATCAGAGGTAAACGTCACGAATTATCACTAGATCGGCCATTTGGTAGTCTTAGATCGCGGTAATAGATGGCGCCGCAGTACCTAACTTATACCTCTACAACGTGTTTACATAGAGGCATACTTTTTTCTGATCTCTAAATTTGTTTGACTTGATCGTTGTCCCTCTCGCAGATGAGAGTTCAATTCCAACAAAATGTTAAAATAGATATTGTTGTAACTGAAATGTAATATCCATCATTATCTACAGCTGTACGACGAGGCTGTTTTCCAAATGTAAGGCAACACGAGGCGCTATTAATTCAAAGCGGTAACCCTGCTTCCATTCCTGCCAGGTCGCCTTGCGTAAGACCGTTCCTTTTACAGCTCGACTGCCATAAAAGTAAAACGTACGTTTGCCCAGGCGAGAAACTTGCGAGCTGATATGTTTTTCCGGAAAAATCAAAGTTTTTCTCGTGCTACTCCCTGGGGTGGACTAAAACCCGGGAAGTCGCCTAATATTTTAAATTACTTTTACAGGAAACTTTCAGGACGCTTTCGTGCGAATAGAGAATATCGGGGATTCAGTGTTTTATAGGAAATGGGAGTTCTAAAATCTGGTCGATGTTATACTTTATTTGCACACCAAAGAAACCCTGAACTGTTCTCATTGAAAATGGTTCCTTGTTGCATTTACCATTTCCTCAATGAAATTGCCATTTGCAGTTCATAGCAGTTGTATCTATGGGCAGCGACTCGTCTCCAATATCTTCTAGAATATCATTATTAGAAGGAAATATTTTTGACATTATACATTAAATTATAGTATCTGTGTGAATATTTACCGATATTTATAGTCTTAGGCCATATGGAATAAATTAATAGTACATTAATATCCAATAGGCTGGGAAAATATTGAAAAATGCATGTAAAGGCAACAGATGATATTCTTGCTGAAATGGCTCTTAAACAATATGGTTTATCGTGAATGCACATCGGTATTATTTTATTACATATGCACAATAAATCTTTATATCAAAAAATACGAAAAATTTAAAAAAACAGTTTCCTCTAAAAATATGGGAGATGCGGCATATACAGTACAATTAAAATTGAATAGCTCAAAGTTTTCGATATTGTTTGACTAAGAAAGCAAATATTTTATTCCCATAGGCAGCTAGCGTAATATATTGAAAAAAGAAGTTGAAAAAGTGGTCTAGCTTGACATGCACAACTCAACCTGAAAATATTAATGAATGTTAACAAAAATATAAGGAAAAAATGGATGAGCATTCGTTTTTCAACTACAACTAATCAATTAATAACAAAAAAGTGAAGTGTTTATGAATTGTTTATAATGATGAAATGACCCCTAGAGATGCAGCAATATTATATCACATATTATAAAAGTCAGACTATCATATGCAAAGAATGTAGGATTCGGAATTTTTTCGATGCCCCTATTTTCAAAACATTTAAATTCTCTGATTTCTTCAACCTATCCCCCCAAAATTATGGATCTTAATATTTTTCAGGTTTGAGCTCATACATCCACCGCAAAAATACAGATTTGCAGAAATATAACCGTATTTTCCTTCTATGACGCCAAATCTAACATATCTAAAGACGTAGTCAAAGAACATCTGAAATAAATATTACATAATATAATATTCTAGAAGTTTTGCCATCACAACATTTGCCTCCAAGTAAGACTCCTGCATTCCAACCAATTTCACTGAGTTATATGCCGTGCATACGAGCCAGTCAAAACTATAATAATGGTGCTTTCCCGCATTGTCTACCACGCCGTAATAACGCACATGTTTCAGTTGCAGCATCCATAGCATTTTTCGTCGTAAGCCAAAATAGTGTAATTTTCCAGTCGGCTTTATCTGGTAACCGCGAGACTACTTCATAAACATGGTGCAACATCTCCGGCATTTGTCACAAGAAAGAATTAAAAATGTATTATACGTCCGCAACACCCCTATTTTGTTGTCATGCGGACGACGTATAAATTATATATTGTGATTAAATTGTGTGAATATTTTCATTCAGATAGCGGCTATATTTTTTCACTAACCAACTGGGTCAAAAGTAAAGGAGGGTGTTCAGATTGCTCCCGTTTTCACAGAAAGGCATATACAAAAGGTTATCATTTCTGATAAGAATCAAAATCATAATGCAAGTACAGGTAGCCGTTTAAAACATGAGATATTAACATTTATGTTGCTAGGTACAGAGAACGTATAAGTGCCTTCAAAAACCACCATCCGGAGAGATCAAATTTTGCCAAACACTTACTAGATTCTAATCATAGAGGTGGCAAAGACATTAGAATGAGTGTACTTCATACTTGTAATAAAATGTATGATTTAAACTTCATGAAAACATTAAAGATTCAAAAATATCTGCGTAACCCTGACTTCACTGTAGTAAATAGACTGATCTTGTAAACTGAATTTTTATAGATACACTACTATAAGTTTCCATTTATTTGTATTCTAAGTTAACTTACTCCTGACATATCTTAAGTTATAGAATGTATTGAGAAAAATGAAATGGCTTGAGGAATGAAATATCTTAAAACGCGAAATAAGATAAGAAATAAAATAGTTTATCATATGAAATATCTTAAGGACATTTCAACGGCGATGGTTGAGGTTTTATAAGGGTTTCCCTTAACACTAGTGTGAATGCAATCGCCAAAAAAATATTTCCCCTAAGACAGACACAAGAAAATAAAGAAAACATAATATGATAGAAAAATAGCTAGACAAGATAGATAATATGCTAGATTTAAGAGCTCTAGTTTTGTATCCATCATAGGACTAGATAGTGAGTTGGCAAATAATCTGGGTAGCCTTGTTAGCAAATTGTTATCAAATCTGATAGTCCGACGATGATTTAAATATAAATCGAAACGCGTCACTGGAAGAAAAATAGTTTTATTTGTGAAACTATGTACATTACATTCGGTAAGGTATTATACAACCATTGTTTATAATTTTTGTTGGTGACAGTTGGCGGAATTGTATTGGTAAAATGCAACAAAATATTTCTGATTGTCAAAGACCGTCAGATGCGTTGATCCAAACAATGAAATGAGACTAGGCCGCTGAAAAATCTACAATATTAAACCTATTTAAAGACTGTTGGAACAATTTGTATCGAATCTTTTGCTACCAATGAAAATGTGTCGAAATCAGATGTGTTACCATGGATACTTCTTATATGTAGTAGTAAATAATGGGGAGGCAAAGCCCTAAGGCCGCTGTATACGGCACACTCGCCCAGAAAGTGGAACGAGGTCTCATCCTCCTCCCAGCACTTCTGACAGATCGGGTCTTCGACCACTCCTATGAATGTCAGGTGCTTGTTCAATCTGCAGTGACGTGTGAGGATCCCTACTAACAAGTGAAGTGAATCCCTCTTCCGGTTCAATAGCCATAGCTCCCTACGTTTCTTGAAGCCTGCTATGAACCTCTTGGACTGCCTGCAGTCGTCTCTCTCCAACCATGCTTTAGCAAGTTCGTTATACGCCCAAGCATCTAGAGCATTAGTGACCTGGCCTCTGCTAATGCTGTCATAAATTTGATATGTGTATGTCATTCAAGTAGCCTAACATAAAAAGATAGTGGTCGAGTGGAAGAATTCAACATCAATCAATCTAAGGCTGTTTCCACTAGATTCAAAGTACTTGACTATATTGACCTGACTTGTTTACTTATCTCAACTGGACAACCACAGTGCAAAAATTAGACGGCTTTGAATATTTGGGTTAATTTTATATCATTTTTTAACTGTCACTAAATAGCATCAATGTCTTTGGATGCGTTACAATATTTGCTGATATTTCTATTGACGCTCCAGCATGTCAAATTTACAGTGGCCGTCGTCGACGGATTGCGTTGTGATATTGATAGGTTGACGAAACATGAAAAATATGATTTTCAATGGAAGGCTGCCAGGTAAGAGAAATCTAAAATAATTCGATTCACTCATCACTCCACAATCACAGCCCGACTTGTTTGGTATCGGGATTCCAGAACCAGGTTTCAGTAATCGCACCATCTGTTCTCTGATAACGAAAACGGGTGTTGAGTGCAAAACTACCCATTTGCTAAGTTGTGTGCAACTACAACTAGTTTAAAGACCAATTTAATCGATTCTAGGAAAAACCAAATGAATAACAGACAAACCTAACGAATAACTTTCCCTGATATTAAGTGTATGCTCTCCACTATGCATCAGACCTGCTATAGACATGCATGTTTCGTCATTAGCCTAGACTCGTCAGTATAGCCTGGCGGTCTAAATGTAGAGAGCAATCGGGTAGTATATACGTAACCCAGTCAAGGGTGTGATAGCAACATCAACTCATATAAGTGTCGCTCTTTATGGAGACGCCCATTGACAAATTGCGAAGCCAAAGGTCCTAACACCTGAACTGCCTTGAAGCTGCAACAGATGTCTCTTACGACATCTGACAACAAGGCAATGCAATGTATCAAGTTTCGTCGTTAGATAAGGTTGCCTTCAAAGACTACGTGATATTTGCTTCTCTGAATCTATTTTATATAAAATTCTCGTGCCAATGTTCGCAACGACACAACCTTGCTTTTCGCCTAAATGAAACAATGCATCAGGTTTTAGTGAGTGGAAATATTCGGGCTTGAATCAAGTAACTCATTTCTAGCCAAATATGTTTTATGAATAGTAAAATTTTTCAACAGGGCATTGGTACTACTGACAAAAGGGTATCCCAAGTTCCATTGCGCAGGTTCATTGGTCAGTGAGTGGTGGGTAATAACAACTGCATCTTGTTCTACAAAACATGAAACACTACGTGCATATGCTGGACTCTATAACACAAGCCTCACGATCGATTGGAGTAACATGACTAATTCCGTTGTTGAAAAACAATATGTGCACCCAAAATTCAATCGAAAGTAAGTATACCTTCTAAGTTTCCCTAGTTACCACTGACTAAAACATAGAGCCAAGTAGATTAGCTCAACACTTCCAACGCTGCAATTCACTCGGCAAGAACATCCACCAGGATACAGTTTGTTTCCAAAAATTCTGCAAGCTTCAACTACAGGCAGCTCATTCAACAACGCTGAAGTCATCTAAAAAATGACTTGGGCCGATGCTCGTTCCAGCTGTTAGAAGTTTAATCTGGTGAGGAGTCCAAAGTGCTTTTCTAGTGTTCATTGTAGTGATTGCCAATATTCGGACCGAATAGGCACTTTGAGAAGAATAAGAATTATAATGATTGATCTTGATCTAATCTACAGTCTACGTAACTATCCGTAGAACATGCATCATTGTAGAATCGATAGAACTCTTTTCTGTGCTGATGTTTTAGATAGCGTATCCCCACAGAGAATTAGATATACATCTAATTACAGTTTCGATTTACATATACAACGCATAAAAGAACAAAAACTATGCAATGATTTGTTGGGTCGCCGCCGCTGTTGTTTGGTTTCTACTTACTGAACTAGTGATTTCAATGTTACATTTTCCACAGGTCGATGGCCAAAGATCTGGCGTTACTCTTGTTGGAAACGCCAATTTATTCAAATAATGTTTCCATACAATTTGGTAAACTATTGCTTGAAGCGCACACGTGGACACACTTGGCTGAAGACTGGGATTGCGAAAACCTTGGACATATCGCAGGCTGGGGCAGGTAATAAAGTTCATTGTCATTAAGTTTGGTAATCTATCACCAGGACCTAGGTCAACCAGAAAGTATTTCCAATGAATGATAGCGTGCAAGCAAACATTTTGAAAATATGTTGTAAGCCTTGGTTGATCCGTGAGAAGTAACTATACTAATACGAGGGTCACACTGAGAGTCTTTAAATATTCCTAATCTATACAAGTTTAAACAAGCTTGAGCACGCAGCGATTTTGTCTAAAATTGTAAGTGCTTACACGCAAAGGCAGTATTTGAATCGTTCAGTAGTTGCTTTGCCACGGTGTCGACCGCCCACTGCTGTTACTCCGGAAACTGTAGAAGCTGTGCAAAATATGGTAGAAAAAGATCGACATATATTCTACACCGAGATTGGGGCTTCTCTGGGGATTGAATGAGCAGCGGTCCGAACAATCATTCATGATTACCTTCGCCTAAGGAAGCGGTGTTCCAGATGGGTGCCACATTTGTTGACCAGTAAGCAAAAAGCTACAAGAGTTGATTGGGCTAACTTTATGCTTGAAAAATTTGATAATGAGTACAGTAAACACTTTTAATATCGTAACCGGAGACAAAACATGGTCATATCATGATCCCGAAACTAAGCAGCAGTCATTAGATTGGTGCTTCAAAAGTAAGCAGCCTCCAACGAAAATTCGTCGTTCCAAGATTGTCAATGGTCTCATCTTTTTATTCTAAAAGTGGATACATCACAACGGTAGCCTTGGAAAATCAAAGGAACTTACTTCTGAATAGTATATAGCCAAATGTGTTCCTGTAGTCTTCCAAGAACTATGCAAGAGCTGTCCAAAGACTGGTCTGCGGGGTATTCAATGGCACCATGACAACGCACCCACCCACAGCGCCGCTTGAACACTCCATTTTTTTTGCTGAAGAAGGTGTCATCAAACTGTTGCCTCACCCACCTTATTATCCGGACCTAGCTCCGTGCGACTTCTTCTTATTCCCTAAGATCAAAGAAAGGTAACGAGGTCGCCATTTTCCCACCGATGAAGAGGCAATCGCTGTATTTGTGGAAGAAATCAGCAACCTTTCAAAAAAACGATGGGCACAAGAATTTGACAAGTGGTTTTACCGAATGCGTAAATGTATTGAGGTAGGGGGAGAATATGTTTTTTCAAAAAACCTTGTAGTTTCTAAAAACTTTCAGCGTGACCCTCGTATTGCCACTTACTGCGGTTTAAAAAGCAATGCGAAGCCGAATTTGTAGGTAGAAATTTGTGTTTACAGAACAAGTGTAACAAGAGACACAGAAACAGATTTAGTCAAATGCATGGAGATGGTGATAATTGGAACAAGAGAGTGTAAAAAATATTACCAAAACTACAAGTTCGAACAGCAGACCTGTATGGTAGTTAAAGACGGCGCCGAAGGTAATGGAGCAGCTTGTGATGGAGACCATGGTATGATAATGATACGTTAGTTCTTTTTCACACCAGCTTTAATGGAATAAATAAGGGACAAAATAAACGCGACTACAAGATCTCAACAAAAAAGTAAGCTTTTCAAGTGGATTGTACATGCCCCTTCAATATTTCAGTATAATTGAATAATGTTTAAGTTTAAAATGAGATTCAAGCTATTATCAAATGAAAATTATTAGATTGTAATAACAAATACGTACTCAAACGTGTCACTAAAAATAATGAAATTAAAATACTCCTTGAATAGCCAACTAATTTTTAGAGGTCGGTCCAGTACTTAGAAAAGCACATAATAACAATGAAAATTCTAACTGAATATCTTTTATCAGCTGAAATTGGTATACTTATCGACTTAAATTAGTATTTTATTAGCGTTATTACTTAAACTACTACCACATTTTATAGACGATTTGATGTACTTGAGATTTTATCTATTCTGAATTTTCTGGTTTTTAATTGGTTTACTGGATTGCTATTAATTTTTTTGTAGGTGGGCCAATGATGTGCGCAGACCTTATAATAGCTGTAATGTCATGGGGAGGATGTGGGGGAGGAAGATTGTGCTCTAAAATCCCGCAATCACGTGCAGGAGGGGGTATGATGGCCTGCAGATACGGGTGCAAAAAACCTGGTGTATGGCTACCAAAATGTTCAAAACGAAGCTTCTGCCCAGGATCCTGGATTAAAGGAGGTTGTCCAGGTAAGTGGGATATATTGATTAATCCACAAGTATCGGGAATGGGCTGTTTTGTATTGAGAGTTAATTTTTGATACACAATTCACACCAGAAGTTAATGAGGTACATGAAAGATATTGTGATTCCATATATCGTCTGGCATTAGGAAATACGGTAGAATTCAGAATAGATTGTAGATGCTCTTGCCGGCTGGAAATATTTCATTATTAGAATAAAATTGTGCAACTTCCAAGTCTCACAAATGAAAGTGATTTTTCAGTTTCAGTGAGATAGGGAAATACACCATGCATATAAAATGGCACGCAGTGCATTTTTCACATGAAATAATAAGGTTGTCTTTTTTTTTTAAAACGGGTGCTCTGTTACAAGCATAGATTTACATCCGCTTACATAGCAATAATTGACATTCATGTTGTCCTAATGAACCTTGTACAATCTACCCGGACTCACTGCGCAAAAATACACGATACAGAATTGTATCCTGCCCATACTAGTCTCCAAAGTTTGACGCTCGCCTCTAGCGGACGAGAGGAAGAATAGATATAACTGACTTCAGCAGGTTACTTGTCAGTGGCCTTCTCACAAAGTACTTTTTTTCCTAGGTTGTAGGCCAGGACTAATGCCAAGATGGTGTATCTGGCCATTCTGCAAATGGATATTCGGATGGCCTGATTGGAGACCTACACGACCCACGCAACCTCCTGGTCCTGGGCGACCCACCTGTCCAAGTAGACCCAGCACCGTAGAGCAACCTTCAAAACCGGATCCCAACAGACCGCCGCCAATCAAGAGACCGGAGCCTACACAAGGACCCGAATTAGTATGTCCTGGTGACGAAAACGCAGTCCCTGACTACGAGTTCGGCAAGGTTTGTAATAACTGGTGAGGTATCAACGTGTACCATTTTAAGTCAATTCGTTGAACTAAAGATGTGTTGAATCAGTCGGATCGATTAGAGATGATCGAGATCTTTCAAAAGAGTTTCGATCCGCTGAATGCGATTTCTTATACCATACTCTTCTACAGCAGAACGGTGTACGCGTGATGGAATTGATCCAAAAGATTGAATTTGATCGACAAATAAAAGATACAATCCAAGAAGTGTGCCACGATCATCTGAAATCGATCGGACCGGATGTAGTTGTCTGATGAGACTCTGAGAGTGCGATCCATTATTCACAGTGGAGAAATTTAGTCAAGCAAGGAGCATAGCGAAAAAGTCGACAGTCAGGCAGAGCAATTGAAATTAGGCAGAGACGGGACTACATAAAAGTTCACCGAACTCACTCGAACGAAACACAAACGCGAAGACAAAGTCTTCAATAAGAACCATGAGTTCCGTTGTTACTATTACAATAAAAAATAATGAACATTTCTAAAATATATCTGAATTTGCAAATCCTGTCATTCCTCGAAATCAATGCTTGCCCAAAGAATTTCACCTCGGATAGTATTTCGGTATTTTCAGTCAAAACTCCTGATGCTTTTTGCAAAAAAACAATTCATTTCATTACAATATTCAACAATAAGTTGGGAGGCATGTGAATACTGTAACACCTATGGCATTCAACTGATTATTATAGCTATGTATTTAGTATCTGTCTGCATGACTGCTTACGTATATGAAAAAAAGAAATGTTGATTTGGATTTCGAATCGCTGAATTCGATGATATAATAGGATAAAACCTATCCAAAGTAATGATTCGAGCAAAACTTTAGAAACCAATTAGTACACTTAATAATCTGAAATCGACCAGTTCCCTGTACAACTATTAGTCTATGTTGTCATCAATCCCGTTCTTATAACCGAATTGTTTCAGATGGGTCCTGTGGTAGGAACCAGGATCGACTTCAACCTAGATTTCGTCAAAAGCACCCTCAGCGTAAGATGGCCCAAAGGCAGCGGAAATAAAATAATTAGTTATCCTTTAGTTCTGCCAACTTTTACAGTTATCTCATGTTTAAGTAATAAAATGATACATCAATAAGTCAACACATAGCAGTCACCAGTGCAAAATTCAATAAAATTTGACCGACACCACGGAACTATATGCGCACATTGTACATCCGTTAAACTCATCAATCTAGTCTTCCGCAGACAAGTAGAACCTAACAAGGTTTTCATATTTGCAGGGCTTAAGAAAAGCTTAACCCCCAATTTGCATGATACAAAAATACGATCCCAGATTTTTCATAAATTACCTGTCGCAAAAGCAGATAGTCTATTGCGCTTCATAAGCACTGCGCGAGGATATCGTCCATTTACAGTGACCTTAAAACGCTGTAGATCATGATCATCGGAGAACATTGACTGTGGAGGTCGAGAGTGAGGTCAGGCGTTTCCACCAGCCGTTTTGCTCGCTTCTGGATGTTCAGAAACTTCAGGGAAAAAATAATTAGTCGCCAGCTGGGATCGAACTCACAACCTCCTGCAATCTAGGCAGGCGCCTTACCGTTGGGCCATGACGAACTGGTTAGACAGAACGGGAAATACGCTATCAAACTATATCCGCCCGCGAAATTCTTCTTCCCAATTTTCTAATCAGTACAGCTTTATCTTTGATTGGACATCTAGTGTCTAATTTTTCAATTTTAGTCCGATAAAACTGTAATAATTTTTTCTGAAGGTGGCAGATTTCCACGCTCGGCTCGACTTGATGATGAAGTTAATGCCGAAGATACTATCGGGAACAGGCACTAGATTTCTAATCAAAGTAAATTGAGCTGCACTGGTTAGAAAATTGAGATGAAGAATTGTGCACTGTCTTCTTCTTCAGGTGCCATCTCCGTTTAATGAAGGTTGGCGACAATTTCCGCATGTTTATTTCGATCCTGAGTGGTCCGAATTAAATATTATGTGATCATACCAGTCCAATCGCGTATCTTTTTTAACCATGAATGTTGTCTGCGACCAGGACCACGTTTTCCCTCGATTGCACTGTAATCCGAAAAAACTCTGTAGCGTTAGTTCATCAATTTTGAAAAAGCAAGTATTTTATCACTTATTGGCCAAGATTAAGAGGTAAGCGACTCTTATATTTTGCAAAAATTTCTACAGATCTGAAGATTGATATTGTTCATGTGTAACTTAACAATGGTACCGATCAAATGTGACAGAGCAAATCACCCTACCCTCGTTCCTCATCACATATGTCTTCCTTCCTTTGTTCAGGTGGCATTCCCCAGACCATTAAGCAGTGGAAGTAGTTTATTCCCCGACATTAAAAGCGGATACAATTTTGTACGTACCTCTAAACATCATACGTCTGCATTGTTAAACACGATTTCCATTTTTACGCTTTTATTGCTCTCACTAATATGGTTTCGCGGGTATTACACGAAGTTATCTGTGTGCTACATAAAGCTCGACACTCCGTCGTAGAATCGCATAAATAAGCGGGAAGGAATAATAGTCCGTATTCAGGACACCGTTCCTATGTATTTACCATCAACGTTAGTGTTCCCCAAGGATCTGTTCTTCTGCCAATACACTCCATGCTTGTACATCAACGAACTGTTGGAAATAATGTCTAATTTAATATACAGCTTCGAAAATGACAGCAAACAACCAGGCACTACCATCACGAAAGACATTGGCAGGAGCTAAATCGATATCAAAAGAATTGTTGATTGAACCTGTAAAGTATCATAAAATACTCCACATAAGTGCCGAGATCGCTACAACCTAAACTAACCTAGTTATATTGAGTTATATCAGATTTTTCCGGTCAGCAGAAAACAAACCATTTCAACAGCTGTCTGAAATGTAAATCGAGTCGCTCAACCAAAAGTAAGGCTACACCCTGAATAATCTACACGAATATATCTTATAATCATTAGCCTTATTATCGAAATTTTTTGGGGTAAGCATCTTCCAAGCGTAACTACTTCTATCGACTTGACTAATAATTGGTGTAAGAGATATTTATGAATATATACTTTTGCATTATATCTATAATAAACACTGTTCATGCACAAAATAATTCCTATCTAAGGTGTTATTACATGTCCACCTAAATTGCCTTGTGCTAAGAACACTGAAGAATAGTAGATCCTGGAAATATCCACCGAAAAGACATTTATATATTAGAAATGTGTTAGGCAGTTGCTGCCGTATGATACATAGCCGAAAAAGGGGAGCCAGTGAAATAAGGAGCGATAGATTAATCTTACTTCGGGGTGGAGGAAAATAACGACGACTCGGAGTTCAGGATGCTCGAATGTTTGAGGAAAACGACATAACTAGCCAGAAAAAACGGAATCTCCACCATTTATTAAACCTTTAACTTTGTGAGACAGTTTCGTGTGGGTCAATCCTTGAGTTGGTACGTACAGAAGCGCTTCTATTACTTATACATATTGATATTATACTGTTCAAACATAATTAATATATATCTATATCTCACCAGGGTGATACAACTGTTGCTTGAAACTTGTAGACAAGGTGGATTCATCAAAAGTTTGATTTCGGACTTCCATTGTCTATAAAATTTTGAGTATCACGACGTTTCGATTGATGTGCTATCTTCAATCGTTCACCTGAAGACGATTGAAGATAGCACATCAATCGAAACGTCGTGATACTCAAAATTTTATAGACAAGGGTGATACAAGTTGAAACTCATAATTAGAAAATAAATGTAGCTGCCTGTTTCCGTAAGAACAACTAACACAAGTTAAATTGGAAACAATTAAACATATTTCATCCGGTTTCGGGCAGATCCAATAACTAAGATAAAAATCAACTAATTTCGCTTTTTTACTCAGCTGGCCGAGCGGTAATTTCTTGTAAAGTTAAATACGTTGGCGTTTAATTTGCTAGGAATGTGCTTAAATTAAATTTGAGTCAGGCGATTGTTTTACAGGCTAGTAACATTCCAAGCTACTTGTTACAAAGTCGACTGTAGAGGTTAAACTAAGATTCGAACTGTGTACAAGTTCGAAAAGTCAGAAAAATAGTTATAAGGAAAGGTGTCTTTATAATGTGATTACAAACTAGTTAAAGTGTCTGCCCAAAGAGGGAGAGATGTGGATTCGATACCCACCGCTGACAAACAAGTTTGTTGGTTTGTTCTTTTCTGATGAATATAGAAATTCGCTTTTACAAAACTCTAAAAAGACACGCTATTCTGCGGGATTCGGACTACATACCTTCTGATTGCTATTCATAAGCCCTCGCCAAGTGAGCTAAACATACACTTCGCTCATTGGATCTATAACGCGGATGATGTGAGGTGCATTCTTCTTAAGAAGCATTAATAGATGCATTTTCTGGCAAAGGAGCCGCACATGGCGGCAATAGCATCTAAACATAAACCATAATGTGTGTGGTTCGAATTCTGTTGTAGGCCAGGTGTTATCCGTTTTCTATAAGCGAATTATCGGCTTTCATCTCATCAGGTAAATAATTATCGGGTTCCAGAATCTCTTACGGAGAGTATTGAAATCCAACATATAACATTTATTATCTAGTTTGCTGCCAAATTTGTTATTTTTCATCGTAAATCCAAGGATCTGATTATATAATTACTTAAAATTCCAGAACAGAAAACTTTGCGTTTCCCTTTCATACTAATTGAAAAAGGAGTACGTAACGGGAACGGAAAAACCATCTAATGTATATTACTCGCGAAAGCTCTATATAATGTTCTTTAATCTTTTCTTTCTTAGAGACGGGCAAAGAATTTCATTTCTTAAAGTATTCACTTCCAGACGACTCGTTTGAATAATAGTGTTGTTTATATTAGCTTTCTCTTTACGCTTCTTCTCTATTTGAGTCGAGTACCAGATTTCAGGGCCTTTATCTGTCCGTTTTAGCAGTTAAGCTGGGAATTTTAGACTGAAACTTTGAGAAAACAAGTGACAGTGATCCTGACTTAAGACCATGATGAATAAGGTACTTGTACAGAAAAATATATTTCATTTGATTTTTACATCTTTTCGGAGATAAAAATCAGACACACACAGAAAAAACAGGTGCATTTTTAGCACAAAAAGTCATACTGTCCAATCCAGTGAAACCAATTCAAATACTAACCAGATATTCACGATTTTTGAATAGTTGGTCTACCTACTTAGATTCGCCTACTTTATTTCGTTATTTTTACTAGTAAGTATACAGTTATTTATACTATATGTCTACATTTTCAAGTCGGTTATTTTTGTTTAATTACTTCATCCTTTGCGCCATTAATCCACGAAACTTCTAATCCTAGTTCCTCCGAGGTCGTAGGTCCTTTCAAGAAATCTATACATACATACAAACATACATACATTCGTACATACACACATGCTTATGGGATTTTGTAGATCTGTTTGGCTATCCTAATTCTACTAGTGGGTTGGTCAAAGGCGGCGATTGCTTCTAATTCTTCTATATAGGATTTTATTAAACTCGAAGTTACAATTTCAGCAACAATGCTTTGCTATCAAGATAGCATTTTTGTGTCACTATGACATGTACAAGCATATTGCGACCTTGACATTTAACACTCAAGAGATGCTTCAGACTTTGAAATTGATGATTGATCAGGAAGCATTTTATTCAAGGAATCAGGAGCTTCTTGCAGAGATGTTTTTATATCTCCGACAATGTATATTAGTATTTTGCAACTTCATTTGGCTCCTAAACTAGTACCTCATTTTTGTCTTTATACAGCAACATTTAAACATGTGACAAAACTATGGTCGAAAGGCAAAGTATTTTCCGATAAGCAATAGAATAGGATATAGTACCAAAAACATTCCTGAGAAATCGCGCAGTGGCCATTTAGCTGTGGAGGCTTCATTGCATCAGCACCTCTCCAAAGTACAGCGTGGATATTCCTTTTCCAACAACTCCAGATTCTGTTCACGTATGTATTTCATTTCACCAGCGTTTATGGAACTTTCATCGCATCTGAGGGAACAGCAGAAGGTCTCGCTAGTGAGCTGGTTTATAGTACACAACTTTAAAGTTTTTAATAGCGGACGCGGTTAAGTCCAGAGTTATCCCAGAAGCGTTTTATTTTTAGTCGCCAGCTAAGTTTCTATCTGAATTCGAAAGTAGTTACTAACTAAATTTAGGGTAATGGACTCGGGCACGTAGACAAGTCTTCTCAGGTTGCAAATGGCGAATGCTGAGGAAAGCGTTCTCACACAAGATTATGTATTTTTGGAAGCATATATTTGCGAGTACCCTGACTTTATTTTAGTAGATTAGGACCGTCGATTTATTGGATGAAAATTTTAATTCAGATTCTGGATAAACTGTCGACTATTTGCTGGCTTTATCCCCAGCTTCATTTTTGTTTAAAACGGCAACATTGAAAAAACAGTTTATTTGGGAGATTATCTATTAAATAAAAAGGTGGAATATTTCAATAAAATCCTTCTCATTGAAGATGTATGTTTTTATAGTTAGCTAAATCTTTTCTAAATTGGTTCATCACAGCTCAGATAAGGCGTTAATGGCTATATTGATGTTGTCTATTTATTGTTTCTAAATGTAAGCTTGTGAATTAATCAGCCACGCATGTTGACAGGATTAGAGTTTTCCATTTCTTTAATGATTAACACCGACCTATAGGTATTTATTTTAAAGGTACTTCCTTCCGAATCAAGATAAAATTGCCTCTATGAAACCTGAAAACTCAATTTATCAACTTTTTGTCCTCGTAGGGTTTTCTGCTCAACCAAATCTTAAATGTGCTCCCTCCCATAGCCATTCGACTTTGGTTAATTGATCGGAAAGAAGATTGAAAGAAAATCGAAAAGAAGACCAATCGCCATGTACAAGGCGCCATCTATCCGAATATCAGAATGGTACCTCATAATGATAATAGTCACTTACATCTTCGGTGCAGCATTTTGGACATTAGGACTTTGCTTCATTTTCTCGGACATACTTTATTTTGTAGATTTTTCAGATATACTCGTCTTTACATAATTTTTTGCATTCGATCCTAGCTTAGTAAGAAAATGAATTTCAAGGCACATAACTAGGATAAGAAGCCTTTTAAACAACAGAATCTTAAGTCAGAATAGGTTCTGCGGAAAGAGCATGAATTTTGGACACCACTTGGTTACTTCTCCTAATACCTTTCGGACAACTTCTGGGAAAATTTATCCGCACAAGGTGATATCATAGATATGAAGACCAATGAAGAAAGAAACCATAAAATCAACAGCAACAACAATAACAAAATATCCTAAACTAACAGGGATTCATATTTTTATGGGAATTTTTGGACTGCCAAGATTAAGACTTTATTTTATAGCTCAAAGGTTGACCCACCTGACGTCATCTCTCGAAGACCCTTCCGCTGCCGTACCGAACAGAAGTGATCCCATTAAGGAAGGCGAGCTTTTTGCTGCCTCTGGATAGCAGAGGTAGTCGACTGCCTGTGGAGCGCAGCCAAACGCTCCTTTCATTATCGGAAGCGATCCATCATCGTTGTCAGTCGAAGCGGGTGCGTCTGGAGAGAGCCAGCTTAATTTCGGGATAAAGCTCTAAAATATGTCTTCGACTCCCGCCTAATTGAGAATAAATTATCGACTCTAATGGTTGGAACGAAGATGTAAAGCTCGCGAAGCTGTCGTCATTGCTCCTATCTGACGCCTTGCTCCGGTAAAAATGTCAGCAAGCAATGTGGTGCAGCTGATATCAAAGTAAATTGAATAAGAAATCTTCATTTTCTCAATCGACGTATTACCCACCCTGTGGTTCATAACGCAGTAATTACAAAATTAAAATTAACTTGTTATGAATACTTTTCACTTTTTGAGCATTTCATCAAATTTTGAAGAGCAATTTTTGAAGACTCATTTTACTGTTTCTAAATACTGCAGCACTGTCATGGAATCAATCACGAAACAAGTTTTCTAAGGAGTGACAGCAAAAGAACTTTAGAACTGGGATTGAAAAAAAAAACAAACACAGCGTTCAAGCAAAGAATAATTTCTTAGTGGCAAATTCATGTGGTCTATAGTCTTCTGGAATTTCAATGTGAATTTTTGAGTCTCCTGAAGAGAAGGATAAAGTAAAATTGAATGGTAGTTTATATAATAGAAAATGAAGAGAATAATCATTCACATTTCGTATACTCAGACTCAGACTCATACTCAGACTCGTCTTCAGGTGAACAGTTCACCTGAAGACAATTGAAGATAGCACATCAATCGAAACGTCGTGATACTCAAAATTTTATAGACAATGGAAGTCCGAAATCAAACTTTTCATAAATCCACCTTGTCTACAAGTTTCAAACTTTCGTTAAGATATTGTGATGATCAGTCATAGGAAAGAATAAAGCTTGAAAATACAAGCTCAAAAAGCTGTCTCTTAGTTTAATATTAATTTGAGAACAGATATACCAACCATTCAAGATACAATATAGTGGTTAACATGATGAACTGGAAACTGTTATAACAAATTAATATCCTAAACTTCCAAAAATGTGACGCAAGAGTCAGTATATTCAACATCATCATATTGATAGACAAGTTCAACCGCGAGAACTTACAAACTCCTCTCCTTGGAAGCGTATAAATTTGTGTTCTAACCCACTACATCCCCTAACTTTGCCCTCTCGTCATTAGGGTTCGCCCTTAAATTCAATTTCCTTCCCCCTTCCCCTAATCCCGAGTCTTTGTAATTAGGATCGACAAATATTTGATCCGCCCTTCTTTCCACGAGTTTCGCCCGCTATTTTTGTTAATTGTACTCTGCCTCTTAGACAGATAAACTAATTATTACTTCGAATGTACGTTTCGAACAAGAAAGTTCCGTGGTGTATCGCTTTCCTGTTGTTAGTTGTTGTGAAATCCGATTTGTGCCAACACTACAGGAAGTTTTTGTATATAAAATGTTCAAAATGGAAAGGGCAAGAGTTTCAGTTCAGATAAGCTATAAAGCTATAAATTGCGAAAAGCTCAATATTTTGGAAAAATAATAGCATTTCTAATTTCTGCGTAAAGCCAAACCTACATAATCATCTTAATAGTATATCACGAACTTTGGATTTTACTTCTATGAACGCCTTAATTGGTTGTTTCTAGTTTTTGTTAGAAATATATGATTTATCATCCTTTCGTATTCCAACCAGTTACCAGAAAATAACTAATCCACCATATTTCTATAACAGCTTGTTTAAGCTTACGACATAGGTTGGCTGCTGAAACTTTTAATTTCCCCAAAAAGTTTGCCATTTTTCACACTTCCAGATGTAATTTATAGAGGCACAGCAAACCAACTCCAGACTCGCAGACATGCAGTTTCTGCGCTAGCAGTCCAACAGCAAAAGAATTACATCAACTCAAAGACAAGGTGCACCATTCTTATTCTATAGTATATTCTCTTCGAGAAATAGAAAGTGGCAACAACATACAATGTTAATAATAATAATAATTCCTAATGGTGGATGTATCTACTTTGAATGTATCTAAAATCAACACCAGCGCCCTCAAAGATCTGCTGTTTCTCCAACGCTCTTCTTGCTGTGCTTCAACAAACTGTTGGAAATGTCATTTAATCAAATCTACAGTTTCGCAGATCACAACACCCTTATATGTTGAATGAAAACAGGTATGTCATTATCATTCCAAGAAACTTTGCATCACTGCAGGAGCATACTATCTAAATCCACGAATCAGTGATAAAATTGTTGGGTTGCCAGCTGGGGAGATGGAGAGACATTCAATACCCATCTTTCACCAAGCTTCTGGGTATGCAAGGCATGCAAATAAATACATAGGCGTAATTAGCGATTGAGATCTTGTATACAAAAGCTAGACTAACTAGCTTGCTAGTTAAATGACACTAGATTGTAATCGTTGGAAACTAACCTGGTATAAGTTGTGGTATAGATGTATGGATAATCTGCATTTACCGGTTTTGTGAATCTGGAAGCGACAATCCAATAAGTTTACATACCTATAACAGAAAAGAGAACATGTTGAAACATTGCCGAAAGTTAATCTATCTTTCAAATCTTATCACTACCAACGCTTTGGAAATCGTAGTTTATTTATGAATACTACAAAAACCATTGTAGCGTTCTAAAGAATCCAATATTTTTGAATCAAGTAGACTGACAGTATAAGGATACCGTTTTCCGTTCGTAAATACTTATCTCTGATAAATGAGGTTAGAAGTGTTTTCCTCCTCTTGTATTCACGTAAATGAACATTCTATATAATATCGCTGTTTTTTTAACTTATTATACGAGTCTGTGTTCGGGTGACGTACATGTTGAATTTTGAACAGAAAGTAGTAGAGCCACCTAATTTTCAAGTGAAATTTTGTATGAAACGTTTCACCATAGCGCGATGCCAACATTTAGGCTGTTATTATTTGCATACTGGATGTAACCTTCTTATTATGTAATTTTCAACAGGTCTCTTATGTGATGTGTATACATTTCATTGATTATAATGTTAAAAACATCTTGATTGACCCACAACGCTGAAAATAATTAAAAAGAAAAGCTGTATAAATTTCATTTTTTGTGTAATACATGATATTCGATGAAATATCGACCAAGTCGTCTAAGTTCCTAAGCCAAAGGCTAAAACAGCAAATTGACAAAACCAAAGTATCTTAATAATATAAACGAACGTTCAAATCAACAGTTCTCAAGGCCATAGATTTTCAATTATTCACTTCTACTTATTTTCAATTCTTGACCTCATCCTATAACATCTTACTTTCTCCTGTATGCGAGGTATTTTTTCCTCATGATGCGTGGTGATTCCGAGAAACAACAAGCGCCATGTTCTCAAGGAATTATAAACAGTGTTCCAACTTATTTCAATTTGCCTCTGTCCAAGCTGCACGGCACCAGGACAGATCCAAATTACACTGGATACCGTAGTGAATAATTTAAAAACTGCGGTCGCGTGACGTATCTTAATTGGAAAAATTAAAAACAAAGTAATTTAAACTTTTAGCTAAAAACAACGATATATTTCCATTGCAGGTTGTGATGTAAGTTACTCGGATTAATAAGCTGCGCGAATTGGGAATTCAAAAGTTTTTGCATTACGACTGGAACACTGGCGTGACTATTTTTTTACTCGAAGATTACAGAATGTAAGCACTCTGACTAAGTCCTCAGACTCTAGACGTTACTCCACTGTTTGACAAAGTATTAGATATTTACCCTATAAAATGTTACATCGAATATTATAATAAAGATCAACTCAAGCCGACTGACTTCCACCAATTGATAGAAACCCACGTTTGAATAAGACAACTTAAAATTCATGACATCTCACCCTGAGTCTTTTATGTTTTTCGTCCTCTAAGGATAGCTCTGTACTAGTATAATGCAAATGTGTCAATTATAATTCACACATCTGCCTTCCAAGGTTATGCAGAATATGCACGTATATTAAATTTTGTTTTTCCATATGGGACGGACTGGAACTATTGTACATCGTACGTATTTTGGTGCTCATCTGTAATGCTCAGTATCTTCTCTAGTCAAGTAACTATTCGTATACGTGGGATCAGTGTTGACCTCGACATGGGAATTATTTAATAAGTTTAATGAAGTTGTCGGTGGGAGTAGCAATAGGTACGTGATCAGCAAATCGAACTAGCCATAGAATTGACATCCACCGAAGTACGGAGAGGTCGCGATATATGTTCGGCACGTCCTCACGACCGAGGATTATCCGAGGACATTAGAAGGACTCTAGAAGGACTGGCACTGTTGTCAGGCTGTAGCAAAATAAGAAAGCAGTACAAGTCAGATACCAATGCCAAGTGCTTGTTTGGTTATCGGTTCGCTTTTACAGCAGATATTCAGGGTACTACCACAATATTCTCAAAACAGCTCTCCAGAACTTGTGCCTGTAATATGTCATTAACTAGCTGGAATTGTAAGAACTGAAAGTGCATCAACTCACCGATTATCTAAATACGCAACCTTCCTCAGACATTTCTTTTTTTATAGGAAGCCTCTCGAAATGGCAGAAAGTTATTACTGAGGATTCTATCTGTCTATTTCGACATCAACCTATATAGATAAATGTTAGATTGAACATTCAGACTTTTAACTGAGGTACTTTTTTATATAACGTACAATTACGTACGTTTAATTAATAGTTTGTCTCCACTCTCGGCAGCTGAGAACTCATTGTCATGATTTATAACTTACTAACTGCAAATGTAAGGAAGCATTATCAATTCTGTTGCAATTTGTACGTTCCACCGTCATGCTATTATATCCAAACTAACTTCCGCTTAGTTTGGAATTCATAATGAAAACTTGAAACTAATTTCTATAGAGCTTTCCTGCCTTTCATATAGATTCAACATGACTTCAATTTCATTAATTTATCAATAAAACGTAGATACTAATGTTTTCATTCGATGTTTAAATGAATAATTGTAAAATGTAAAATGGACAAATTATTCAATATTTAAAAAAGGTACAAGTAGATTTGTTTCACCATAGCATGTGTCTTACACTACACTGAAATGAGATCATGAAGACATATTTGAATAAAACTTTCGCAATTTATATATTCCCCATTTTTGCTTTCAGTGTCAATCTCCAAACAGGCGCTTCCAATTGCTGTAAGCTGGACCGAAATGGAGAAAATGGAATTTCAAGAGAATAATTTCACTTGCAAATGCCAAAACCGATAATCCATCTTTCGTGGGCGAGTTTCAGGTTTAAAAGTATTCCAACGGTCAGGCACTAAAGTGGATTTCTGCAGATTTGTTAGAAACGCGAGCAGTACATATTTTCCACGGGACTAGCTTTTTACTTCGTCATAGACAGTTGCTGCATCAGCATAGATAGAATGGACTGGCCATGCGATTTTCTACATATTTGAAAAACTCGGCTTATGCAGCTATGTTTCTGTTAACTTACCACAGAGTAAGGCTCTCGATATACAGAGTAATTCCAAAGTAATCCATAATATTCGGAGAAGAGTTCCTTCATGTGATTTTATGAAAAACAAGTTTTATATATACATATTTTGAAAAATTCATCAAAGTACGGGATATTGAAAATCATTCAATTGAGCAACTTTCAACAATTATCTTGAATAGTTCTCTGTCATTTTTAGAAAATTGTATGAATTCGTAGCTGGTATTTAGGAGCAGAAAATTTTCAATCAAATTATAATAGGAGAGATAAGATTTTGGATTTATTCGGAAACACTAATGACTTGCGTGAGTTTGAGAACACTTTTTTATGGAGCTAGTTAAACATGTATTTCATTACTATTACAGTTTTTTCATTTTAGGCCTTTTTTTGAGAAATATTTTTCTGTTTGCGTAGATAAATAACCTCAGACTTTTTATGTATGTAGTCTGGAAACTTAAGTAGAGACGAACAGACTTTTACTTATCTTTAAAAAAACAATAAATACTTTTTAGGCATCATCTATGTAAAATGATTGTATTAGCACCAAGCAAAATTTATCTTAAAATTAAAAAATACTAAATTGTAACAAAAATAAATGAAAGAAAAACATTTTCATAAAACGCGTACTATTACAAAATTGACCCTTATCTAAGTTTAGCTAGTTTTTGAATTTTTGTATTCATATATACAAGGTATTCGAAAACGGGAAATGTATGCTGTGTATTTTTATATAATCGAATTTCCTTTTGAGGAACCTTCGATTATGATATAGGGGTCAAGCGGGATTATATTCCTAGTTTTTGTAACCCTGTAAAAATAAATACAAAAATTCTTAGACGAAATTAACATAGATCAAACTGAACCTTTACAATTTATTTGGTGAATTCAGAACTCGATCTCTCAAAGTGGCAGATTCGCAGGTTATTAGTTTGCGTATCTTTTCATACAAAATAGCAATAAATTATCCCAACGACTAATAAACAGAACGCTGAGGTATATTATATCAATCTCATTATTTTGGAAGGGAGGTGATACAATGGACAAAGAATTTTGTGAGCACTTTATATTTATCGTATGCAACTTTGGATAGGGATAGTAAGGGATTATAAACATTGATAATCAACTCCAGAAATTTCTGAACGAGATGCGGTAATATCAGAGTACATCCTCCATATAACCATACTGAAATTGCATAAAAATAACTTCGATTAGTTTACGAACTCCGGAGAGATACTTTTTATTTTGTTAATTTGAACGTTAGAGCTTCCTACAAACATCACAAGCGTTTAGGCGTTCCACCAAATATATTTGGAGCAGGAATGAGCAAAAAATAGTTCTTCTACACCTCTCACTATCTATTATATCGTGCCGTAGGTCACATTGTATTTCTGTAGGTGCTCCTTCATTTCCCAGAGCTCCTATATTTTTGTGTCTGTCTCTCAGGGTCGAGGGAGCCCCTAAATCGACCTGGCGACCCTCAATTATTGATGCCACCCCGGCTTTGTTTTTCTGGCGCTTTTACTGTTTTCCGGGACATAAAGTAGGGATGGTTTATAGGGCCAGACGGACTGGCTGATGCCGCCGATGTGCTCCCTACCAGAGACCTCCTAAACCACTAGACTTTTAATACCAGAAAAAATGTCAAGTAGAATAAACATGTACCTACCAGGAAATGATATCAGTTCTGAAATAACCACTTGAATCGGATTTTGGAACTAACTGTTGATAATTGCAATTGAATTTAAAAACTCTTAAAAATATGAATCTTATAAAGAAAAAAAATAATAAAAACTCGGGTTATCTAATCATCATCCAACCTTCCTACATTCTATAAAGCCTGGATCTGGAAAATAGATCTCACACCTGGAGAGCTGATGTCCCAACTAGCTCATCAATATTTAGTTCAACTGACATAGAAGGTATTTGACTTCTACAACACAAAAAAATAGATGCATTGAGAAAACTGAAATCACCATCGCATTGAGTGATATCAAAAGAACAATGCAGCTTTCTCCCGATATAACAAGGCATTTGCGTGGCTGTGCAATCTAGTCATGTGCTTTTATGTCTGCTTTCGCGTCAGAACAGCACGTCGTAGCACGACGCGAGGCAACGCTCGACATGGGGGTTTTAAGGGATTGTAAAAAACTAAATAAATTTTAAGGGGTTAGGGTAGGAAGATATACGTGTATCCAGATCTACTAATGCTACTTAGTTAAATCACCGCGTGTCCGAAGCTGGGATCAGAAAGCTGTTTAGGAATACGTGGTGTCTGAATTGGTTACAGTGTTTATATAACTACTCGATACATCACTGATCACATTAAGGACATGCAACATACAGATTGTCCATTTTGGAATCAATTCCGTTTACTTCTGTAACTCGGTCGAAGATTCATAAATACTGGTTAACTAATCCACCCTTAATAATGGTATACTTGTAGATATCGTAAATTAAATACTATAATACCGGTCCTTAGTATCAATTAGTATAAAGGGTATAATTTGTGTTATCAAGTAAGCCAGTCACTCTTTGGCTTATTTTACTAATAGAACGTCTTATAAATAAGAATTATAGATTGCTAGAAGCGACATTTCTATCATCTTTAATGCAATGAAAAGTCTAAATTTCTGGTGTTTATTTAGGTAATTACTCTTTCAAGGGCTGATTATAAAAGTTTAATGAATTCTACAAGCATTATATGCAATGATTTTTTCACATGTCATCCTTCAAATACAAGTAACAACTAGCAGATGACAAGGCGAATTTCATTTTAGGACATCGTGTACATACAAGCAATACTGAAACCAGGTAATTAGTCTAGCATTACCATGTTCCATTGCCCCTCATAGTGCCTTCTGCATTAATAAACCTTGATTTCAGGTCACACTAAATGACAACCAGAACTGCTTCGTTTTGCAAAGCGTACATTAGGTACTTGGCATTTCAGTGTACAATTCTGTAAACTGATCCTACAAACATAACAAATGTTCAGAAAAGGTTGGAGAAAGACTCGCAGATAGAATGCAGGCACCGCGTATACTTTCATGTTTTTTTATAGATAACCTCGCGCAAAGGCAGATAACCTATCGCGCTTCATAAGCACCTGCATGAGCTCCTCTAGTATTTGCTGTACTCGAGACTCTGCATTGGGCTGTATTGCTCTGCTCCACATATGTGTAACGCAAGCCAGAAGATCTTCCGTGGATCTATGCTTGCGGAAACCATATCGTTGATGATATTTGCAAAGGATTTTTATATCTTGGTGTTGAAGTCTAATTTCTGCCATTTTTTTGTCGATTCTGCTGGTAGTTGGTGGAGTGTCTCTTTGGAAGTTAATTGTAGAATTTGGCAGCAAAAATCAGCCACAAGGTGTCTCCTTCTTCTTCCAACAAGTACCGCTTCATATTGTAAGACACATTGACATATTTTTTGATTCAGCGTACATAAAGTAATAACTCATACACAAAGCGACAGATATTCAGAAACTGTTGCAGTAAGATCCGAGATAGCCATCGGGCGTCTTTCACTCTCGCTTCAACAAATCAGTCGCTCATCGCACTGCCTCTCTCGCACTCGCTACGCGAACTTAATTTTGGGACATTGTGTACATACAAACAGAACTACAACCCCAAAACGGGTCGGTCGAGCATTGCTCTAAACTGCAGGCCGCGTCCCAGTGCTCTGCATAGCACCTTCTGCATTAGTAAAACTTCATTTCGGGGAGCATTTAATTACCGACTGCATGGCAGATTTAGCTTCATAATGCCCCAACGCCACGTCTACTGTCCAGACGGTTATCAACCACGTCTGCTGCATATTCAGAACTAACTACAACAGTGTTGCCAGGTCAGACAATGCAAATTACTAGATCCTAGACCATACGATTCCAAATCTACAATTGTAACCAGATTTCATTGCTGCTTCTCACTCTTAGTGACTTCTCGATTAAGGTTCGCAACAGTGGCGTGCTTCGATTTATATTTAAATCATCATAACTAAAGCTAACATGCCGTCAAAACATCCCGCTGAATATTATTTCTTCCCTGTCAAACCACGTTGTGCCAAACACCTCAGCTAGCCTAGGTATGCGGGACACTCTCCTAGGTAGTCGGACGAGGTCTCGTCCTGTTTCCAGTCCTTCTAACCGATTGGATCTTTTGCCACTCCTATCAGTGACAAGCAATCTGCAGAGGCCTGTGAGGAATCCTACCAACAGGTGGAGTAAATGCCTCTTTTGGTTCACCAGCCACAGCTCCCTACGTTTGTTGGGGGCCTACTATGAACCTCTTGATCTGCCTGCAGTCATCTCTCTCCAACCATAATTCTTTTGGCTGCTTTCGCCCGTTAGTTATACGCCCAATCATCTAGGGCATTACTGACCTGGCCTCTGCTGATACCCAGCATGGTTTTGGGGCCAATGCAAGTGCCCCTTGCTTCCATTTTTACCACACAATATACTTTTTCATTACCTAGTTACCCCACTGGGGCCATTGACCCATATACGGGTCACGTTCTTGGATTGGGCTGAGTGTTGGAGAGCGGCATTGTATTCCTGAACCAATCTGATCCTCAGAGATGCTACCACTCTTAAGCTGCTTGAATCTCGGAGCATATGTTTATGCTGGAAATTATTACGTGTTTCAAATTTTCACCAGAGCCGGCAACACTGGACTCCAAGTTGCACCAAACATCATTCCAATTAATATAGGAACTTGAGGGACCACGCTTCTCTCCTGTGAGACACGTATGCCTGACGTCGAGTCGGCTACTGCATCGGCGTGGTAATCAAGAAGAGGTCACCACAACTTATTGATATAACAAACTAGATGTGACATGATACCAGATGCATTTATCGGAGTTTCATAATACGAAGATTCCATGGATCTATCAGTTACATGATATTCTACCAAATGATGTTATAGTATGTATCGTCAATTCAAGCTCTAGATCTGTGAGATAACTAGAGTCCGTTATTGAACAATATTTCAGACGTCTTGCCTTCAGTCTACATCGTTGATAGGTAACATGTGACAAACTCCTGGCATGAAATTTGCAAATGTTTTAATACACATACATTGCTGTCAAATACTAAAACATAGAAAGTAATAAGAGGCAACACTAGCGTTGCAAGACTGTAGACAAAAAAAATCAACACTGCAACTCCGTCACAATCACAAGAATTTTATGTGTTCAAAATATAATTTTTATCGAGAAGGGTTGGGTTTAATTGACTATGTATTAACTGCTGGAGATTAGACCCAATGGGTAAACTACATTATACTATATAACGTGCGCCTCTTCCATATTTTCTGCTGGCGAATAATCGAGACGTGTATAATTCGGTGGTGAGAAGCAATATATCACCGGAATTAATAGCGTCCAGGATCGCGGAAGGCATCCCGTACTGATGAAACGCCAACTCCTTGCTCAGCCGGCAACCTCAGAACAACGATGACAAATTGTGCGTCGACCGCAATTTACTTGGAAAACAGTCCAAGAATAATCAGTTAGATTAAAAAGTAGATTGAGGAAGTTTGACGATGGACAAGGAGGCAACTGATCGTTACTCTAGTATACAACCTAAGAAAATGTATGGATTAGTGATGTTGTAAATACACACTAGTGTTTATTTGGCACATTAGGGCTAATCTCCCTTTATTCTTTATTTCTTCCGATATGTATCGGGTTTCTTTTTATATATCTAAGAAGCCTACCTTGACTGCTGTAAAGAACCCAGCAAGAGCTTGTTGATATAAGTTTAAACCGATCGCAGAATTGGATAATGACTAGTTTACACGAGCTTAGGAGCTAATTATTACTTGTTACTTACACTAGTACCTATTGTTTTAATGAGCTGATTAGTGCTTAGTTTAGTCTCGTATAGTAACATAAATAACCATTAGTACAACCAACTCTAAAATGACCTGACGAGTTCACCTTCACAGGGTTCGAACAAGCCACTTACTTAAGTCATTATTTTGGAAAACCTCAACATTGTGGAAGGTACGTCGAAGAGTTTATGCCTCGATAATAATTACAGTTTTCAGCGTTTTGAGGTCAATGTGAATAGACATTTATATTCTCACAGAGTTATTCAAGCGCTATAGGCTTTCTTTATTTGTGAGAGGTTATACATCACAATTGATCACTAGGAGGGTTGCGACGAAGGCCTCTAACAACTGTCATAAGTTATGTACTTCGAGTATTGTAGCTAGAAGGACGGATACAAATGGCTGAATATATGGTTTCTAATAATACAATTATCCACTAGAACATTGATTTGGAAAAATAACAACATTTCTTGATGAAGAACTCCACTGGCAAACGATAGCGCTGTCAGTTAATTGATGCACGACATGTAAAGTTTATTTGTTTGCTATGGAGTATATTGAAAAACGATGTTTTAAATCAAATTTTGCCCGGTTCCAGATACATTGACATGATGATTTATAAGCTCGCCATGTAGTTTTACTGAAAAACCAGCGCTGTTTTTTAATCATACATCACAATTAGGTAAGTGATTAACTGTGTTAGCGTAACTGCGTTTTTTTTGTTTTTCGGATCCTCTATCATATTCAAAAAAAAATTTGGGACCGTTCACAAATTTTCAAATGCCAAATTTAACAATTTTAGTGTATTTTTGAAGTATCTGGCATTTCTTAGGCACTGCCAACATATCTTTTATAGAAATCCAAAAAATTAGAGTATCGAATTGATTTAGATGTGTTTTCTAGTCACCAAGGCTCTTATGGATCGATACCAAATTTGGCGAGCATTGAAATTTTTAATTTTGTTTTTGGTATAATCAGAACTGTTCAGAAATTTGGGTGTGTGTATTGAATCCGTCAACAAAACTGTAGTTAGCCCACGTTTCGAAGATTATTAACATTCCAGCTGTCCTGTCAGCTTTGTTAGAAGTTACACAATTTTGTCTCTATAAAAACTAGAATGGCCCTATCATTAATCGATCGTATTCAGAATAACAGCTCTTTTAAAATTAAGTGTATGCTCTCCACAATGCATCAGACCAGCTATAAACATGCATGTTTCGTCTTTAGCGTAGACTCGTCAGTATAGCCAGGCTATGTGTCGTAAGAACATCTGTGTCCGCTTCAAAGCAGGTTTGGTGTTAGGAACTTTGGCTTCGTAAGATCAAAAGGGCGATACTTAGGTGAGTTGAAGTCATTTTGAAAGTTCATTATACATACAGTAAACTCTTTCAAATACATTGATGCATTTGAATTATTGATAATTGGGGAGATCCCAAAAATGAAACCTCCTTGCTACAGCAGACTGGGATTGATTCTCCAACACAACTGGATACAAGTAGCATTTTTTCATTAAAAAAAACACCGAGCTCTAACCGTTTCCATTAAGATTTGATTAATTACAAAATTCACTTAGAAAAAATAGGACGTATTTGCATTCACTTTATGAAATTACAAAGGATATTATATTTCTTTGAAAGAATCATCTCCCTGGTTTTATATTTTATACCGCTCGGCCTTTGGTCTGAACCCAACCCCTTTCACTGTTTTTTAGGAGTACGTACTTAATTAAACTCAGGTCTTTTTATTTAAGTGCCTGGCAAAAATATCCACGGGTGTAAACAACTTGAATTTTTTTTTCAAGAAAGAAAAAGGTAGAAATTTCAAGATATTGTATCAAATGAAATAAATATTTCTCACTTATGGGCATGTGATTTGTATTTATCGTTTTTATTCAGTTTCACTTGTTTCCGGTGTCACTAAAATTTAATGAATGATGAATGATCTCGCTGTCTTTCATTTATTTTAAATGGTGAATGCCCGTATTAGATATAATATTTATCAATGTGATAACAATCCAATATTGCTATGGGTTTGAAAAGTAGGAAGTTAAAAATTAACTAAAATTTTTTTATAAGAAGCGATGTTAGTGAGCATTTACGGTATTAAATACTGGGAGAATTAGGAAAAGTACTTACAATAATAAGCACAACAATTTACTTGTATGATGATTTATTTTGGTTATAAAATTGTAAGCACTTTAATGTTTTGACGAATAGCTGATAAATATACGAGTAATTTATGGAAAATACGAATTGAGACGGATGGGGATACAAATGGAGATTAACAGCTCAGACAGAAGACTGAGCTAACTACTCTGACAGAAAAACACGTGGTCATCTTACATAATGCTTTTGTGGATTAACATGAACAATACCGTTTTAGCATGATCACGTTGTCGGCCTTGCCATGGTGACGTCTCAGAAGCTGCGGTTCAATTCCATTCCAGAAAAATTGTATTCACCCACTACTACTCTACAAGGCTCAGATCAAACCGTTGCTGGAATACTGCCTGCAAGTGTAAAAAAGCGCACCATTGCTTTCCCTGAAGCTTCTGGGTACAAACCAGAAAATAGGAATACTTTAGCTGGATCTAATCTGATCCTGTACTACAGCTATCTCGCAGAATATGAGTTATACTACAGAATTGTCCAACTTTTTAACAAGGTATGAAGCTTTGCACTGCTTTGGAATCGCCGAATTAAACAGCCAGAGTAGGTACCTAAGTGAACTTGTCGCTTATTATTTATGTTGAGTAAGTCCCATTGTTTAATTTCGTGAACTGAGGAAATACTCTAAACTATGCAGCTGTCTCTAATTAAACGCCCTACATACATACATACATACATATTGTTCAGCAAAATTATTCACTCACACCGGAACCCATTTCCAAGATCAGCAACTCTGGGCAAGTTAGTGGGGGTAGTAGAGCCAGAGGCGAATGTAAGTGGAAGGCGACACATTTGGAGGATAATCAAGGAAAATAGTACGATTATGCCTGCATACCAGGGTTGTCGTGGGGTTGGTGTGTTTTATATACGAGACCACTGACAAGCCTTTTACCTTCCACGCCACTGAACGGGAAATCATTATAATTTCGATTTTTAGGTTTCGGAAATAAAAACCCATCAAACATTGATTTTCGACATTTCAGAGGCCATGATTATTTTTTTTTAATTTTAGATAGAACAAAAATTTGGGTGTTATTGTACCCAAGGTCCTGCTCTGCCTGAAACCTGCGAACTCCATGCCATAAATGCGTAAATCATATACGGTTTAAAAAACATCTTGTACAACCGAATCGGGCCACAAATTCATCAACAAATCAATAAAATGATGTTATGTTTGTTCGCACCGCGCGAGGTTTGAGAGACAATATTCGCAATCCTACCAATAACTTTTTAGCATGAGCTAGCTAATATCGATACTTGATTTTTGACTTGTTTTTGCCCCTGCTGTTACAAAGGAATAATGAAAACGAAGCATTAGTTACTCAGTCAGTCAACTTGATCCATGAATTCCCACGCCTCCGCCAATGGCTAAGCACATCCCAGCTGAATGTATACCAAACTATACACTCACAGCGCCTGAACATTCTCCCACAACCTTAAGACTACTCTTTCTTAATTGCTACAAATATTTGCTTTGGAGCTATTTTAATGAATACAATTGCCACTGCAGACGGTACTGTGATCATAAAAGGTCATGTTCATGCTCTGTGGATACTATTAGAAGGCAGTAGCAGGGAAAATTTCTATATAAACGTCTCTTTGTATATTTTCCAGAGCAGAGGCTCTACTTTTATGTTTCGCAATGTTGTAGCGTCGGGCATGTGGATTGTTTAGCATTATTTGTTTTGGGGCTTGAAGCTACACACGTAACTAGATGACTACATATAATAAGTTACTCCATAGCATGTCTTTAAAAAATATTATTATTGTATTTTTGACATCCATCAGCATTCTTGCCCACCCCCCATAATTATGATAACTTCGATATATTCGCTATTAGTTCCAACAAATTGGTGTATGATACATTTCGTCATTGTGGGTAGCATCACGGCATAACACAAAACAATTACCAGTGCTATAAAACAAACCAAATGTTTTTCAGTCCACTGACACTACAGACTAGCTAATTTAATACTAAATCTTCATCAAATTGCGAATACAAAAAATTGGTTGAATTTAATTGATATCGACGCAGATTTGGGATAAGCTTAAGGAGCAGCATTAGATAGATTTTCCTGAATCTAGCACTTTAACAACACTATCTTTGAGGATTCTTCAAAAACGTTAACCTAAGCATGTTTAGGTATTGATGATCGATTAGATAAAGTTATTGTTTTCATCTGATCGGGAGCAGAAAAACGTCTTGTTTGTAGCTCGGAATCTTTAAATGCAAATATACTGTATGGCTTTGAAATAGCTGTAACCTTCACATCTTTTTTGGAAGTTCACAGTTTTCATCCTAGAGCGGTTAAACAATATTTTAACAAATGATATACCATTACATTTTTACAGTAAGTACCTAGATTCCAGTTGTATATCGTTCTCATGCCAATTTTAATAATAAAAGTATGCGTATCACTTGTTCAAATCGAGTCTAACAGGAGCATACGCTGTATATTTACAGCCGAAACCTCGGTAAGATTTGTACCATAAAAATATGTTATTCTATTTATTAGCCACTCACAACACGATGATTAAAAAAAACAGACAGAATCATTTTCAGAACTTACATTAATGAATTTAGTCCAGCCCCGATTACATGACATACCAAAAACTGTCACATCTTGTTACTCGACCGTCATCTCAACTGTAAATTTTGCATAACATGACCCATTACGAACCTTCAACTGAACGACTACGTCTAGTTATAATTAATCCTCACGAAACTTTCCTTGGCAAAAAATGACAGCCCAGCCGCGAAGAAAAATTATTTACAACCACGGAATCCCTATTTTAGAAGTTTCGGACAAGGAATGGATTTTTCTAGTCAAGAAATTATTCCAATTAGCCTCAAGTTTGAATTTTAATCTCACCAGAAATCTAATTACCTAACCTTTTTTGATTTATACTGTTCATTACATCTTCCCACCAGAGTAACAATTAGGGCAAGGAACATTATAAGATTATATTCCAAAGTTTTCTTGACGCTGATGCAATTGGTCTTTCTTGCAAAGTACGCTACACGATATGTCAAGTGAATTGATAACTTTGACAAATGTAAAACGTCGGCGCAATATGTATCTTGTTTTCTGTGATTCTACCGCATTCTAAGCCTGCTAGCTAGATTTGTTAAGCTGTTGCTTTTCACTCTAACTCTACTTGAGGAACTCACCGACTGGTACTTTTTTGTTCCCACTGAGTCAAGAATTTGGAAAAATCTACCAAAGACGTTTAATAATTCGGAAAATTCAAAATTTTGGCTAACAAATTGTCCAACTTGTTTATCACAGTAACCATTGTGTCTTTGTGAGATGTTACCTATGAAGGAAAAAATTCACATTCATAGGTTAGGAAAAGGGGATAATTCCAAAAAAATCCTGCGCGAAATCCAATTTGGTGGGAATCTTAAATACTACTTAAAAAAACCATTCAAATAAAGTAATCTATACCTAAGCAAAATTGAATGCTTAGATGCTCCTAATTAAATTTAATTCGAATTGATTATTCTTTGTACTTCGGGATCTACCCTAATTACTTTTGTTAATTTATTTTCGTAATTAGGTCGCTCTGCGAGTTCATCAAGTTTGCTGAGGCGTTCCATTCCTTCGCTTTGTAGACAGTGTGCGAGCAAAGTGATTTAGTCAGCTACATATATCCTGGAATTTTCCGATGACCGTCTTTGAAATAGGCTTTTTCTGTCACTTAAAATCTGGAATTTAAGCAGTTCCGATAATCATGCTTATTACTTCTCAAATGTCATCCACCCTCCATTGTTCAGTAATAGTGTACTGCACTAAAAAAAGTACGAGGTGCTACCAAGGTCTTAATGCTATAAATAAATGAACTTCTTCTACCAAAGCCTACTTTTTGAAATCAGTATAAGCTCTGCTATTGATAATATTCTAGTGCAGCTTACAGCTTTTATAGACATCAACACATTTCTTGAATACTTTTCTAATGCACGGAAGTTTGATGTTCAGATCGGACTATGTATTACATATATTCCTAGTTCCATCGAAGAAAATCCGAAATACCACATTCTCCGTGGCTACTGGATGAAGTGTAATCAAGGTATTTTCAGATAAATAATCGTATATTCAACACACAGTTTCACAAAAAAAAAATTGACGCGTTACGATTTATATTATTTTATCTGCATACTGAAGCTTTAATCTACAATCTACATGAAGGTATTCTCCTTATGCGTTGCTCACGTGTATAATGTGGTTCCAAGTTGGAAGTTACTTCTTGTCGCATATCAATTCAAATGCCATGATACAAAAATCCACTAGGCTATGGAAAAATATTTGTCTCGTTATTTAGTTGTGTTTTTAGTACTTTCCAAGAATATGCCATAGATACGTTGAGGCTGTTTATGACACAAAATCCGGGAGTATTGAGGATATTTTTTGTTGCTAGTAAATTGAAAATAGTAATTTTTTCCGTTTAAATTTACTTTCGACAATGAAAACTATATATATTTGCCGCTTTTGGATGTTTCTGTTACGAGAAACATTGAAAACAGTTTGAAATTTGAAGTACCTACCTATTGTAGGTGAGACTAATTAATACAACACGTTACATAGCCGGATACTCTAACCACTGTCACCAACATAAAATGGTTAGTTTTATTATTTTAGTACAATGACTAGTACATTTTTTATTGAAGACAGGTTTCTAAAAGAGGAGGAGAAAAATAAGTGGTTAGAGCTGATGGATATGATACTAACATCATAGAAAAACTCTATCTGTAAATATAACTTCGAGAAAACACTTCGTAACTCAACCATCTTACAAGTTGGAATAGCCAGACCATAGCATCAATAGCTTTTGATTCCAAATATATGACAGGTCTTAACAGTCAACAGGGAGCAAAGAAAATAAACAATGTAATAAATACAAGTAACTGTAGGGATTCTACAACCTGCTGTTAGTTTGATATTCTGATATAGTTAGAAATCCTAGTAGAACTGCAGCAGCCAACAGTATGCTTTACCAATTGGGGGTTGGTTTGCAAGTCCACATAAAATTTCATGCTATTTACAGGAGGCAGACTGCTCCATTCGTCCCTGTCTGCTAATGTATAAATAGTCATAAACGGGCGCCGGTAAAAATACGACGAGAAACAGCACCGGATGTCGTCGTTCCACTGGGGCGGAAATGAAGTTTTATTTTCCTACTCGATGCCACACAGTGTTGTTTTCCAATGGAATAGCGGAAAAAAGTCTTGTTTGAGTAAGAATATATAATTATAAAAAATATTACTATGAGATGTCTGATTTTTTTTTATTTCGTTTGTGCGTTCGTTGACAAAGGCTGCAGTTGCAGCCAAAACGTTGATAGGCTTCTCAAAGCAATAGAATCTCAGTTATCAAATCTATGGTAATACAAATGTTTTTATCAGGTACTTGAGTTCGAAACATTTTAGGTGATATCAAGCAAACTTCCAAAACATCTTGATGAAAAGTTAACAGTGACTTTTTATCAAGAAACATATCATATCATATTACAATTATTTATACGTTCATATATAAAGTACTGCAAAACTGTTGAGCACCCTAGATTATCTATTGCATTCTATAATGACGAGAAACTTAAGAAATAAACAAATTCAAACTTTCTTCTTGTAAATATTGATTGAGCAACAAATTGAGGTCGGCAATTTGAAGCTCTTGCATCATTGTTGAACCATCTTGTACGTTTATAGAAGCCATTCATTTCTCCTGCATTTGTTCTGCTAATTCCGAATTGTTTACCGCCCGCTGATTCTGGAAGCAGGCAAGAGTCAACATTGTAGAATTTTGATCGCGCTGCAGAAGCGGCGGTTGTCTGTTGTTCACATACGTCTGTCTTTGTCTTAAATCATATGAAGCCTTCAGCACTACTGAACGTCTTTGTAAATTTGTGTACATCTCGGGAAAATTGAGTTACCTGAACCAGAGTTTACTCCAAAGACGACGGTTGGTGAGAGGCAGAGTCGTATTGGATCTCTGGAAGTCTAGTTTCCAAATAAGTATTCTGACAACCGCATATATGCCCCATCAAACAGAGAAGTTGTAGTTCTTACGCCTTAACAAAAAATGTAGAGAAGTAGATTGAGTCGCTTGGAAAGAAGATTTTCCTGAATAATGAAATCAGAATTTTACGAGAGTCCTTCTCTAAGATCTCTCTAATTGATATCATTTGTCTTTTGCACTTTATAGTTAGGCTGAGGTCTAGTGGAATTCCTATCATTTGGTCGTTCTTATGGATGTACCAGATCCTGGTTAGCATTTTTAATGTTAACTGGTTCAAATCATACAAATGTAATAAGTAACATAAAAAGAATGGAATTCTTGTAGTTTGCTCGTATTCATTCCACCAACTTATGAAGGGTGTTTTTTAGAGGCGGATAACTTTAAATTGGCAACACTGTTTTATGTGACAGACGGTCTGTTAGTTCTGGGTTGATTAGAGGCTAGTTTGGTTTGGCAAATTATCATGAATAGACTCACGCCGGAGCAACGTGTGAAGCGTATACTCTCCACTCAATATCAGTTGTCAGCTTCTGATGTGAATGAGCCTAGATAACGGTACATCGTAAAAGTGTTCACGAATAACAAGGGATGTCGCTGTAAATCAGTTCAGCCTATCAAAAGTTTGATTTCGGACTTCCATTGTCTATAAAATTTGTTGAGTATCACGACGTTTCGATTGATATGCTATCTTCAATCGTCTTCAGGTGAACAGTCCACTCGCTTTTTTGTATATTTTTGCTGGTCTGTGTTCGAGTCAATCCTTGTAATGTTTATCATGGTTGTTGTGTGATACGAACAAAATCATTGAAATCGTGTATTAATGCATAAAATCAACATGTTTCACTCTCAGATTAATAAAGGGTTCAAAAGGATGAATGGATTTATTAATAACAGCATTAGTTCAGTGATCAAACAATGAAGACATTCGGTAGCAGCAGGCATTATTTACGCATCGTCATCGATATGAAACTGCATAAACTCTTCGGTTTTTATAGTGTTCCACGAAAATTTTGAAGATTTGCACTAGAATCAGAGTGGAAATTGACATTCCAGGACGAGATATAAAGGGTAAAACATTAATAAAAAAATAGTGACTGTCATGGAATTCTAGATTATTAATTCAAAGTTAGCAAATCACGAAAGAATGTTTATCATCACCTCCGCCCATAAAATAAACAATTCGTTGATGTCATTCGAATTAAAATCTCCAGCCTGAAGCTGCCGACGGAAACGCATACTGAAAACGTTACCCGTCAAATCTCGAAATTAAAATTCAACTGCCACATACCGTCAAAAGATTCGATCAGGATGGATAACATAATTTTGTCATCTATAGGCACAAAATCAATCCCATATGCAGTGCTGAAAATGATATCGACATACTAAAGGGTAACATGATGATAATACTCATTTATGCTGATATATTCACAACAATTTTCATTTAGGGTACGAACCGAGATAAATTGTCAATTATCAAATACCGCGAACATAGTAGAGAGATATTCAATTTTCAGTCCTTCTCCCTTGATTTTTGCATACATATATCATATACTCGTACGCATAGTACGGGCGAGTGAGTACAAATGAGGATTAAAATTTTATCTCATACAAACGCAATTCCAACATTATCATTGGTGAAACTCGACTCAGTCAACAAAAAATCCATGAGTTTTATGTACAAAAATCTGGAGAGCAATTCCCAAAGTTAGCGAGAAATATGTTGACTTTCGTAAAGGAATCTGCATTTTGGTATTCTTGGCGTGTCCCACGTGAATATATTGCAGCACTTAGCGCTCAGTGAATGAAGGGTTGCCTTTAATAAAAATCCTGTTCAATATGTCAAAGCTTAACCCTCAAAGTGCACTATGGGTGTTCGACACCCTGCGAGGTTTTCGAGCTCTAATAAAAGATACTTAAGAGACTTTTTTTTCAATAATTTTTTAACATATTTAAAACAAATGAATGCTTACAACTACGATTCAATATTTTAAAAAATATGTCAAACTACATCAGAAATTTTTGTTGTACCATAATATTCAATAGCGGCTGAGAAATTTAAGTTTAAACACGTGAGGGTGTTAAACACCCACAATGCTCTTTAAGGTAATTTGTACCAACGATGCACTTTGAGGGTTAAATCAGTTGTCACCAATTAGTTTCGTTTGGGGTTCGTTTTGTGGTCTCTACTTTATGGTCGTAATCCGTATTACAAACCTCAACAAAAACCATCTTCCACTGTACCGGACATTTACTCTGTACAACAAACTTAAAACGCAAAAAAACCTCTTCCCTAAGACTGACCAATCACACCTGAAGAGACGATAACAACCTCTTCCCTAAGACTGTCACACGAATCAGCTCAAGAGCATCAGGACCGCGGGCCGCCATTTGGTGACCCCTGCCTTAAGTTTTAAATTATTTGAATGTTCATCACTAGAATCATGTGAGGTACGATACCCAAATATTGACTATGTTCTAAATGCTAGGGCTATCTTTCAATTCTGCTCAATTTCTTGTTATCGATTAATATCTGCCGAACCAAAACCATCCAGAATGAATTGGCGACAATCCAGGTAACTCCTGAATAATTTCCCGTACATCAAATCACTCAAGTGGCCGCAAAGCTCAGAATAGCCTCTACAAGTGGTGAAATTTGTAAGGAGGCAGGTACCTACTTCTGTTTAGTTTTACCACTTTGCAGCAGATCCTACCTACCTATATTTTGTTCATTTGAAGATGGTAGCAGTATTTGGAAACAAAATGTTTTGCCAACATTTGGAAAGTAGTCAGGACTAACAATTCCCAATCCTTATTGACTTTTGGGCAATCCATTTTGAAAATGTTTCCGTTGTCTCCAAAGTTCAGTCTTTGGGCTACCTACTGATATGTCTAGATACACGACATTTCAAAAGTAAAGCATCTTATTTTTCAGTCTAATAAAAAAGGCTTCTGAAAGTGCCAACGATTGGATAGTTCAGCCTCATTGTTCTGAAAATAATTTTATTTTAATCATTTTTTCGCAAATGCGGATGCTTTTTTCTGCCGGCCTTAATAAGGAACAATATGTGGTAAGATTGATAGGAAAAAATATGTTTTAGGAAAATATAAATACGTGAATTAAACGGGGGTGAATTCGTTTGTGTGAGAAATTGGCGAATCTTTAGGAATAAAACTAATAGAAAATAAGGTTCTTCTCTGACTTCCAAACGAATCGACATTTTCTCTGTAACGCGTCACTGAAAGAAAAAAGAGTTTTATTTGCAAAACTGTGTGTTAATTACATAATCTTTTTATCTGCTTCCAGTTATGTATTTTTTATTCCACTATAAAAGCGAAATCGTTGAAGCAACTCCCAAGCTGACCGGACTAGTTCGGTTTTTGCATGAAATTATATTCGGGTGTAGCTGTAAAGGTAATTTAAATTATGATCGGTTCAGTATGCGTGAAGAGTCGGACATATCGACCACCGTTGACGCGACGTTTCGACGCGTCGACGGTTTTTGTTGTCCGGAACATCTGCAAACCAAATGTTACCGCCGCAACATCGTGCCGTCCAACGCTACATCACGGCTAGACTATACATCCAATAGGAGCCATGTATTCACGGGTTACTAAAAGTATATTTACAATGTGTTCAATTTTAATTTAATAACACAGTGATACAATAAAGAGTGACGCTTATCCCAGTTCAGACGTTAAATACGAGGGTCACGCTGAAAGATTTTAGATATTCCTAATCTATGCAAGTTGAAACAAGTTTGAGCACGCAGGCTATTTTGAATCGTTCAGTAGTTGCCTTGCAACGATCTCGAATGCATTGAATTTTAACATGAAAATGGAACCGGGTAGTCGCGATTTTCGAGCCATGATTTTGTATCACTATAAAAAGGGACTAAAACAAGCGAAATGTCACGAAAGTTTAGTGAATTTCTATAGGGACTCTGCCCCTTGTAGGGCTACAGTTTTTAATTAGTTTGCTGAGTTTAAAAGGAGGTCAGGTCTCACTCGATGATGAACCTCGCACAGGTCGACCGCCCACTGCTGTTACTGAGCAAACTGTAGAAGCAGTGCAAAATATGGTAAGAAAAGATCGACAATTAACCTACACCAAGATTGAGGCTTCTCTGGGGATTGGATCGGCAACAGTCTGAACAATCATTCATGATCACCTTCGCCTGAGCAAGCGGTGTTCCAGATGGGTGCCACATTTGTTGACCAGTGAGCAAAAAGCAACAAGAGTTGATTGGGCTAAGTTTATGATTGAAAAATTTGATAATGGGCACAGTAGAAACAATTTTAATATCGTAACCGGAGATAAAACGTGGTTATATCATTATGATTATAAAATTAAACAGCAATCTTTAGTTTGGTGCTTTGAAAGTGAGCAGCCTCCACAGAAAATGTGTCGTTCCAAGAGTGTTGGAAAGAAAATGGTCTCATCTTTTTGTTTTCTAAAAGTGGATAAATCACAACGGTAGCCATGAAAAATAGTTACTTCTGAATGGTATATAACCGAATGTGTTCCTGTAGTCTTCCAATAACTATGCAAGAGCCGTCCAAAAACTGGTCTGCGGGGTGGCACCATAACAACTCACCCGCCCACAGCGCCGCTAGAACCCTATATTTTTTTGCTTGAACAGGGTGTCAAACTGTTGCCTCACCCACCTTATTTTCCGGACCTAGCTCCGTGCGACTTCTTCTTATCCCCTGAGATCAAAAAAAAGATACGGGGTCGCCATTTTTCCACCGATGAAGAGGCAATCGCTGCATTTGAGGAGGAAATTACCAACCTGTCAAACAGGAATTTGACAGATGGTTTTACCGAATGCGTAAATGTATTGGGGGAATATTTCGGAAAACAGAATAAAGTTTTGTAAAAAACCTTGTAGTTTTTCTGTATCTAAAAACTCTACATGACCCTCGTGGAAGCGAGTATTCTTCGTATTTAAGTATAAATGACAAATGTATAGGTTATTTATTCAATATGCCAACGTTTCAACATTTATGCCCTCTTCAAGACTACAATAAACGACCTTATAAAACTGAAACTCGTCTTAATTAAGAATTCAACTCCAAGAGACCGGGAGAGAGAGAGAGAGAGTTATTGATTATTTTGAAACGTTCATTATTTCTCTTTTGAAGAAAATGAAATGAAAAAATTAGGCTCCAACTGGGATGGAACCAGAGATGCAGATGTGCTACCTAGTACACAAGAAAGGCACCTTATTTTCACAGTTTTAAATTTTAGCGTAGGGCAAGGTGTTTTTAAATATTTTGTACCCCTATTTTCTCACTTTCCAACTAGCACATACCCATATGCTCCAAGTAGTGAGTGAATGATAGGAAGGACGTAGGTATGGTGGCTCTAGAATCTTGATCAATCAGTTTTTATCATCAATATACAATCCCTGATTTTAAAGTTCATTAAACTACAAGCGGTTGTCGATCAAACTAACCATTACACACAACATACAATACAATAATGTGTGTCTTGAGGACCCCACCATATTAACAGTACCTTTTTAGAGCCACTGCAACCGAATCCGGAGAGCATTTGATGCCATCACGTCAAATAATTTCAAAGAAAATCATAACTATGATATTATGACGTCCTAGAGCATAAGAGAACATTTGCAATCTAAGCATATCCTGTTGAATCGCGTATGGAAATCAAGCTCAATGTAATAAACTCGCGTTGACAATGCAAATCCGACGTACTCCTAGTAGAAGTTTTCCACTGTGTCGAATTCAGCGATTCACAACCAAAAACACCTCCACGGCTTCTGGCTGCAGCCACCCGGAAAGTCTACTTCCGTCTCCGGCGTTCCCAATTCACTTTCCAAAAAACGTGGATGCAATTGTTAAATATATCTGCGCGAGCACAATGTCGCCCCCGTGGTGCGAATTCGGTATCGGTAGAAAAAAGGAAGCACATTCGGCATTCATATCGCATATGGAAAATCGGCCGCGCAACGTAAATGCCGCAAAATGGGAACGAATTGGGAATAAAATATACATACAGGGTTGTTCAAACGTTCCGCAACGGCAACAAAAACATTTGGATGAAGAGGATTTTTATAACCCTGAATAATGCAATGTGTTATAATCAAAAATTAAACACGTCTAGTTCAATGATGCGTTAACAATAATGACTTACTTGATCTCTTGCACCCACTCAGTATTCATAATGCTTTGAAAAAATACTGACTAGTAGGTTGGCTCTGTATGTCTTGTGCACTGGTATCTGTTTACTAAATATTTTTATAGGATTGTAGAACAGTTAATGCAGTTAAATTAATTTACGGAGGTCTTGGAAATTTTAAGAAATTTTCACTCATAAAAGGTTTAAGGTTTTTCAGTACTAATATCTAATATTTTTTCATTGAATTTCAAAAGATCAGTAGTTCCAAAATCCGGTTCAAATCTTTATTTTCAAAATTAGATCACTATGGGGAAAGTACAGCATCACTCTAGTTGAAACTTTTTGGTTAATATAATTCATGAATTTTTTCGAGTATTCACTGAATGGTCCCATCACCAAAAAAGTGGAGAACATTGTGAAAAGCCAAATGACAATTGATACCGATAAGATAATCATGAGCAAATAATATTCTTCAAATAATGTTCAAGAACTTTATAGTTTCTGATATCCGCAATTGCGATCAAACAGATTTTTTAGGAGAAGGAATTACTAGAAAACCCGATAATGTAAGCGTTAAAAATTAAACTTCGAAAAAAATATTTTCTATCCCCAGGATGCAACACTGAGTTATGGCCCAATAAATGTATACCATCTTGTTCGTCGACCGAATAAACGTTAAAACTTTACATTCTCGAGAGAGCGCTGAATAATTTGTTTGACGTACGTAAAAAGACCTTTATAAGGCATTTGAGTACAAGTCGTTAACATAACTAAGAGAGTAATGAGGAAAATGAGATTTTTTATGTTTTGATACTCCATCATGAAGCTTTGGAAGCAATATACTACTGGTCTTTCAAGTACTGAGTGAAAATGGCGACATGTGATTCCCAGCTGAAGGGTTTGCGGAAGGCGTTAGAAGGCTCAAGGTACATATGAGGTCGTTAAGAAAAAAACTGAAATTGGTTTTTTGTTTTCAGCTTTAAATCAATGTTTACTGCCTAACAAGGTTCACTAGTTAACAAGTAATGAGGATAGCCATTGTAAACAGTCAGCCGAAAGTTACAGTGAAATGTGTGACAAATCTGAGACCTCTATGCGCGAAAGTCGTTAAACTATGGTAAAAAAATACGTGGCATTTTTGAGGAATCATTTTTGAATAAATAAATTATTGGGAAATAAATCATAGCAACAGTGTACCCTCGCCCCTCTGAAATCTACCTCTGGGCAATTATGACATGCATATTTTAAACATGTGGTTGAATATGGGAAAGCAGTGTCGGAACGATTTATTTTGTGTGGTGTTCAACCAACCGCATACCGTTCAATGATTTCATCATCATATTTTTGTTATTTCAACTTGCAAGCATTGAACGCAATACCGAACAACTCAACGATATAAATCTATATAAAAATGGAAATAGGAAAAACAAATTATGGCATGAAAAGCAGTTAAGATTTATTACAAATTCGATATAATCTGGAAATAAGCAAAGGTGGAAGGGTATTTTAGATACATTTTATAGACGGGTATTATTATCAAAATATATACCACCAAAAATTTTTTCCTAGCTGCGCTTATGCTTCAATGCGACTCTTCTTATTCAAAACAAAGTTACATTAAAACCGATTCATATTTTACTGCTATTTGTCCAAGATTATTCTTCGATATTTATGTTTCCTTACTTTTTCAATTCCCGTGCAAAAACAAGGGAACTGTTATTTATTACTACGAAACATTTCTATACTAGTTTGAGATAACTCATCTCGCACGTTGATCATTAAAAAATTAATTAAAACTAAGCTTAATGTTGTACTTGCGGCATCCAAATGCTACCTTCAAGATACTTACCTGAAAACACAAAAGTAACTATGAGTTATGAGCTAACGAATAAAATCATAATTTGTCTAATGAACCAAACAAACTATGCTTGAGCTGATTTGGAATAAAGTTTTAATAGTAACTGTATTAGAATTAAAAAAGATAAAATAATTATGCACCACATCTACGGGATGCAGTTCTTACAGGGAAAATATTTCCAGTGCAAATAACTGCTATGGTTGTAGATTATTTATTGAATAGAAGAAGTTAAATGACAAGAATTTCAGCAGCTTTGCGCTTTAGTAAGACAAGCTATGCTGACAAAAGTTCTATCAATTTTGGGTAGGCCAGGATCAGGATATAGTTCAAAAGGAACTCTACCAGTTTCTGTCATTTTACATCGTATTCTGCTAGAATTAGATTCCAACTTGATATGAGATATATTCAAATGCACCTCACTGTACACATACATGGATCGTCCTAGATGGAATTCTTATTGAATAGAAAAATGTCTCTTTCAAAACTAAAAAGCAGAATTGTCTGCAGCATCCGCATATAGGTATCTACTCTCATTTCTGCTCCCGTATCATACTCGACGTCAACCTCTTTTCTTTACCATGTAGTACAAAGTCATTGACCTATTTAGATTCTTCCATTTATTTATTTGTACAGAGAGTCGCCGATTTAAGAATAGTTTATTTTGTAATACTACATATTATGTATTCGACATACCAAATATCAGCAATTAGTTTCATTTGAGGTCCGTTTCTTAAAATTATATAACTGTCGCGGTCCGTATCTATTTTTTTACACCAGATGAGGTTCTAAAATCTAAATGTCTCTTTCTTATAAGATACGAACTGTATATTACTCGAGCTGTCCAACTGCGTGTTAACTTTCTTGCTCACTATCACAAAATTTGAAGAGAAGTTAGTAATAAATCAATAAATGTAGATTGAAGATACCTTCACTTAAAAACTCTTCCATGATAAAATTGTGTAATTTAACCACAGACTATCACAAATACAAGTCATTTTTTCTGACGCACTTCAATCGAATCTTTAAGTCATTGTCATACACTCAACATTGACTGCCTATAAAGGCTACCCCGATTACTTGTCAACAAACTAATTCCTATGATGAATATAAAACTGGTGCTGTCAGACATAGCATTCTATTTATCCTGTTTGGCTAATAGATCTACAGCCAGATAGTATCAATAGAATGCTAGATTAGAGAATTCTAGTTTCATTTTCATGATGACTCTTAAGATCTTGGGCGACTATTGCAATTGGTAAGATGTGTCCGTACATCACTTATGATAGTGTCTGTTAATTCAGCTACAACTAGATGCTCGCTTGTGTAGATACGCCCTCATCTCCTCTTAACTTTCTTGAAGGATCTTGGCTGACGTCACAAAACTTGGCGTCCGTCGCAAGGTGATTTGTAGCCAGTGCCGACACTGCAAATTTATGGCCTAGGCCACGTCGAAGGCGGCCTTAAGCCTGTACGCCAGCCATCGGATTTTACCACCGCTAAATTCCCCAGCAGTCGCTGGGGTTCAATCCTGGCAATTCGTTCTCGAGAGGACCGAAAAAATGTAATGAAATGTAGATGTGAGCATTATTAATACGCCTCACGTGTATCCATATACGTATGTATATATGTTTGTAACAGAATTTTCGAATGCTATTTTCACCAACTTTGAAACATCAGATTAATTTAAAATTTTGCACACTTATCAAGAACCAATGACAATACAATTATTTAATAAGTTTGTCTCATTATTGAACTTGGAACGTTTAGAGAGATTCAAAATATTTGCTATATACATTTTTGAAGCGTTTTATTGGAAGCAGAGTATGGAGCACAGAACAAAAAATAATAACTGGAATCTCACCAAACCTCTTTTTGTATATTTTTATGTTCCCGATTATTTTAACCGTATTCAGGAAACTGCGTGCGACTGTTTAAACATTACAATTTATGTAAACGTCGTATCTTTACTGAGTTAATGAAAATGTATTGCAAAGGTGCCCCTCCTCATAAACTTTCATACTTCCCACGCCAATTGGCAAGGATGTATTTTGCTTTGAAGTCCTACATGCAGTTTCAAATATGAGAACACATTTCATTCCATACCAATCTCTTCGTTCTTGCTTTAAAAGTATTTACCATCAACGCCAAAGCTCCCCAGGAATATGTATTCTCTGCAACGCTCTGTTTGCTATACACCAACTGCTTTTAGAAACAATATCTAATCCAAATTACACCCTCGCGGATGTCAGCGAAAACCACTCAAATCGTCACCTTCCAGGGAAGATCAATAAGTTTCCTGGATGCGCCTGACATTAGAAGGGACCTTGACCGTCTGGTGATCAGTTTTTTATTTATTCTATATATTCTACCATGGTAAATGTTCAATCGAGCTGTTACGGATAAGAGCCATCAATACAACGAACATTAGAAGAGCCCAAGGTGCAACTTTCAAAACCTCTTCAGGGGACCTCAGAGGTATGGATGAGCTACCAGAGTGTTTTTTCACTCACTTCACTTCACAGCGTGTCAATGTGAATAGACATGTATCCTCTGTCAATGCTTTTGGAGCGCGATCAAATGTTTGCCTTTGTGAGAGAACTATAAAAATGTTGTGATATATCGCTGGCCACTACTGCAACTACCACGAAAATATTCCTAGGACAAGTACACATTAGCCTCAAGCAGTATCAATTTCTAATATTTTTACATGGGGGAATGAGGAGACAGTGCCTACGGCACTGCGCGGGTAGCATCTCCATCGCTCTGTTGTCATGTCTTTTCCGCGTCCGCACTCACAGACAAAGACGTCATCCCATTAGGGCATACCTAATCTTTCACTAATCTTTTGTAAATTCTCCAGCCCTACACAGTTTCCAGACATTGCTCTTGCCAGCGCTGTTGATGGAATCCAGAGGGCTCCGCTTTGTCTTAATCCCATTATGTCGCTATAAGGATTTGTATGAAGGATCCCACACCCTAACCTCAAATGTGTCTCAATCTGTCATTTTATCGATCGAAGTTCTGTAGCTTTGTAGCAAAGTTTATGGATTAATATATAATTTAGAGCACTCGCCGGTCGCACTGCTGTTGCCCTACGCTTCACTCCTCGTAGCTTCAGGGCTAACCTCTAGTCTGCTACATACTCCGCTTGTTTAGAGTCAGCGGACTTTTTGAAGGTATCAAAGACCGGCCGGTCTGGAGCGCGTGTCGGAATTCGCCTTGTAATATCTATAAGGTTTAACTGCATTGATTTAGTTCATGTACCGTTTCACAACCATTAGGAGTACTCATAGGTGTTAGCATTATGCACATTTTTCTTCTTATATTTTTTTTAATTTGGCCTTCCTTTCTGTAAAACATGACAGAGAAACACAAAAAAACATATTTGAATCTATCGCCGCTTGCAAATGACTAATTTCTCGTTAGGATCACTGAGAAATTCTTTAAAAATTAAGTAGCAAAATTCTACTTGTCCATGACAAGATGACAGATCCGTTATGCCACTGGCATTGCAACTGGATCCTGTCTCTATTCTGTGAATGCCGGCTGCTCAAACAATGTGAACTCTTATGGGTTCTGTACTAACCTCTTCACAAATTTAGGATGCTTGGGCACTCAGCATTGAGAAACCGTTGTGGATTACTAAGTGCTGCGACTTTGGCAGATAACTCTCCTTCCAATACAAAATGCAGATTGTTCTACCATATTTCGATAGAAACGGACCGCGATAGTTGGTCTAGATTAATTTATATACATTCCATATATAATTTTTCATGCTTTAATTTTAACTGTACCCACGAAAGCGCGTATATGTTATATTAGCGAAATATAGATATTCTTCACCATACAAGAAGGCTGCAATTAGATTCTATGGAATCACATGATGAAAATTTTTTTATTTATCTTATACAATTCGAAACTTCATAGCTATCACAGACTACACTTACCTACTACTTAGCCATGGAGAAATACGGGTAGGGGTTGACCAACCAGCTTCAAAATTAAAAACTCAATAGATTTTATCTAAATCTTTATTTTGCAATATGTTTATTTCCTGAATGACTTGCTCCTGGTCGCTGAAATTAATAAGAAAATTCCTATCCCTCGTCTCTGACAACGTGGAGCAGAGAATTTTTTGTTATGCTCCATTTATTTTTAAAACTAAATTTATATTCACGACCCTGTTTTCAGACAGTATCCGTGATGTATCTCTAGTAGCGTATTTTAAACCCATGTAAAACAATTTTTTCCTTCCTGTTTCCTCTCAAAAACAGAGGCTAATAAATTAAGCAGCATTTTAATCAGGATCCTATTTTAGTCTGCTCTGTCCGTTGAAACAACATAGTAAAAAGAAAAAAGAGAGTAGAATGTAGCCGGACATTGGGCGGGTACAGTGAATCACAGAACAGACTATTTTTGCTCAATCGATGCTGCTATTTACTTCCCACGCATCTACGAGTGAAGTAATGTGATTACAGAACATTTTGGAGTATAAATTAATACGTCTAATAGGCGTAAAATTTCGAACTCACGATGTTTCTTGGTGTTTCATGGAATATATATCACACAAAAAAACATGTCATTTATTCCCGCCGGTGCTTGTCTATATTTCTCTTTCCTCAATTTGTGTTCGAAACTCCATGGCCCCTCTTATAACTCGGGAAGTACCAGGGTCACGGTGAAAATTTTTAGATACAGAAAAACTACAAGGTTTTTTTTTTAAACTTTATTCTGTTTTTTCAACATATTCTCCCCCTACCTCAATACATTTACGCATTCGGTAAGACCACTTGTCAAATTCTTGTGACCAACGTTCTTTTGGAAGGTTGCTTCTTCAAAATGGCGACCTCGTAACTTTTCTTTGATCTTAGGGAATAAGAAGAAGTCGCACGGAGCTACGTCCATAAAATAAGGCAATGGTTTGACACCCTGTTCAGCAAAAAAATCGAGTGTTCTAGCGGCGCTGTAGGCGGGTGCGTTATCATGGTTCCATTGAATACCCCGCAAACCAGTCTTTGGACTGCTCTTGCATAGTTCTTGGAAGACTACAGGAACACATTTGGTTATATACCATTCAGAAGTAACTGTCCCTTGATTTTCCAAGGCTACCGTTGTGATTTATCCACTTTTAGAAAAAAAGATGCGACCATTTTCTTTCCAACACTCTTGGAACGACGAATTTTCGTTGAAGGCTGCTCACTTTCAAAGCACCAAACTAATGACTGCTGTTTAGTTTCGGGATCATAATGATAATGTTTCGTCTCCGGTTACGATATTAAAAGTGTTTTTACTGTGCCCATTATCAAATTTTCCAAGCATAAACTTAGCCCAATCAACTCTTGTTGCTTTTTGCTCACTGGTCAACAAATGTGGCACCCATCTGGAATACCGCTTCCTTAGGCGAAGGTGATCATGAATGATTGTTCTGACCGCTACCGATCCAATCCCCAGAGAAGCCTGAATCTCGGTGTAGGTTATATGTCGATTTTTTTTTACCATATTTTGCACAGCTTCTACAGTTTCTGGAGTAACAGCAGTGGGCGGTCGACCTGTGCGAGGTTCATAATCGACTGAGACCTTTTAAACTAAGCACACCAATTAAAAACTAGGAGGGGCAGAGTCCCCAAAGCATCTCACTAAGCTTTCATGACATTCCGCTTGTTTCAATCCCTTTTTATAGTCATACAACATCATGGCTCGAAAATCGCGACTACCCGGTTCCATTTTCACGTTAAAATTCGCCTAACACTTAGATGCATTCGAGGCCGTGGCAAGGCAACTACGGAACGATTCAATCGCTGCCTTTGCGTGTAAGCACTTACAACTTTAGACAAAATAGCTGCGTGCTCAAACTTGTTTAATCTTGTATAGATTAGGAATATCTGAAGACTTTCAGCGTAACCCTCGTATCATTCATTAAGGAATGGAATTTTTACCCTAGCACTAAAATTTCTTGTTGCATTTGAAAATCGGTGCAGTGCGATAGTCCTCAGTACTTGTCAAAACAGATAACTGAGGACATTTACTTTTTGTTCACAGCTTGATTGCTTGAAATTATGTAAGATTTTAGAGTTTGCCATGACCAAAGCTATTTTTCTGACCTATAGGAGACAGCTGATCTCTCTTTTTACCCTCCGTTTGCAACGCCGTACCAGCGCTACCAATAGACAAAAAAAAGGAATCGTGCATCGTGCTGCCCGAGTTTCGTAAAAGGAAACACTAAAAACTGTTCCCCAATATTCTCTTGATGAATCCTCATCAAATCGATGGCACTGAACAGTTTTCGTTTTGTGTTTGATGAAAGAGCGTTTCAAAATGCACGCTATGAAGTTTAGTGTATTTTTATTTTTATGTCGATTCTGATATAGGTAATGTCGGATTCGAAAAAACACCTATGAAGGTTAGTTTTGTATTTGTTTTTTCCTTCTGCAGCCGAGGTTACGTCGGAGCGGCATACAGGAATTCCTGGACTGACCGTTGCCAGTTTCATAATTTTGAATAGGTTTACGGATTTTGAGCTGGATATACTATACTGAATAATTGAAACATCGATCCAAAACTGTGTCACGGTACAACTATAGGAAAGAAAGATTAAAGACACAAAGTGGAGGAAAAAAATCTATAAAGATATTTGTTGCCGACAGGACTTGAACTCATGTCTCCAGAACTCCGTGCTGAAGCCGTAGTCGATAGGCCACCGAACTGCAGTGACCAGACGGTCTGAGGCGTATTGTAAGGTATAATCCTATTTACGCCATTCATATCTCTGAATACTGGAGACACGGTTCGAGTTCCGTAGATACCAAAAATATTTCTGTAATTTTACTCACTTCAATATCTGTATTTCATCTTCTTTATCTGTGATTACACAGATATGAATGCTTTCTCATCCGAATAGCTTCCCTATGGTAAAATCATGCTTTTTCAACAACAAAAAAATGTGTAATTAATCATCATGGATTGGAAAAGAGACTCTCTTGTCAAGTATACGCTGAGCCGACAAAACCAATATTTCATAAGTGTCAGAAACATTGTTTTTGATTTTTCAAAAATTTGTAGATCCAGACACACAAACTGAAATCCTCATATGACTAAAAAAGCAAGATGCTATATCCATAGAACTTATATACACGTATATGATTCAACGCATGCAAACTACATACATTTCTTCTTCGTTTGTGACAGCTGTTGAGACTTTTTATGGAATATATTCAAGAATGGAACATTCATTTGCCACTATTATCAGAATACCCGGAGACAAATGGGAAATGAAACAATAAATTGAAAAACCTTTTCAATTGGCCTACTAATAACTGAACCAAGCTTGGTGTACATTTGTCAACTAACCCCAGATGCGGCTTCTGTCCTTTCACTGCATACGCATTTCGCCTGGACGACGACCCGATTTCCCCAAAATCTTATGAGTTGAATGGTGGACATGATCACGATTTAGTGCATCGGAGGTTCAAATTCTCCGTTTGGCAACAGTAAGTGGGAAAACCGATTTCGCTTAGCTGAACCAAATAATCTATGAAGTAGTCCCAGCATAATTACAGCCCACATGCTACTATGTTCCGTGTAAACCTGATTAAGTTTGATTCTTGGTACAGACATCCTCGTATATTAATTCCTACAGTTGAAACCTGAATTAATTCACACGCGCTACCTCAAAACAAATTCATCCGCCGAGCAAATGCAAAGGCAAACATTTCCCGGCTACAAAATAGCGCATTTAATCCTGGAATAAACGCATCCATTATTAAATATCTTTAACAAAGACCAGGGAGAGAGTTGAAAACAGTGTACACGCTAAATTCGCAGGTCCTGAATGTAATTAATCTAATTTAAAACGTTAAAGTAGGTTATGCAGGTCCTGGCAGGGTAATGTAAATTTTGTTTGGTGAATAGACGAAGTTAATTGGGACGCTGACCTTGGTAGCCTAGTAGACTGATCGCCAGGAAGGTACAAAACATTTTTTTAGTTTTCAGTTGTATATACGATAGGTTACATTTCAAAAAATAATGTAAAGAGTGTCGTCAGGTTTAGAAATAAAGATTAGGATCGTATTTTGGAATTAAATGTAAAAATAGTGCAGGTATCGAAAGACAGAATCTTCAATAAGCGTCAGAACAAGTGGTGGTGAAAGGTACGGGGGCGAAGTACTGAGGCATGAAAATTATTTTTTCGGTCGTTCCACGCGTACCATAAAGCGGCGGTCACATCAGGCTGTTTGATCATTTGACTTCCTTCTCGCTGCTAACAGATGCGATTACTAAGTTTCTGAATATATATCAAAAATTTGACTATCTTTTAGATGCCTCCTCTGCACAATACGTAAAAAGAGATGTCAGACATAGGTACATCTTTCAGAAAAATGGTTGAGGAATTGAATCTTGCAGGATACCTTAGAGTAATCTTAAGTATTGTTCTGCAAGAAATAGCTTCTCTGAAATGAGTATGTTTTTTTGATAATTGGTGTAACCGATCTTAGCAACTCTTCAAACTTTGGAAGAGATAATCTTAATACTTTCATACTGGATGAAGGGTCGTCGTCTGCAATATCTCAAAAGTCTTGATGACGCCCCTAATTCGTTTCTTCTTCTTATCCAGTCCCTCGTCCATATGCATTTTTTTTTCAACAGAATCTCCTCACAAAGCTCCTTTACTCCCATTCTTAACACTTGTGGTAAGAATTCTCTCGGTAGAGCCACGGAAGACATAATCGTTGTCAGTATCATCAAATCAAAACTGATTTTGAATCGCTTTTTGCAGCTTTATTATATGCCTTCATCCAGGGAAAATTGCTTTTCCAGGAACAGCTTCCGAATATTACATAGATAAAAAAATCCGATATTTATCTTGGTCTAGCCTGAAAGTTAAATTCATTGACCTCAAAATTTTTGATTTTTTCTTAGTACGAGATAACTCTGGTGAGCGCGCAACATGTGAAGAATCAAAAAGCAGTATATGATCAGAAAAATCAGAAAAAGTCTAGCTTTTTATTTCCATTTCTAGAGAGCAGCAGCTGCTACTTTTAAAATGATCTAGAAATGCAATATTTTGACTGAATTCTTCTCTATTATCTCCTCTAAGCGGCATTAGCATCAGGAAAATATCACCTATAAAAGAACGGCGATTGAAGTGAAGTACCTAGTGCAGTATCTGGAATTACTGCTTTTATGCTTCTAAACTTGAAACAAAACTGAGCAAGATTCAACAAAGGGGCACATAAAAAGGAGATAATGATGGCAAAAAGAAAGTTTATTTTCCCAAAACAACTAATCTAGTCGTTCGACGGCTCTCCGAAAGAAAACCCTCTTCAATTATTTCCAATTTCCTGCAACTGCGGCAATATTGCGGCAGCTGCTGTTCCGCTGTGACGTTTATCAGATTTTAACGCCTATCTGAACGGCTTGTTCCTCAACAATAAGCAATCTAGCGACAGTTTATTTTTGTTGCTATTAGCACGCCAGCAATAGGTCAAAATAAGTGAATGTATGTTTTTTATTTCACGCCAATAATCCAAAGAAGTATTGTAATAAAAAATACGAAATGGAGATATGTTTCTTTGATGTTTCGTGACGCGACGATACGTTACTATTATGGCAAAGATAAAAATATTTGTGGTTTTTTGAAATTCGGTCTAGATATCCCAACACGACAAAAATCCGGTAAGGCTTGGTTCCTCTGTGACTCATAAGGTACCATTAGGATTATTATAAGGATCTGTAATTGTCAAAGGACTAAAAACAAAAATTTCTTGCACTTCTTTTTTGGTGCTGTTAGAAGACTTTCTATCATCCGCGAACTTCAGAGTTCGGCAACCCTACGTACTTGTTAGACATCGACGATTATTCACACAATTGCCTTATCACCAAAAGCATTGAACTTAGTACTTCAAATATACGAATAATGTACGGTTTAGATTCTTTCGAAATGTTTCAAAGAAATACAATTTTTTTACCAGTTATACGTGGCTTCAAGCAGGATAACTTGTTATTATATATCACGTGCAGTGCCATCAGTTTATTGAACTTTTTGCTTGGATTTAATGACCCTTGATCAACTTGGGGTAAGTTTCTGAAGTATTGGAATTTATGGAAATTTTTGGGAATACCTTAAATTGGACAGCTATTTTTTCAACATTTTTAACATATAAAAAATTAATTCCTATAGATCAACAGTTACAGTTAAAGAATGTGACCCAAATCTTCATTTATGAACTGAGCATGTTTCAAAATAATGTCTCAAATGATATACATATCAAACTTGATATTTCGAAGTTTTTCGACTTCAACTTCAATCTTGTGTACTTCTTCATTTCTTGTTCATTTTAGGATGTGAACACAAATACTAGTGAAGTAACGACAAATTTAATAGTGGCAAGCTTTGTGATGCTTTCCAAATAACTTTAGGGGTAGTTACAGATTTTTAAGGCATGTAAATTGTTCTAGTATGAATGGCATTCAAGTGTGTTTCATTTAGCATGTCAATTATCCATAGCGTATTAATCAAAATTATGCAATGCATTGATATGTGAATAATAGATTTCCTGAGTTAAATTTTGAAATGAAAATGGCTGAAAATGGTTTGTATATCAATATTGACGGGAAAGTGTAACCACGCGAATATGAAGTCTAAACTGAAACAAGATAGATATAAGCTAATTAGTTATATGTATTTTTCGGATAATGATTTTTGTTGACATATCAAAACACCACTACTATACTAGCACATCAAAAGTTGGAGCAGACTTTAATTTAATTCAAAGCACACGACAGAATGCAGGAAATAATGCGGTACTACCCTAAATTTCCGGAAATATACGATAGCATTAACAATGTTTTAGCAATCAAGCACTTACTTTCAAGATTAATAGTGCTCGAAAGCAGGCTATAAATTCGACGTTTACCGCCATTGCATTTTAAAACAGGCCGACCATAACTCTCGTGCTCCTTCGTGGCTGTGAAAGCCCCCAATTTTACGAGTTTTCCGAAAACGGGGGTGGCCTTGGCCGTACATGAATAATCCATTTGCCGTCTTAGCGAAAATTTGCATGTGAACACTCCCTCCGCTCCACCAGCGGCAGAACGTATATTTAAATTCCGAAGTAATTACAAGCTTTATTTTACTAAAACGACGAAGGAGAAAATCCACGCGCCAAGCTTGAATTTGAGTTATTAGTTGAGCAAAATTGGGGTTTCATCGGGTTTCATTGCTGAGATCGTGCCATGGCTCGTTCATCACACAAGAAGAAATGTGGGTTAATTTTCCAGACTTCGTTTACTTATTACAACTTCAGCATTTTTTTGACACCAACAATAAGCATTGGGCATAAGCGGCAAGACGATGTAGCAGATTTATATAACAAGACCAAGCAGCAATTCGTGTGATAATCAAAATTATTAGCATTTTGAGGTAAAATTCATTCTAACCAGAAGCTCGAATTGTAAAAAATGTATAAAGGAAGAAGATTAACATTTTAACAGGTGGATTCAGAAAAACTAAGGGAAGTGGTTGTGGAGTATAATTCGAAAGCCTCCGTATGAATTTTAAGTAGCCCATAGATGAAGATAAACAAAAACTGAAGTCGTAATATCATGTTTACTTGATGTTTTATGACATGTTACTCTTTTCCGTCGGTCTGTCTTTGTCCGAGTGTCTGTCTGTCAATCTGTAGTATCCGTTAACCTTTAGCTCCTGTATAACTCGGAAAGTACAATTCTGATTTCACTACGGCAAAAATAAAAAAGTCATGTAGCTTGTGATCACTGATGCAGTAATGGAAGAGTTATCGGCTCAAAACAAAAAATACGCTCAAATTTCTATTTTCGGAGTTTCTAATACTTCTGATCGTTTACAGAAAAACTTTTCGACAAATGCAGGTCGAAAGAAATGAATTATATTTATAATTCTTCCAATAGCTGTGGAATTTTACAATACATCGAACTCGTAAATAATTTCCAACAAATTCAAAACCTGCGTTGTTGTTGTCATTTGAGAGTTTCTGTCTTAGCGGTTTCATTAGAGATTACTGCATTTTAACTTAATACTGATCTTGAATAATGGCGAAAGTGCTATTTAATATCTTGAAAAATGGCTTCGGACTGTCTTGGGAAGCAACGTCTACAAAAACGGTATAAAATACAGATTGATTCTGTATTCCACGCGCAGTTTTATCAGTTTATTGAAAATGTTGATTATATTTTAGAGCTGCTTATCCACTTGAAGTGATTTTTTTGAAATGGTTATTTTTCACAATTTGTATTTTTGTGAATTTTTGAAATCCGATCCATACTTGTCAGTTTTTGACTAGCAAAGATCTTGGTTCCAATTTTCTTCTGGGTTCCGTTCGCTAAACTAAGCGTAGATGTCAATGTTTTTCCTTAGTTACATGAATCGCATATGCATGGTGAATAAAATGCAAATGTATTTCCATTCGAGGACGTTCTTTAAGGCCCACTTCAGAATGGATGTGCTCGTATTCGAAGAAACGGTGCAGCAAAGGCAAAGCGGCGGGTAATCTCTGGCGAAATTTTAATAGGAAGATCCTTATCCGCCTCGCAAAGGTATAAGGAAATCGGATTCCCCGTGTGCCATGCCAGTTCGCTCCAAAATTGGGAACATCGCTTACCTTCCAGTATTCCAATAGATCCTAGACGATACGACCCCGCAATCATGAGGATCGTTCCAAGGGAAATGCTTTCCTTTTGCCCTATCAACATTTGCAGAAACCCCATGCAAAAACCTTTAATTCTAGAAAAATCACTGTAAATCTCATTTTTCGTTTTTTCTAAATTATGTAATTCGGCAAAAGCTGCTGAGGCAACCGATACATCAGTAAAGTTTTTACATCAAAGTTATATAGGTTTAGCAACAATTGTGAATAATTTTGAAGCACACATCTGATTTAGATCATTATTTCTCTCACAGAAAATCAATTCAAATTTTAGGAAATCTGAAAATTCGGAAATGTTTTAGACGTAGGTGTGAGCAAAACCTTCATAATCTCCCTTAGATTTCCTGAGCTGCAACCAATGGGGTGAAACCTATTTCATTCGATATGCATATGGCGTAATTTGAACTTTCACTTTTCTAAGATGTTTACACCAAATTGCATTAACAGATACGCTCCACAATGACCGAATGCAACTGAGGTCATTTTAATTAGCGCCATGATAATAGATGAAACATTTTGAAACGGTAAAATCCAGCTCAAGATTTGAGGTTCACAAAAGTATATCCACTCCACTCGAGATTGAGAGTGCAAGGTGAAAATGTTCTTTGAGTAATGGCTTCTCATTTAACTTTTGGCATTCTCCTGTGTATGCTAATTTAAAGAAAACACCGAAAGTTCGGCTATAAATCGCAACTTTGTTATTCCTCGCCATTAAAGTTTTTCGCGTTATATATTTTACCGCTCGTTTTCGGTGGAGCTAACTGGAAGATGTGAGTTGTCCCTTCCACAGGCTCCTAAGCAGATTACGGGGCAAATTTTTACATGGAACAGGAACGAAGTCACTACAACTTTCCGGAAAATATGGGGCGCGTGTGCCTCATATGTGGGAGTTCCTTAAGTGGATGGAAGGAAATATGAACATATTCCTTGGATATATATTCTATTTTTAGTAGTATTTTGTGCTTCAAGGCAGCAATTGCAAACTTTCATATAGAATAGGGGGGGACAAACTCACTAATTTGCTGGAAAAAATTGCAAGTAGGATGTAGTTTCATTTTTATGTCAGTATATCGATGAGATTTTTTGGGAGCGTAGATAGAACAAGGTCGCTATTACTATTATAAGAAATATAAAGATCCAGTGAACCTATATGAACAATTCTATAATATTGTATGTTATCATTAGGGTAGTAGAATTTTCAAATAAAAAATTCCTAGGATGTAGGTATAACTGATGCGTTAAATGTGAAGGATTAGAAGGGACTATGAAAATTATATTGAACAACCTTAGGTTCTATTTTAACTTCAAAACACCACCGTGCAATATTCACATGTGGAAAATCTCGTGTGCAAACCAGATACTTCATGAAGTAACTACAGGTTGAGATGTGCATTACCTTTAGTGTCATCTTTCATGCAGCTTCTGGGGATTAACATCTACAAGAACTTGTAGATGAAAGTTGTGTAGTTATCAGACAGTTTCACAAATAAAACTCTTTCTTTCAGTGACGCGTTCGGATTTTTATTTAAATCATTGTCGGACTGTCAGATTTTAATAAAAATCGAAACGCGTCGCTAAATGAAAGAGTTTTATTTGTGAAACTGTGTGATAACTACACAACTTTTTATCTACATGATCTACAATAACTTGTCTTGGCATGATCATCTTGTCCGCCTTGCTAGGTTGGTGTCCACCGTATAACCGTCTTGAACTGTAGTTATCTTGACCAAGTCAAGTATGCATTTAGATCAGGTCTTGCCTCTATACAAACAGCGTATTATGCAGTCGGTTGCTGTTAGAATTAATGCATAGATGTATAACCCTTGCTTGTTTGATAGTTGTGTGTGGATATATGCGAAATGGAAACATGAATATAAAATGTGTATTTATGCATGAGGCATAGTCCGTGTAGAGATGGGCACTTCAAAAATAAACATCGATGTTCAATGTCAATCTTTCACGGTATCGATCTTGTTTCAACAACAAAAAAACGTTGTTTAGGCTTAATGCCAATCTTGCGCATGCAAGTAGGCAGCTGCAGTGATGTAGTAAAGCGTTTAGAGCAACATGTTCATTCAGAAAAAATTATCACCTTCATCCTTGATATTCCCCACTTTACGAAGATGTATACAAATGATTTCTCAATAGAGAGCACTCTTTCTGAATCTTGAAAGCTTATAAAAACAAAAACGCTGCATAGCAATTTCATCATAAAATAATCATATACAGCGCCGTTTCAGACTCGTCAGTGCAAACTAGAATTTGGATGAACAAATTAAATCACTCAGTATATAATGAACTACCGGTACCAGGTAACGGGTACAGGACGACCAGAGTAACGCTGTGCTGAGGCCAATAATAATATAGCAAAATCACCGTCCTGTTCTCTCTCATTTGCTGTGATAATTCCGATTCGGTAAACACTTCATACATAATTATGCATCTCAAATAATGGGCAAGTATTGTGGAGACTCAAGTGATTTTTGGAACTACGAGTTTGCAGCATAAGTATAGTGTCTTAACTGTATAAGGAAATGTATTCAGAAATTGAATGTCTAATCTAACTAGTTCCCTGTACTTGGGAAATCCCCATGGCCCCCAGTTTCTTGGATGCCGACCTAGCGAGGCCAGCAACATGACCGTGCCATGCTAACAAAACACCTCAAAATATGCAACCACGTAGGAAGTATTCATGAGTCTTCTTTGCTTGTAACAAATCATATAACAATTTTATGAGTCTACACGGGGTTACTCGTAAAGCAAAAAGATGGCGAACATCTCCTTTTATGCACGGTAACATAGTTTGTCTGGAAGTGAATATTTTGTTCCAGTATTATAAAAATATTGGATGCCGAATACATTCAGGTTTGAGATAAAAATAACAATCATAAAAATATCGATATATGTTGCCCATCCCTAATTCCGAAAGCTTCCGTGCCATGATGAATATGCGTGTTCCTGAATTTTTTGTGAGGTGTAGCGCCGTGAATAAAACTAGGCAAGGTAGCCGAAATGCAAGCAAATAAACTTTTATATGCGCTTGAAAAGAAATTGGAGTTGCAGTGTATTTAAAGGTGTGAATTTTCGGCTGCAGCGTGTCTTTAGATTGCGAAGTTTATCTTCCATGGTTTCACGTAATAAAAGAACTGAATAGGAATCCCGACAAATGAGAAAAGTTCTATTTAGTCTTTCAGAGAACGGCGTCAAGTAAGTTGACCCTATATTGCACGTGCAGTTGTTGGAATTTATTGAAGACTATGGTCAATTTTGGAGCTACTGATCGAATTCAATTTTTTTTTAAAATATGTAAACCTGAATATTTTGGGAATTTTTGATAATATAAACGACTTAGTTTTGCCTTATTTCTAAGCTTATATCATGTATAGGAAGTACGGCGTCAACCTACTTGACGATATTTTTTATCGAGCTCGACTATCTGAGTTTGCCGCGAGAAGCAAACTCGAGGTTATGTCAGCGTGGCGCGAGACAGAATTCTGAACGCCTCACTAATGGAAGAGAATTTGTAGTAACTGTTAAACAGCTACCGTCTGTTGCCGTTTTGTACTTAATTGCAGTGACATCACAATCTCAAACTTCGTTTTCAAACCTGATTTTTCACTTCGAAATATCACTTTTCGAACTAGGCCGGCGAAAATGCAAAGAATAATGGTTATCATTCAATTGGCGACTAGAAAAGTCGTGTTCCCATAATCTAAACATCTACATCTGTCAAATTAGGATGTATGTCTACTGACATTAAAGCCTGCGCCTTCCTACTACTACCATAGGAATAATTAATCTATATTCGCAATTCATATAGCAGCTTCTTGGATTAAGGAACTCAAATTTATCTGCGTCTCGTTAAGACCTCCCAATGTGTTAATACTGGAAACAACACGCCCTCCAAGCGGTTAGTTCATATTTTATATTCCCGCCCTATTTATTCTCTTTCTGCGAAACAAGTTCGCGTTTATATAATTAGGTGGGAGTAGGGAGCTATAAATCCAATTCGCCGGCACAGATGCGGCCAGCACAGACTTCCAAGCTAAATCTTTATTTAGTTCTCAGTAGCGTAGTTCCTACTTACAACTAGTTCAGAACTATCACCTAACAAAGGTAATTCGTCTCTATGAGCTATGACAATAACTGATTTTCCTAAAAAAATTATGTCAAATATAGTTTGAATCGACAATAATTAGACTTTTATATATGCTTATACGAGATATTTAGACAGAAAATGAAACCAATTAGACTATACAAATGGTAGGTGTTTATTCTAGCCCGTCAAAGAGAAGGTAGTGTCTTGTCTTGTTGTTTTCGCAAAAATGCGGTTGAGTTTAAGATGCAAGCTATGAATCTTTTAGTTACTAAAGTATCGGTAAAATCATGGAAAAATCAAGCAGTGATCATTTTCAACGTATTTTCGACCATAACATTCTTAAGAAGTTGTAATATAAAATATTCATTTTTCGGGAAACGAGATTTTGTACCAGCATCAGCAAGAATAAATAAGTAAAGTCATCCATTCATTCAGAAACGACCTTCGTAGCGCCGAGGCCAGCAACTGGAATTGCATATAACCTCAACAGCGACTAGTATGGCTATCCGCCAACACTAAAACGGATTAACAGAGTTATCACACATTAAGGCATTCATATCAACCTCGACAGAAACGGTAACTGAACTGCAGTTAGGACTGAAGAAAATCCTTAAGGTTCTAGAGCGGTTGCACATCCACAAAATGAGTAAGTAGATGAGGACTAAACGGTGCAGCACATTTTCTGTAGATACCTGTAATGAGATGAGTCAGATACAAGCTATTTGGTGGTACAATACTCCAAACAGAGGATCGACTGGTCGGCTTCCTCGGGGAGGCGGAATTGTTGAAGAAATCTGAACAATACACTAAAAATTGACAGTGCAGCGTCGAGAAATAGTCCACTCACAACAAACCTTTACCTTACCTACCTTCATGTTCTACTACGAACAGGGTTCTATGTATTCTGTGACAGTATTCTAGAATTCAAAAACTACAATTTGGAAAACATAGCGACCAACTTATTTCGGTTTTTCGGTTTTTTCAAAATGGTGAACTGTAAGGATACGACACTGGAGATTACTCTGTTAATTCTTTATTTACTTCCGCGCTTCCCTGCCATTGTTGTATGCCTTCACTTGTAAATTCCCATTGTGTCTGCATTAGCTTCCTAATTATTCTATACTAAATGGTAAGCAGTTATTTTTAGTTTAGCATGGGAAAGTTAATTAGGTGACATTGCAGCTTCTTGGAAGACCCATGTTTGTTTGAAGTAATATTTAATTTGCTAGGAGACACCTACTATAATGTAAACCAGCTACAGAGATAAGTAAAACTCACCGCGCTATATTTATGTCAAATACTAAAATAAAAGTGCTGGCAATGATTTTACTAACGTATATGTGGTACGAGCTGTCTCATCCTTGCCCACTTTTAACACCTCAAATGATACTCTTTCAAAAATTATTCTTTAATGTTAATGTGAATAAATTTGTGTCCTCTTAGAGCGCTTTTGGAGTGCAATAGGCTTCTTGCCTTTGTTATCTATAAAAACAGGTACACCGTTGTATGCGGAAGTTCTTATTACAGTTTATTTATAGTATTTGAATCATACGAATTCATTATAAATAAAATCGAACAAAACAAGACAATAATAAGTAGATATATTAATTATCCCTGAGTAGGGACCAGGTTCCTACAAAAGTTTTGTAATTCTTAAAGATAAATATCACGTAGACCATGACTTGAAGGTTATGTCAAAGTCAAACAAAAACAATATTTTGCGACCAGATGTAACTCAGTATGCAGCTTACCCTGGGCCAACCTGATCTCCAGAGGTCATTTAGATGAAAGATCAATATCTGGATAATCAGCTCGTATCTTGTGTAACGTATGAAAAAATGTGGCGTGAATACAGCGTTTCTTATTCCTACTTGATTCTCGTAAGCATGCCCTATAGGGCAATGGTCCAGCATTGCATCATAAAAGCCCCGCCTTCTTGAAGAACTGATAACAGCCCAAGACATCCATTTTGATGTAGTTTGGATGCTGAAGAAGAATTGAAAGAACAAATGATTTCACGAGTAAAAAGATAGCAATCAAAACTTTTTTATAGTGTTAGTTAATCTGCCACCGGAATAATTCCACAAATCTGCTCACGGCAATCATAGGGACGCAATATCTGTTCCAACTTCTAATTAATATCAGTCATCGATGGAGCTGGGGCGTCACAGCCTGACGCGTCGCGACGCCGACGGACGCCCCGGACGCTCAAACGCCGGTAATGACGGACTCGCAGGCACGACAACCCTTTCGATTTCGCGCCTAACGAGTCCGATAATTATCAGTGAAGGGCGACGTGTGAGAAATACACGATGTCGCCAACACCGGACACCGATTCTCACTCCGGTGATATAAATTGACTGTCTCCGGAGGTCTTTGTCACTATTCGTTGTAACAACAGCGTCACACAGATTCGCAAACTTAATTCAGAAAATCATTAATGGCTTTACTCCTCACGCCACAAACGAGGCGATTTTTATCCTCTTGATGATGATACATCTGTCAGAGTGCACGTCTTCAGATGAGGTCAGGGGAAAAATAAGCACTCTTTCTATCTTAGTGTAAAAAAAACCTACTCAGCTTTAGTATGGACTATACGACATATTATCAATGTATTTATTAAAACGCTTATACCAGAAAACATCTTTACAGACATAAATATTGTTCTAAATAAATTAAAAAATGTTTTAAATTCTAATCTGAAGTTTACCAGTCATATTGAAAATATTTGTAAGAATTTGAATGAGGCATACTATGCTGCATAAAATAATATATAGACGTATGTGTTGCCGAATATACAAGCTGGGTAAGAAAATACAGACTTTTAACAATGAATATAACAAATTATATGCCTACGCCTGTCTCATCTCTGACGTTTCACTCATTATCGTCGCATCGGCGAAATGAATGGCCTTTCTATTAACCACAGTGCGATGTACCCATAAATGGCGTCATCAGAAAACGCATCACACTATCATCCTACGCCTCATATGCAGAATTAGCTGTTTCCCGATTCGGACTGTACTTCAGTCATTGGCGTACTGTAGCGATAATGGAGGACTCGAATGTGGTTGAATTGGTATTTATTTCCATCCCTACAACAGTCGCATAGTGTAGCTGTTTCGTTCCGGTTAGGACACGTTAGAATCATGTACATAGATTGTGTTCAAATTACAAAAGTTTGGATGTTGTAACGTTGCATTTCACGTAAAAGCTGGTCAAATAATAACTGAATTTCATTTTGAATACTTCGAAAAACAAAAATTTGCAGAAAATTTTTTCTGATTTCCGAAGCGTGTTGAAAACTGACAGTGCTACAATAATACAATGTTACAGGCGAGGATTCAGAGGGGCAATAAGCGTATTCTTATCCCATTGGTTTCCCGGCCTTGCGCGGACGGGGAAAGCACAATGGAAAATTGTATTTTTCTGGCAAGGTTTGGTAATGGGATTGTTCCAAAGTTTTCATATCTGAATGTATCACCAAAATGGCCCACATTGTACATAAATGTACATGTGCATGTGAGATCGCTTACCCGAAGATGTACCAATAAGCTACGCCAATGACCATCGCGTCGGGTCTAGGCTCCAACAGCATTAAACGTCACGCTAATTACTAATCTCACCCGCAACAGCAATAATAGCCGCATTAATAATAAATTTTAATCTGGCGAAATAATTTTAATATGCAAATTAGACATTACTATTAAATACAGCATGGTTCGGCACAATTGGCGCGCCCCCGCAGCTCACGCGAGTATGTGTTTTAGCTGTCATTATTAGACAGCACATCAACAGGGTGATAACTCGAAATGGCTTCGTCAAGCTTCGATCTTCTTGAAAATATTTATCAATAGATATCTCTCGTAATACAGGACAGCCTATTATGCTTCCGAGGCGCTGCCACAGAAAAAAATATATTTACATTGACCCTGAAACGTTGCTAATTGTAACCATCGCGAAATAGATTTGCCGGCAGCCCATTCCACAACGCCGATATCATCATGAAGAATAAGCTTTTGGAAGAAGCTCATTCGTAGTGTTGTAAGTTCGACTTGGTGAAAATCTGCATGCTGGCCCACCATGGTAGAATCTATTTTTTTGCAGATCAGATCAGAAATGAATTTCCCGTCAGGCCATTCCACAACGCCGACATTATCATAAAGAATAAGCTTTTAAAAATCATGATTCAGGTATAATAAGCTGTTGTTGACCTTTTGGATTTAAAATACTGGAAAAAATATTTTGTTTATCATTTCTGAAATTCCTCAAAGTTACGAGCTTCCACGCTCTACAATACCGTACAAGTCGTGAGGAAAATTTGACATTTCGAAGCACATATGTTCAATTTATATACGTACAAGTATACATGGCTCTCCGTAGTGCTGCTTATATAATTCATAGGAAGGCGTTCAAGCATAGCAGAGTTCATATCGATGCACGGTGTTTTTCCCTAACTCTATTAGCAATCAAGCAGGCACACCGCCACCGCCGCGACCGTTGTTTTTTGTCAGTTGTTTTTTTTATTTTTCCTATGAAACCGGCGAACCAGAAACATTTTTCACCGGCGCGCCCCACTTAGCGGCAATGATTTATTATGAGGCGGGCACCAGGTCCGTGTGATACACCGTTGAAATGCATACGAAATGAAGTATTCGTTTTGTTCTGCTTCCGGATAAGCAGAGTTTGTAATATTAACTGCGAACATGGGCGTCAATGGAAGAGGGGGAAAGCTGAAAAGACATGTACCGGGAAGACGCTACTATAGCTTTACAAAAAACAGGTGATGGGTATTAGCGCGGTGAATGCAAAGGTATAGACGGAATCAAACACACAGATGCATTTTTATTTTGCATATATTTAATGTTCAAGGAATTGACAAATTTATTGACTATGATATTATAATATAATGAGAATTTATATCAATTTTCCATTAGGTAAGAGATATTACAGCTTACTATGTATTTTAACAAACTAAGAACATAATGAAAACATAAATACGATAGCTTAAATAATCTGACCTTCACAGCGTCGTGCTCTTAACATCTTTTTAATTTCTTCATAGCTAGTAATCCCCCGGATTGAGAAGGCGCGCTTGAAGGCAATACGTTTACAAAATGTTTGCTCATAACACAAACTTGCTGAATTCTAATTGTCAGCTCTTGGCTTGTACATTGTAGCGATTTATATTCACAGACGTAAGCACAACCTGACAACCTTACATGTTGTTGCCTCATAGAATCTGCTACATAGTAAACCAGCGCTGGTGTGGTGAATATCCAAGATTGATGCCGATTATAACAACACGAATATTGTAACCACTAAAATAATGTTAAGCAAAAGGGTAATTGCGAGCTTTTTTTTGGACACAATATTTATCTACGTGATTTCTGCCTATATGACGGTCCCAACAGAGAACTTTATTTGTGGTTGTTGGAGTTTGTCCAATCGACTTGCTTCTCAATGCCAATTCCACTTGTTCACTAAACGACAAGGAATACAGAAATCATCATCTATGAATTATGGGTTGAAATCTGATACCAACCATTGAAAAACGTTTTGCAAAGTTGGTGTACGACACTGAACGAAGCTACTTGAAGGAAACAAAAGAGATTAGGCAAATTGCAAATATATTGTCCTAACGACGAAAACATTCCTCTAAATACAGCCAGGGATGAAGGAAAATTTATTTTAAATAAGGCATATAATTCAAGCCAAGTTACACGAGGAGAAATAGAAAACCTGACATAGATCTATTTCTGTATGCAATTTTTAACAGTTGAACAACTTCAGTTCGGTTATATGTACTTCACTCCCGCTATGGGCGCATCTAGCAAATAATCATTAAAAGAGCTTTAAAAAACAATTCAGTTATGGAGCGATTCGAAAAATGACCGATTTCTCTGCACAAAAACAACAAAATCGATTGGTTAACAAGGGAAAAAGTTGGGAACGTGGCATACATATGATACTACGATTGATTTTCCACCAATAAAAATACGGATTGGAACAGGACATAACGAATTTTTCCCAGAATGATTGGCGTGCATGCAGCTGAGTATATTTTTTTGCTGTCAGTTTCACAAATTTTGGTGAACATGTGATCCATTCTACAGCGCCTTTGAATGTCTAACCAAAATCAACGGACCAATAAAATTCAGACATTAATGCAATTAGTGATCACAATTCATCACTATGCAACTAGCCAATAACTGAAAACCATATGTATTAAGAATAAACTTTACTGTCGTTTCGGCTGGATCTGTAACATTATTAAAATTAGAACAGATGGGTATCTGTCCAAATTATGTATGAATCACCAGTAAGATTTGCAACTTTTATGCAAATCGAATTCATTACCATAAATGTAAAAGGTTATTCAATAATATATATTTGTATTTTTTTATTTGTAGACTACGTAGATGTTCCAAAACATTGTTTGGAGCTTACATTGTATACAATATCTCATTTCACCAGGTTTTAATTGGTAAAATTGGTAAGATCATCAGCAGTCATTTCCAGTTGAAAAACATCTTGAAGCATAGATGCTGATGTGCTATAAAATCATTTAAAGGAATTTTTTGGATCAAAGGTTATAAAACTTCTTTTATTTTTATATTTTAAATCAGATACTTCTTCTTCAAATAAATGACAATGCTCAAATCATCCATTTAATAAGGTTTACAGATTGCAATAAAAAAATAATTCAAATTAAAGATCAACTCACATCTCTGCCTTGATGAATGAAAATTTTTGAAAACTGAAGACACATAAAACATTGAAGTTTGGGGAAAATAAGATAATTTTCAGTTATCGCATCACCTCGTCGCACTGGTTTCAAAAAGAAAGCAGCTGAATCATTATGTGCCCACACCAAATCCCTCTCCAAATTCCATCATAATCGATCCTGCGGTTACTGATATTACGCGGTGACATACCGACGTGAAAATCTAGAAAAAGTATCAAGTACAAATTCTAAATCAAATGCGATCAAATACTTCCTTCACCTATGCGTGGGAAGTATAAAACCTGTACATATTTCTGTTTAATGACACTCGCTTGCTGCTTTGCTTCTCTAAGATCATTAATATCGCTAAGCGCAGCAGTTACCACTCCAAACAAGAAAATAAATATCCCGTTAATAGGGCAAACTAGCACTAACGTTCCGTTAGCGTTAAATCTTAACGGCGTTGAACGGAAGTAGGTGGCTCTAATCGAGCAACGAGCGCTGATATTAGTGTCGCGCCTCCAGAGGAACAATGTTAGGATCCCGCCCGATAAAGTTTTAATGAACCCTAAACGGAGGGAATAAAGTAGCCCTCGACAGGATATGGGAGAACTTGCGCCGAAACTTTGGAGAAGCAGGCTCTCGGAAGGGATCCAGAACACGAGGTCGAGTTTTTATGCCCTGCTACGCCCTAATTATTGGATCCTGTGGTATGACAGCACAATTGGTAAGTAGACCTTGATAACCTATTGAGGTCAAAGATTAATGTTGTATAAGTGGATACAATAGAACCTCACTGTAAATATTAATCAAATAAAAAAGGTATGGTAAAATTTATTGGCTAGCAGATGGTGACCTTGGATTAATATTCGACCTTGACCTTGACAGTATATCCAGGGTCAAATTTATATTTTCAAATACTAACCCACCTCACTGATTAGATCAATTTTCTGAAGGTTAACGTCATATCATTAGATCTGATATCTGAAGGTTACCGTAAGGTCAAATACAAGATTAGTATAATAGCTTGAAAAATACCTATACTTGTTGCATCTGAAATTCAGACTGGAAGACTAGTTGGATGAGACAGCATCTCTGACTGCGTGAACACAAGAAAGGCAAAGACATCATTTTGGAATGCAAATAATCCATAAACATGTTGTGTGGACGGGCATCGAACCCATGTCTCAAGCATTCCGTTCTGGCATCTGCTCGGCCACATCATCTCAGTGACCAGACAATGTGTTCACCCCATTTATCTATCTTAGACCCTCCCTCTCTCAGCCTTCCACACCGATCTTGAGAAAACAAGAGAACTTCAGATTGGTTCATCATATGATGAATGATGGAGAACGTATTATTGTAGTTTAGAGATAAACACGTATTATATGACAGTAATGACTAATGGAGCAGTGAGCCTTCTTCAATCAATTCATAATTCCAACTCATAAAATTGTCTTTTTGAGAAAACTTGATACTTTCTCACTAACTTAGTTACTTTTTAATCTTTTTTCCAAACCTATTTTCCCTTTTCGTTTTACATCCAACCTCCCCACAGTCTCTTTTCAGTGCACCTTTCCCCGCCTTCTTAACGTTCCCCTAGCGACGTGTATCTCCTTTTTTATTATCGAATTAGGCATAATACGGCAGCATAAATAAAGAATAAGGCCTTCACCGGCAGTCTTCTCCCATGCTTCCTTATATTTGGAAAATACGTGTTTCTCGTGAAACTAAAAATACCCCAGTTACCTTTGGGAAATTGGTCTCAGTTCCAGATCGCTGGGCGCAAGTTGAGACGCAGGTCTGTATGGTTAGGTGACTCACCCCATCTGAAGCAACTCCCTTTAGCGAGGCGACAGTTGAGGCGGTAGTTCTATCACCACTGCGTGTCTGTAAATGTGTTTTTGAAATGCACCTATTGGGTGCAACCACACTGTTATCCAGAAGCACTTGAAAGGATGGATCTCTATTCACATTAATCTTGCAACGCTGAAAACTGTTATGATGGGGGAATAAATTTCATATTTAAGATGCGAGCGGTATTAAAATGATGGTATGGTCTGAGAACGTCGACTATTTCCAGTGTCCTTTCAAGGTGCTCAAAGTAGATTGGAAAATCCCTATAATTGCGATTTTTGGCTACCCCTAACTCATAAGCTCTATAATATTTTATATATCATTGTTCCATAATAACTTACCATATGGTAACGATTCTAGGAAATCCGAAGAAAGCAACATACCTGAAACAACAAGAAGTTCATGAAATCAAGCATTTTCGGGTGCATATATATGATATAAAATGTCGAATCCCCAATCCTGAAAGTATTTTAACATAATGGTGTAGTATGGTTCGTATGAAAAGCTAAACTTTTTCGATTGTTTGGATATTATGCTTTTTAAACTCACATCCACGCTGTACACAATTGCAATTAATGATGATACAAACCACAGCTACTTACTCATCATTATTACAGATTTTTCTACCGTCAGCTCAGTGCAATTCATGTTTATAGATAATGAAGCTAATCAGTTTGACTGCCTTTTAACGACAATGTAGGTTTAGACCACTTCAGCAATAACAACTTCATCTAGTTCAGTCCAGCAATCTAGCAATGTATAAGTAGCAAATATTTCTATCCCATTTCTCATCATAATCAACCTTAGTTCTATATATTCTCCCCGAAGTTTTTGGCATATTTTAGCATCCACAAAAATGTATGATTTTCCAAATGTGCATTTGTTTGGACCTCCTCGCTTGAAGTGTTTTTCTATTGAATCATGTCTTCATGATGAGGAGCACAAAGAAATCGCAAGGACGCAGTTCGGAATGGTAAGATGTGTGCAGCAGTAATTTGTAGTACCTATTTTTGGTCATGATCAAAACGTTTTTTTGAAAAAGGTACAATAGTCGCCACAGAACTTTTCTGAATGATTCTGTGACATTCTGTCGCTGAGAATTAATGCTGCATACATAACGGATTTAATCTACATTGAGGAATGTTCACTGTTCAGTTTGAAGCTCCCATGAGCCTACTAGATCTCAAGATTGCTAAGAGGTTGTCACACACCTGCTCAAAAGTCGTTACCGCTTTTCAGATTCATACGACTGGGGTATTTGTGAGATACGTGTTCCTCATAAAAGTTACAAGGGGAAGGCGGTTTATTGCTTCATACTAGCCGCGTTAAGCTAATGCCCTTATATTCAATTGCTATGCACGTGCGCCTCATTTTTACGAGGGACGTTTCTGCTGTTTGGAATGCTTTAATATATCGGAGAAGGAATCGTCTCATATAACAATGTTGTAGTTTACAATGTCATTAGGCTATTGAGACAATGCCGTGCAGTGACCTACACCACATTCACATCCGATACTGATTTCATAACTACTGAAAATGGCAATGAAATCCAACGTTTTTCTAAAATTCTGCAGATATACCATATATACCATAATCCAGCGATTATAATAAAATCTGTTATTTTTGCTAAAGGAACAATGATTTGTGGATTTATTAGTAAGTTTGTAATTGCAAAAATCCTCACCATTTTTCAGAGCAGCATTGCAGATACTGCGCGTTTGAAGAACTCATTAGCAGCAATTCAAAATCCATCGAATCGGCAGAAGTATCGATACTCTGCATCAATTGGGATTTTCGAGTGGCCTCTTTTTGGCCCGCGAATTATGTAAACCACAATGCGAATGCACAAGTCGACAGAGGTAGCCATGAGCGTGCACACTGTCCAGGAGCTCAAATATTAGAATTCATTTAGAAAAAAGATTGTATCGTAACTATAGCTCGATAATATTATTTTGGTAATATATATTAAACTGTGAGCCTTTTGAAATTTGGGGCTCTAAGTATGATGGTTTGTTCTATTAACTAATCTTTGAGTGTCGCCCTCTATGGGGACGCCAATTGGCACCACACCACCTCAAAGATCCTAACACTTGGACTGCCTTGAAGCGGCAACAGGACATCTGTCAACAGCGACATCTGTTGCTGCTTCAACGCAGTCCAGGTGTTAGGACCTTTAGCTTCGTAAGTTGTCAATGGGTGCCCCTATAGAGGGCGACACTTGGAAGATGACTTGATGTTGCTATCACACCTTTGACTGGGATACGTATATACCGATCGATATACTGACGAAGTCTATACTAAAGACGAAACATGCAAGGAAGGCATACACTTAAAATTAGTGGTCCGCTCTGTTTTGTATTTAAGGGATTCACAGTGATCACTATTAAATGTTATTTACTAGATAATTCGAAAGATCTAAAATTATATGGTATATGTACTAGGAAGTCTGAGGGCCTTGTTTTTTACTACTGCATACTTCCATCGGTGTTGAATCATACAAACACTTTTAGTATGTACCTGATCGACGATTGAACTAATCCATACTATAACTAGATATTTCTGAGAGGCAAACTTCGCATATAGAGACAGTTGGAATCTGGAAACGAATTGAGGTGTCGGGACGGCAATTTAAAGACGTGGATTCAAGCCCCACCGCTTACCCGATTCTTTCATATTTTTAGTACCCAGCACATTTCACTACAATAATGTAAGTAAAAACTATGCATTCGCTGAAGTTGAAAACTATTCAACCTGTCCAACTCGTCCCTCCCTCTCTCATGTACGACCATGAGTGCCAAATCGTTGGCGGAATGCTTTCCAATTATTTTTTTGCGGACTCTAGCGGATTTGACGCGTCAGCGTCGGCGGCGCGACGCCACAGAATAATATAGAAGCATTTAGGCCGATCCGGAATGCTGCGCCGCAAGTATTTATACGATTGAAAAAAGCGGCAAGTACACCAGAAAAGTAAAATGAATATCGATTTCGATTTTACCCTACGAAGCTATCAATTTAGAGGGTAGCTTGGTAGAAATATTCCAAAACTTTTTCTATACAATACAATGACGACTCCTAGAGGCTAACAGATGAAAGAAGTGACATGATCGTGCAAATTTCCTAATATACGACATGAATCCTGTGGAAGTTTTTAAATGCATATTCACTGAAACGTAAATCACTCGTGCCCAGGAATTTTTGACCCCTTTAATATATCTGAAATAGGCGCTATGATTGTAACAACAACATTCCATGAGATCAAAAAATGTCCAACACTTGCTAGATACCAATCATAATATATTCAAAGACCATGATTCATAATTGTAGTGAAATACATGATTTATACTTAATGGAGACATTAGAGATCAAAAGATATCTTCGAAACCCTGACTGCACCGTACCAAATCAAAATACTGAACGTTTGAACTAATAGCTCTGTCGATACACCATTATAATTTTCCATACATTTTCACGTATACGTCTACATTAACTTACTGTCGAAATATCTAAACTCATGGATTATATTGAAATAATGAAATAGATTAAGGACATTTGACATGATATTTGAGGTTTTCTAAGGTACTGCAATAAAGATGAAGTTTCAAAAAAATATTTCACCTGAGACGCAACAAAAAATTAAAGATTGATAGAAAAATAGCTAGACAGGATAAATAGAATGCTATATTTGATATCTCTAGTTTCATATTCGTGGTAAGATTTAGTTAGCTAGTTGACAAACAACCTGAATAGCCTTTATAAACAGTAAATTTTGACAGATGGACGATGATTTAAATATTAAATCAAAACATATCACAGAAAACGAATTTCATTTGTGACATATTGTGTTTAAATTATATAATTTTATCTTAACCAGACTCACGAATAATGAAACATTTTGACAACCTGTTCATAGCAGCAAGGTTCTCCTCTGCGCGCAAAATGTATAAAAAATTCAAGATCAATGAATCTGAAGAAAGAAAGGAATATTAGAGTAACATCTTAACTGCTATTCTAAAGAACTACTAGAAATAAATCATCACTGCGCACAAAATCCATTTGTCCGTTTTGGAGGTGTCTCGCTATTAAATCAAACTCATTTTTACGATGGATAAAAGCTAAAATCAGAAGCTCACTACAGGGCCTATTTCGCCTTTCAACTGTTTTTCCTATACATAATACCATTGTTATTAGACGTATCTTATTTTTTACAAAACAAATACTGTACACATACGTAAGAAGTAGACATCTTGCAAATACAAACTCGTAATTGGAAAATATATAATTTTCTATTTGCCAGTTTGTATATACAAAAAATTTCACGCATTCAAGGACAGAAAAATGATGTAATTACTTTATATGGAATCAATTTACTAACGATACGGTTGCCTCAATAGCCCATATCATAGAATACAGTAATTTTGTCAATCACATGTGGTTTTGAGTATTGATCAGTACAAGAGACAATCATAGTTCATTTTGATTGATCAAATGTATACAGAAAACCAGAATTTTGATTTGCAGATGTTTTTTGATGGATTTTAATTATGACTGGAAGTACAGGGTTACCAAAAATAACTTCATCAATAAAAATAATTTATTAATTTACATATATATATATATATATATATATATATATATATATATATATATATATATATATAAATACATGGCATTTATGAAACGTTATGTAGTAAAAGTGATGTGAATATATATGTATGCCGTGCTGTCCTTTCAACATAAGTCATTTGATGCATATAGGAGTAAGTTACCAATATTCCACTAACACCCAAATAATCAAATTCGAATGCAAGTAAAACGACACTCCAACTTTGTATGCATCACTCAACAACCCGTCAAACGCACTGGCAGCATTTCTTATACACAGACATTCTTAGATCACGATATGCGCAAAAATCTCAAGATAACGCAAGGCGCCGTATGCAAATGACAAGCCGTGATGGAAAAAATCTAAATCCAATCAACATGCCACGTCGCGGAGTGGCCTCATTTTCAACTGTCACTACAGCCTGTGATGGACTTTCCACGTTAAAGATTTTTAATCAAGAAGGCAGGGGCCGTATGCCGGAATGGAGACAATCGAGAGGGGTGTGATCGATGACGTAAGGCCAACCCTATTATACATTTTATCTGACACGACTAATTCAGCAGAACCAAACTTCACCGATTATGTTAACAAACAGTGTTTTGGGTAAAATATCATTTTCCAGTGTGATGAAGTTACCTAGAATTTTATGACGTCTGCTCGTAATCGCAGAAGGCTGATCGTTGCCTAATACAACCCATCTATTTTCTTTCCACGCCTGAAACAACTAGTAGTGTCAAGTTGGCTATTTTTCAATCTGAAAGTCATAGAATGGACAAAAATCGAGGCTCATGTTAAATCGGTTTACAAAATTGCCAGTACAACATCATAATTGACAAATACAGTATTCAAACAAGTTTGTTTTTCTCAATTGCTTGCCATTTTACGGATAGTAAACAGAAGCGCGTTTTTTCAGTTAGAGTATTAAACTCTCTAAAAATATTATTTTTGCGCTGTGCTCATACAGGATGTGAACAGGCATTAATGGGTTAAGACTAGTCTATCACTGGCGAATTGAATGAGTGAAATGACTTTTGAGGACACTATTCTATGAGGTTCGTTTCTAGCATACTAAAATGGTTTGTTTATTCATAGAGTAGGCCTGTAGAATATTTTCATGGAAAGTTCCTATATAAGTTTTTTCTTTCTAAATGAATATGCACAATTTACTATAACCACATATTCTGGAAGATCTCATATTTCCCAAATTTTCGAATTCACCTAATTTTAACATGTGTCTGTTGCGGCCCCTTTTCAAAGTCAACCTATGATCGCAAATTTCGATTTTCTTAAATAGTACTGTCCTTAATACAATAAATACATGTTTTCATTCCTATGACTACGAAACACTAAAAAATTCGTGAGATTCTATTCTATGAGGGGAAAAATAATATAATTCCGAAAATATACAGAATACCCAATATTTATTTTACTGATAATCAAAAATTGAATGAAGCCTATGAAGCCTTGTTAATATTCCATTCAAACGTTTTACAACGCCTACAGCACAAAAATTCGTATCATTCAACTCCGTCTTGTCACAACCTAGTCTCAGTAACTGCTGCTGCGAACTCGATGAGTTTGGGAGGCGATGTCTGAAGTCATAGGAGTTGATGCGTATTTTCAATTTTCAATAGTCGGTGTGGTTATCATTTGAAACAAAAACAATGTTTCTGCATTTACGGATCATTTTTGGAATTTAAAACAGAAGGTTTCTGGGGGACTCAATTGTTGATCTACCCCTATTCTCTTCCGTTCTTATGGAAAACCTCAGCGTGATAGAATGGGTTACCGGGGACTATGTTCTTTCATGGTTACATTTTACAGTGTTTCAATGTCAATATGAATAGAGTGATTATTTGTGAAAAGATCCGGTTGAGAAATAGCTTATAACGAGAATCGAGGATATTTTCTAACTGAAATATTAATGTACCTTTAAAACATAATATACGCTTCTGCCGATCAGTTTTTGACAAACAGATAGTTAAAGTTTAGATTATCAATGCTTTTGTAGATAAAATCTTGCAAAGTACTGTGAAAAGGTAAAACTGTATCATTTTATGGCTCAGGATAATATCGTTTATGTCAGAACTTAATTCATTTTGTTCATGCGATAAAAATATATGATTTCGAAACGCTATATTGAGTTTTTTTGTCAGTCAAATTCAGGTGATGCCATTAGAATTCAGTTGATTGCAAAAAGGATAGTGATGATGTCCAATAATCAATTAAAGCCAACCAAGGATGTCCAGCAAGTCGTACACGGGTATCCTACTCATGAAGAATTTAGAATCTGAAAGACGTTGATTGTTCACCTCGTGAACCCATCTGGTCCTACCAACATTTATCAAGAAAATAATTCATATACTGCGTTTCCCCAACATATTCGGTTCTATCTGTCAAAACAAAATGTGTTTCAAATAAATTGTTTCCACTTCCATTTCCAACTTTATTATTTCTGGTATACATATTCACGTCTTGTTTATTTCATCCTAAGCGAATAATTCAGGAATATTAGTTGCGTGTATGTTTCCACTACCTAGACACATAACAGTATAATTCAATGTGGTTAACACTCAATATTTTACACTGTCACACGTTAGGCATTACTTGAGTCACTTGACTCAATTCTGATGAATATCCATGAATTCAGGGTCAAAACTGCTGAAGATATGATACAGCACGACTACTGGGAAAATTCTAGCTAGGTTAAGAACGCAAGAACTATCCTTATGAGTACATCTCATTATAAATCCCTCTACCTTTATGAAATCCCATATGAGATCAGTTCTGGAACACTGCTGAAATGTCTAGGGTGGTCCTGCTAGTGCTTTATTTATATTTGTATGCTATCGCATACAAGGACGAAACGATTTACAGCGACATCCTTGATCCTTCATAAAACTGATACTATTATATCGTTATTGGCATCATAGATTCGTGAGAGGCAATTATCCGCTGCTCTTGGCAATCCAAGGTATTAGAATCATTGACTTCCCAAGACGTTAATTGGAAGCGCAACATGTCGTGACCTTGAGAGTACATTGCTATCACATTCTCACGTGAGATAAGAATATATAGGACGTACTAACGACTGCTGAGCTACACTAATAAGTGTAAGTAATTGTCCAAAGATGCATATATATATATATATATATATATATATATATAGATGCTGAGTTAACAATTGTCTATATTCCCAAATAATCCCTTTGTTGCCATGGAGGCAGTTTTTCCGGCCGTAGTTCTCAAACTATATAAAAAATGCCTGCGCTATTGTTTATAGCCTGGTGTCCATACAAGGACGCGTATACTCACCCCGTTTATTTACGCGGCTGAAATTAATGTCCCGACACAACCCTTTGTTTCTCGCAGTTTCACTCACTCCCCGCTCTCGACCCACACTTTCGATCCTCCCCCTCCTCCACAAATTTGGTAATTAACGAGAAGCTCTCTGTGTTTTGCTGATGCCTCATGGAAGTAGACAGATGTTAGGCTACGTGCAATACTTCTATACAGATTTTACGGTTTCGGGATTACCTTACAGCATGAGTGTGAATCGTATTACAAAATAGAGATTCTACAGTCACAGCGCGATATTTCTATTATATATCTATTAAAGCGCAAATAACATACGTATTTTCTAGCTCCAGGGATGAAACCACCGATGCAAGCGCGCACAGAAAGTGAATAGTTACCTTCATCGTACAAACGATGACACCAACCAGCTGAAATATACCACCTTTAAAGTCACTACTGTTGTTCTATCGAGATGAAATTTCGATATTTATTTCCAAACAACTTATCGATAGCATCAAAGGCAATGAAAAGACCGATAAACATGCAAAAATCGCAGCCAACCTGAGTACTATGTCATCCGTTAGCATCCCAGCTTCAGACATCAAAACATATCTGAGAAACACATTCATCCACATTTGGAACAACAACTGGCAGAACAATCTATCGAAGCTTCTTGAATTAAAACCTAAATTTGGACCATGGAATACTACTAGAACAAACAGAAGACTTCAAACATCTATAACCCGTCTCCGAGTAGGACACACCAGGGCCACACATGAATATCTTATCATCCAGGAACCAGAACCCCTGTGCGAAGTTTGTGAAGTGACGCTGAGTGTTAAACATATACTAGTGGAATGTCCCCTATTAGAGTATTATAGACTTGAATGTAACCTTAATTCACAGACTTTGAACGACATTATAGGACCACATTGCCATGTACATAACTTAGTAAGGTTCCTACATCTAACCAATGTATTTTATAAACTGTAAAAGTGAAATCTTAGCCATCACCGCTAATGGCCACAAGGTCGAAGCGGTTAAATTTAATAAAAAAAAAAAAACTTATCGATAGATATTATTTTTGCCTGTGTTGTTTTACTTTTTTGAATTGGAGTCTTCGTCACCTACAGTGATACGAATCAAGGAAACAATTACTATGAGTTTCAGAAGTTGCACGTACGTTAACGATTTCCACAATGCTTTTATTACCGTCACGACCAATTTTCCGCCATGTCGTCCCGTTACAGCCTTAATTTTTGTCAGCTACAGGAAATAACATACGGTAGAAGAACAATAAAACTCCCAAGTTAATCCCGCGGTTGCGATGTAAAAGCAAAAAATCACATAAAATGAATCAGGCGATATTTCTCAGCAGTCTTATCGCGAGAGAAACAGAGGCCATGGTTATGAGCCGGAAACCCAAATGGCAGCAAACCAGAATGGAATGGCCCCATTTGAAATACGGCAGTCGTTTGTGTAACGTGTGAAATCGTTTCTGCGCTCCCTGCGAAAGTCTGCAAGTCTCCGGCATGAAGGTGAAGAATATGCAGGTCATTTAGACTAATTTTGTAAACGAGTTGGGCAGAGTTCGCGAACAGATATTATTCTTCCTTCCAGTGAGGCGGTTCGGAACAAAGTTTCGTTCATTCGCAAGGAGGATCTGCCAGATCACAGTGGACTTCCGCAACACTGGTTAATTGAATGAAGGAAATATTTATTCTAATATCACCCATCTACAAAGGGCGGATAGTATTAATATGTATTCCAAAACACAAGGTTTTATAGATAAAAATGTTTTGCGAGGCGTTTCTATTCAAGATATTTAAATACCCCATAGTTTGTCAAACCAAAGGTACCCACGTGAGAATCAGGTTATGAATAACCAAGCATCGTTATAAAATTATCCATTTGGGCTTTTGGTAACCAATATCACTGAGGACATAAGCATGAAAACGTCTTGTTAATTGAAACAGCTCCTTGGATAAAGCTGGGGCACCTATTCAGAGCAAGGCAGTACTTTTTTCTTACCTTACAACTCCTTACATTATAAAAAGATCGAATAAGCACGAAATGCTGCTCTTATATCTGGGAAACTGCTGCTCTAACCTCGCTATCCATATCCAATGCAGTTCAGTGGAAGCAATTCGACTTATCAGTGACAATTTCACGACGTATCACCTCAAACTTCTTTCCTATCAGGTAGCAGTCAGTTACCTCTCACTGGCTATGGATATAAAACGACCCTCGTTTTCCTGAGCTTCCAACCATGATTCTATCACTCTATCGTAAGACACCTGCTTTACATGTGGTTTCAATAAGCGGCCAGCGAAAAATCTAATTAATCAAAGACACAATGCGTTTTAGAAGTTACATTAATCTGATTGTGAACTAATATTTTTTTCGATTTAAAGAATGGTTTTCTGCCTTACTCAATTCTTGATATATCTCTTTTTAGTGTGATATTTTGATTCACCATCTATTCTTAAAACATAATATATGATATAACTTTTGAAACTTCTTCTGTCGTTGTTTCTCTGAAACAGACCAATAATTAAATTCGCCTTATTTATGGAGTATAATTGACTACCGTTTCGGCTACCTATTCCGAAGTTTCCTGTTATCACCTAATGTCAATTCTTTTTTAGCTTCCAACTTTGTACCCCAAAAATTGCTGCTAAGGCAGCCAATATTCGGCAAAGTTTATTCCGTAAAGATATATGGTTTTAGTTATCGACCAATCAGTCGTGTCCATTACACGAGATATTCTCTGTTTGATTGATTCTATTTGATCATTGAGTCATTAAATCTCAACCTGTAGGTGTTGGAGGTTCATCAAGGAGAACATCATAGAAAACATTCCAGAACTAATACCATCGAATTATTTTGTGACATATTTCTAAGATATAATCTGATAAAAGAACAGATAATATTTTTTGTTTTTATTGATGATGGAGCAGGTTTTCTGACTCCTCCACATATGTAATCTTTTGCGAAAAAACATGAAGTAAATACAGCTATTTTTCTTGAGCCTTATCGTAGGAAACAGAGAGGCCGCCAGTTATGGACCGGAAACTTAAATGATACGAAACCGGAAGCACAAGGTCGTTTTGAAATACCGGAGTCATTTACTGAATATTTCATGGATAGGTCGTTTGCAGAAAAAACAGGCGATAAACTGAAAGCACGGCTTTTGTATAAGGAATTGCTTTATGTCTGTAGTCTGGCGCAGAAGTGCGGCTATCGCAAGGAACGATGAAAAGAACATAGTCCAGGCGGTAGGTGATGTGAGTTGTAGCGTGACTAAGCTTTATTGTAAATGGTACCCAAACAATAACTGCGTGCGCGCTGAATATCCTTCAACCAAAATTTGTGTCTTGCCGCTATGCACATTGACTTTAAAATGCTGTAAAGTTTAAACCTCGGCAGCACATTCCATAACGCTAAGTTTCTCCAAAAAGGAAGACTTTTAGAAAAGGCTCATTCAATGTCTTGGAAGGATATCAAGGTGGGCCTTTGTGGTTTTCACTGGTTTGACGGTTTTTGCAATTATTTCGTGGGTATATTAAACATTGACTAATCCTCAACAGGAAATCAACATTAAAGAACCAATCTGCTTTAGGTGGTTGTTGTTTATGACAACATGAAATTATTATTATTATTATTATTATTATTATTATTATTATTATTATTATTATTATTATTATTATTATTATTATTATTATTATTATTATTATTATTATTATTATTATTATTATTATTATTATTATTATTATTATTATTATTATTATTATTATTATTATTATTATTATTATTATTATTATTATTATTATTAAGGTCATAAGTCATATATTTTTAACAGCAGATATATATAGATTTGCAACAAAAATATACAAAATGTCTTGTTAAAAAATGTATACTTCTCTTTCGTCTGACATGAAATCGGAAGATGCAGGTTCGAATCCCGCACTGGGTCTTCTTTTCGGATTTCTAAATGCGAATTTATGTATCAAAAACTCCATCTTGAGGAGAAAGCAAGTAATTGTGTATCAATAAATAATGCGTCACTTACGCACTTGGTACACTCTGCATATCGATTATAAGAGGTGAAATAAAAAACATACGCACAACACACTTGATCTTTTAGTATTTGGCGATCTGTTTTTCAGTCTTGACCACTACACGCCTGGACTATGACAGGAAACTATGAAAGGAATAAATTGCCGATCGAAACAACGATATGTTGACTCACAACAACGCAGCTATGCATTGATGGCAGTTGAAAAAGTTTCCTGAGGAAATGGAAAGTGCTGTTATAGACTCTTTGTATTCATTGTATCCATGAAATTTTTGGGAAGAGCCCGCGCATAAAAAAACAATGTTCCATCGATGTTGTATCCTGTAGCATTGCTTGAAGTGCTGATGATGGGAAATTGTTTTCCATTAAGTTGGGGACGCACAGTATACGGAATCAGTAAATTGTGCCAGTCAGTGGTCGGGCTACATTATTGTAACAAATATATTGCTTGATAAGTTAGCTTCATAAATTCACAGATGAAATACAAGTTTGAGCATTAATTATCTTTTGGATATATTTTTCGCAGTTTTTTAGATACCATTGGTGCGATTTTTATCATGACAAAACTTCTCCTTTCCCGCCACAGCAATAGCATACTGTCAAATCTAGTAAGCTCCCGAATCCACTTTTCTTAAATTTGAGTCCCAAAATATTTGCAAATCATTAGGGGTCTATAGCATGCTTAGAAAGGCATTCGGCATTCTAATTTTTCATTTCTGTTTTGTTTCTCTATCACGACTTTGATGATACTGGGGCGGTTTTCAAAAACTACGAAACGTTCATAGAGGGATCAAATACTACGGTTAAGCTATCTGAACACATCGACAAATCGACAAATAGACCGACCGAAAGTCCTTGTAAATACTCCATGAATTCATGAAACATCTAAAAATAACTGCAATCTCAAATTTAAAAATCAAACTCGCATGACTACAGTATTTCTCCCGCAAATAGGCGGAGAAATTAAATATCTATATGATCTTTTTTTGAATAACTAGTTGTTCTCGAGTATTTGAATTTCTTTTTCGTTTCCATTTGTAAGCTTAGCAACGGCGCCCGCTGCTGAATAAACTGTAGTAACAAAATGAGCCGCCGTTACACGGGATATCATCACGACAGGGCCAGTCTAATTATTTCACTTAGCGCTTCGTAAGTAGTCAAAGCGTCTTTGTCCCACCTGAAATGGGTTTCTAATTAGAACTATTACGCTAAGATAGTGTTGCTGTAAATTGGATGATATTGCGACGGTAACATGGAGCTACCACAGGTGGAGACCGGGTAACGGATGAAAGGTAGCGTTCCACAACAGTTAACCATGAAGTAGAAACTATGTTTGTCAATATATAAAAGTTAATGCTATTAAGCTTCAATGTTGCGGTGGAGCGAAAGAGTATAGAAATAATCTTGGCTGAAGCATTCCATAGCCTTGGCGCAAATGGTTCACTACATTATAAATTGTCCTTTGAATTTAAGAGTATTAGTATAAAAAATTAAGGTTCCTTAACCTTGGAATAGAGAACTGGAAAAGTGTCAAAGTATTGTTACTACAATTCAAGTTTTAAAGATACTGTACATATAAACAGAATATAAAATATATTTACCTGTATTTAAGCTAATCATCATTAGTAATCGAGCTTATGCACAACTTCAGTATCACATCAACACCTGTACACTTGTATGAGATTCTCACAGCAGTCACAACCCCAACTTTTTAACAGCTCATTCATCCTGAGAGACAGTTGATAGAAATAAAAACCAATGGAAAATTATAGGCACGGAAACATACATGCCCACCGCTGAAATGCCACTGACGACGATGACGATGCGAAATATATGAATTACTTGAAGCGAATCCTAAGATGTTCGTATTCTTGATCGATAACCTTTTAAAAAATTATGGAACAATTGTTACAAAAGCATGTAAATCCTCACTATGCAGTAAATTATATTAATATTTGTATTGAATTCTAAAATATACTTTTCTTAATCCAAATTAATAATAATTTTCTCATCGAGTAAATTGTGTTAAAGTGAGATCAGATATTCTTGTGGTGAGTATATTTTCACAAGAATATCGTAATTCTTGACTCGAGAATATATGTATTGCGTGTACCACAGTTGGCGATTTGGTTAGCAAAAAAGGTATCGTTTCTAACCAATCATTTTTATTGAAAAAAACCTTATTTGTCTATATCTTGACCATAACCTTGTTATGCTAAGATCTCAATTCAAAGAGATGTCCTGAAAACATACTAGTTACTTCCTCAACTCTCGGTAAGTGGTCAAGACCAAGAAAAGCCTCCTTATTCCAAATTCTGTTTTTAATCATTGTTGATTAATTCCCGGTATATCGTAAGTATCTTTATAAACATACATCTCCTCTCAAGCGTTCTAAGCTATAAGGAGTTCTGTTCACGAGTTGTATACAGTCCACAATATGTTTCTTAGATAGTCCCGCAACAGCAGTTTAACTGGCTTCCAGTAATTAGGTCAAACAAAAGCACTTCATTTCACATTTGCATAACGGAACTCTCCTCATAGTGTAGTAGAGATCCTCGATTATGAAGCAGGGTGGTGGCTGACTAAATTAAAGTGCTGAGGGGTCGAGATTTCCTGCATTTTCTACCTGAATGCCATGTAATTATAGACTCTCGGCTTGAGAATACCTAGGATTCATGAAAATTCATAATTACGTCAATTGATATAATAAATATTATATCAGATCCTGGGTCCTATGTATGCTGTTTTTGCAATAGATTTCAAATCGCTAAACGAATGTCAGTTTTACAATAACGCCAAGTGATTTTAATTGCAATGCTGTTCACTGAGTTACCCCAAAAAACCTCATAATAATCAATTCAAAGCCATAACGTGAATGTTAATTTACTTTCTGAGAAGACTAGTGTTAATTTGTGACTGCATGGTCTATGTGTCCTCCAGATGGAAAACATTTTGTGAGTATACATTTCTTAGATGTTTCACACTACAAGTTTTGCTGCAGGATGAAAATATCTACAGCTATGGTTAGAATTTAACTATTTGTCGAGGTAATACTGTGTAAATATCAGAAATTAACACTTAGATTTCAAATAAATAGCCAGAACTAAGTAGCACTGGTGTTTTCCGTCTGATAATCATCTATTTCGTCTCAAAGTGCTAGGAAAAAATTAGGAAGATGTGGACACAAAATAGAAAGTACTGATGATTTTTTTGATAAACTAAGTTAAATTGGCTTTGGAATTATAAGAGAAAGAAAAAGTGATTCACATAACGTTTAAATCGCATTCATATATAAGAATATATTATGTATAATATCCTTTGTGGATCATACAATTTTTACAAAGCGAAAACATTCTCAAACAAAATTTACAAGCATTGGGAGCGAGGACCAAATTCCAATTTATTGCGGTTAAATGATTCCATTATGGATGAATATTTGTGACTGTTATCTTATTGTATTTTTTTACAGTACTGTTATTTTCACACACACATTTTTTATCATTTTGCTCTGATTCAGCACTATATACCGCTTCCCAAATTAATAAACAGGTTATGATATTGACGTTTTTCCCTCAATAATATAACTTTTATATTCTTTTATCCAACGATACATAGCTTGAGTAATCTTCGCACATATCGTACATCGTCATTTCGGTTTTGCCAGTAAGCTGGCAAATCTCGAATTGCCAGTGCATTCTCACCCATTCTCACATACATCCCATATACTTCATAGACAAATAGCCTTCTGCTAGCACACTTTTTTGTGGGTCAGGCAGACGTGTTGAGCATGTGCACCGCCGTTGGACAGCACCAAATAGATTTGTCCGAATGAAACGGGAAGCTTGGCGACGTGCCTGTTCCATGGTGGGCATGGGTCACGTTCCGGCGCTCCGGGCACTTCCAACACACACCCGGATCATTTATTTAGGAGCATATACAGCGAAAATAGAACGAATGCAATCCTGTCCAAAGCTTATAGTTACATGTAACTCATATCCAGAAATGGACTTCGACACTTTAAAGTCCATCCAAAGGAACATACGGTCTACAGTAGGAAATATTCTATATACCTGGAGAAAAGGACTCGTCAAAATTATTTTATTTTGGGAAACTTTGATATGCGGGAGTTTTGATTATCGTTGGTCTCAACTTGTACATAAACGGCGGACGATTTTCTGAAAAACCGCATCTATTTTCAAGAAAATTCTGTATCTGGCCAATGGTTATGAATCAGGTTACAAGTTGTTCATGAAAAAATAGCGGACTGGATGAAAATCTGGTGGAAAATCATCCATTTAAAAAATGCATACAGTTTGAACAAATTTTGGTATCTTTGAATTTTAGAGATCGCTGTTTACGAATCTGTCAACAAGTTGTCCATGAAATGGCGGACTAACTTTCGAAAAACTACATTTGACTGACATGACATTTATAAAAAAATTCCTTGAAGCGAATGAATATTAATAGCAATGTGTTCTCTCATATATATACCATCTGCAGTGCTTTACGTAATTAGATATAGATGAACCAGAAGTCTCCATTTTCCTGATAGGAATGCTATTGCTCCAATATCTGAAATGAGTTGAAAAAACTACTGAAGTATAGAAATATTGTCCCTAAGAAAGATTGCGAACATAGAATGGCTATTATTTTCCGAGACAGGCATCCAATTTAAACAGTTGTCAGGTTCTGACGTGAATTATGCCGGAATATCGGTATATCGTATGTGTTTACGAAGAATAAGTGATGTCGCTGTAAAACAGCTCACCCTTGTTGACAGATGTCGTGAGCGATCTTTGTCACGGCTTCAAAGCTATCCAGGTGTTAGAACCCTGATTTAGTAAAGACGCCAATCGGCAGCGTCATCGTGAACGACGCTTGGAGGTGGATATTAAAATATAGAAAGTTCAAAGATAAAGATACCAACAAAAAGCATGTGTTAATATGATTTATACTTTCTAAATCGATCAACCACAGAAATCACATATTTATCGATATTCTTCGATGACGCTTTAATTAACTGTAATTGTGATACAAGAAGTCACAAAAAATCGCTATACAGTTAGCTACAAATACACCCACTTTTCTTTTATTCATGTAACGCAAAAGGGGACAGTCTTCATCGTAAATCTCTCTTCCGTGAGAAAAAAATAATGGAAGGGATAAAAAACGAAACACGTCATCCGTTTTCCGTTCGGTTCGGAAAAGGCAGCAAATCAATAAATGTCTAATTTTCGCGACCCTACACACACAAATCCCCTAATATAGTGACTTTATTCCATTCCGTTATAAACCCGGATAATACCTCTCACTTTTCATTCCACAGATTAGGTGAACTTTACATCATCAATTCTACTTTATCGGTTTGGCAACGAATGAAAGAATATCACCGAGTGTATGTTAGGGTAGAAAGATAGGGAGGAGGAACCACAATGCGGGCCATTTTGGCGATACATGTATGAAATCTAGGAGTCTATAAGATATACGAAGCGGTAGAATAAAGAAAGTTCGAGACAATTTTATTAATAACTCAGTATTATTGTGACTATCTTGGTTTTCAAAGTATTTGGCAACTTTCATACGATATGCAACTAATAACTTATAATTTGATTTCAGCAATTCAGTTGTGTGGAGCTGTTATCAAATTAATTGTTCGTATTACCGTCATATTAAATTTTAATTTACTTACAATGTACGATGAACTGAGAGACGCTAATGCTGATAATATCGCGGAAGTCAATTTTCAGAAAAACAATTTTCAACGTAGTGCTTCTGGAGGCCATTAGGCTTTCTGCCTTTGTGAGAGGTAGTAACTATAACAAAAATATCAACTGTTCCCATAGTCTAGGAATAGCTCAGGCATGACTAAAATCGGTTCAATATAGCCGTAATAATATTTTGTGTACTATATAATATCTTTTATCAACCGTCTGAGAATATCTTCAACTACCTAGATTATAAAGGCCGCCTTATTTTCTTGTATTTCATGAGATGCTCAAAAAGAAAATCCCCAGAGCAATACCACCTTATAAAATATTTCAGATTCACTTGCTGAACGATATTCATGGGTTTTAGTCTATCGGATAGGGGAAATAAAAAATATCTAGGGTATTGGAGGATATTCCATTGGAAAAGTAGTGTTAGATGAGACATTTTGTGTCGCGACAACTTATGTTGGGGATTGATATGCGATTCGGTTAGGAAAGATATTGCTTTCGATCTGTTATATAGCAACTTCCGACTGAACGCAAAAAATAAACACGTATGGAGATCCACATGCTGTTGAGCTCTGATTGTATCCTTATTCTGCTAAGGAAAAAGCTGCCGGCCAATATCGCTGGAACTTGCCACTCTAGTAAGTCATAGTACTTCCACGATGCACCTTTTACTTTTTGGCTGGTAAAGTTGTATTTATATGTATCTTTATAAAAAGTTTTCTGTAGAGGTCTTTAACCTTTCAGCTTATCCCCTAGATGCCATAGCAAGCTACGACTCTGAGTGTAAGAAGTGAAGACAGACCGCGACAGTAGAGTATAGATTACAAAACGGATCTCGAATGAAACTAATTGATAACCCCTGGTATATTCAATTGAATCCAGCTGATCGGGAGTCAAATCGATTCTTGCGTGAAGTGGATCACTTAGAATCGATCTTGCTGGGTCAACACATCTGTATAACGAATGGAATAAAGATGATAGATAGCATTATTATTCATTTGGCTACCGTGGCAACCCTTGCTATGAACTCATTAAATCGATTTTACAATCGAAATCAATATATATTTTTCTGAATACCACATAAATGATTCTGTATAAGATATGATTTGTGGCTAGTATCTGTTCTGCTTACCACAAACAATTCTGTCCTTTGGGACAGTAAATATTTTTGAACATATAGTACCTTCTATATGGGCATAATTCGTGACAGTTGCTAATCCGCAAGTTGTGAACATTACACAAATTCAAATCATAAGTCTTGCGCTTTCTTCCAATCTACCCATTGAGCTGCATTCCCTATTTTTCCGAATCGCGGATCCATTATACATGCACACACATTCCATGATCGATAGGTAGGTGTAGCAATACAGGTAAACACTTCTCTATGCGGACAATTTGCATACTACACGACTAATATCAAGTGATTCCCCTGGGAGCGAGCCGACACCGGACTAATATGCGCCGATTCCTGTGGGATCTGCAGGAGTGCTGCTGGTCTCGAAAGCCCGGCCACCACCGCAACATGCACTCTACTCCTAAGAGCTCCTCAAAGGGCCCGCTTAGCTATTCAGGGCCTTGGAGGCGAGTCATTTATTTATTGTAGAATTAATACACAGGGGAAGCGGATGAAAAATGGAGTCAAATTGATTGGATCAGCAGTTCCTACACAGTAATTCTTCAATATTCCGACAAAGCTTGTGATTGGTGCCATGTAGACATATTGTCAAACTGACGCAACTCCTTGCGTCTATTGCACACCGAAGCCTGTAGTCGTATAGAATAAATTTTTATTATTATTTCGTAGTACCTACTCATTTATTGGATGTCGCTTGTAATGGACACCATGGATGTTATGTGACGAAGCAAAATTGCTGAAATCGCGTACCTACTAAAGCATACTTCAGACTCCTTCTGGTATACTCAACAACCGGCGCAAATAATTAAAAAGTTTGATCTGTTCTGCAAATGAACCCTTGAACCTACAAATAGTATGGCAAACCCTAATATATCTGGCTAGTTTAGATAAAAAGTGTATAAAGTACAATATAATTTGATTAGGGATTGAAAATAAAACCCCTAATTTGTCTTCCAAATTGGCCAGCAATTTGGCAATTATGAAGTTTGAACATTATCCATTGAACCACCCAAAAGGAATTTTGGTGAAGTACTGATACTTGTTTTTTATCTGCTTGATACTCCCCCTCCAATGGATTTTCTCTTAGAGAGAGCAGTATAGACTGCTACATGCCCATTTTATGCCCCTCCCCAAACTTCATCAAAATCGGTGCTGGAATTACCAAGATAACTAAGCAACATACAGGGTGGCTTTCAGACCACACGGAAATGATTAAAATGTTAGTTTTTGATGCAGACATCATAAAATATCCGGAATCGTATGGAAAAATGGTATAGATCAAGGTTGATCATATTTTATCTTGGAGATTATTGTACTTTTTCGTCGACATAGCCGTCATAATAGTGAACGTTCATGGGGAACATGGAAAATTATCTATTTTGCAATAACCTAGATATTAATGTAACTAAGCAAAGTGGTTGAAGGTGTTCAAGTATGGTAACCAGATAGCTGCCAAAATATTTCTACACCGACTCTACTACTGTTAAGGAACACGACCGCCTGCATCTCACTTAAGGGACTAATTAAGGAGAGGAAGTTCGTGCTTCCTCCCAGTTTGATTGGAGGAGGGAGTCCATGGCATCTTCTGAAGGTTATTAATATTTTATAACGGTACATGTCATAATTTATGATACGACAATGTGAAACCAATACCTGTAGATGTAACCTGTAGATTTCCTAGCTTCAACATGGAAGGCAACAGTCTCAGGGAAATAAAGAGACATATTTTATTATTGACTAAAATCTGAAGTCATAACTTGAATTAATGTCCAATGCGTGGGTGGCATATAAACGGTAAAGAAGCTGTAATTTTTCAGTCGCCACGCGTTCTCACATAAACCTATATCTGGGATTAGGTCTGTTCTGACCGTATAACACATTACTTCCATTAATATTACCTTTTTGTGTGTATCCTTGACCTGTCCCCTGAGTCACATTTTTCACATCACTCTGTGGTCGCGATGATGAATGGTACTTACTCCTTCTTTTCTCGACTGTATTTACACTATACCTGGATCTGATGTAACGTGGAATATTTATTTTTATATCGGTCTTAGCAATATACAGAAGTACCAAAAAACCCGACTAGGTTTAAATTGTATATTGGAAATGTATCGATTGAATCGGCATTTACTGCTGTAACCTGTATGAATTCTGTTTTCCAAATATTATTCTTTGGCAAAACGAGGTCCCCTCATAATTCATGCAAATAAAAGTACATACACCTTCTCAGTATTTTTTAACTTTACGAGGCTGTTTGCAGGCGACATACATATGAAAGTTATCTGCAGGTTATATACTTATAATTCATGTAATTTTCAAATATTAAATAACATTGTTGCGCAGTGAACGGAGTTGCCGATATTTGGGATATTATCAGCTTGTGTAACCTTCATGGAGGATGCAACGTTTGGTGAAAAAAAAAAACGAAATTCGTCGTAATTTTTGCCTTCAGAAAACCTTCCTCGCTTATTCGTGAGAAGTAAAATTCTGTCTATTACATACTACTAGTTGTAAAACTGTTTAATATATAACACTTTGAAAAATAGGTCTACATTTTCTTCAATTACATTGTTAGCTGATTGAACACCCGAGAAGCATAAGGTAAGCTTTGTAGAAATTTTGAGCATTTTTTTGTTTTTGGCTTATAACTCCGCCACAATGCAGTGAAATGAACAGGTTATAGGATTCCGCGGTAAAAAAAAATAAAACTAAACAATAAATGAACGCACATTCGCGATGTAAAACACTCATCTCCAAGCGTCGCGCAGGGTGGCGCTGCCCATTGGCAACTTATGAAGTCAAGTACTACCTTGGAGTGGCGACACATGTCCTTTCACCATCTGTTAACAAGGGTGAAATTATTTACAGCGACATTCTTTGTTCTCCGTCAACACTATTTACGATGTACCGTTATCTCGGCACAATTGCATCAGGAGCTGACAAACGATATTAAGTGTATGCATCAGACCTGCTATAGACGTTAATGTTTCGTCTTTAGCCTAGACTTGTCTGTATAGCCATAACCCTGGGCTAGGCAAATAATTGACTCATTATTTCTAGTCGTCGTATCGTGTAACGTTTCATGATGAATTGGACACATGCAATCGAAACAACTACTAAAACACCACCTACAGAAATGCGTGTTCCAAAATTATCGCATTTTGAATCGTAGTTGTAAGCTATATATTGGCCACCCTGAATAAGCCTCGAAAATGTGAACGACAAAGAATTATATGATTTGACATTACGGCTGGAAATAATTATTTAATTACTGATATATCAGCGTGAAATCGTAATCACTGAAGGATATTCGACTACGGTTGTCATTCAACGTTCATTTGCATATACCAGTTCAGCAGTACCTTGGTTGAACAGGTACGTGCTTGCGTCGCAATGATTACCTGCCCTGCCCGCATCCGGTCTATGCATGCATTCAAATGAAATGAAACGGGCACTTTGCCTCAAGACAACTATGTAACTTAGTGCAGTTCTCATTGGTAAAATTCATGAGAACTGCAAAACAATGAAAAACAGATATGGCTGTAATTAAAAGTATACAGAATCGTAAGAACTGATAAAAGTAGATTTTCTCAGTAAGGTGGCAGTTACTTATATTATAAGGATCCTATTTGCCATTCGGAACTATTATTTGATATACGTAAGGGAGTTATTTCTTATAAAATATAAATATCTTCGTGAAATGAAGACATACACGTAAAAAGCAAACAGCAAGTCTTATATGTGCTTTTATATAAATAAGTGTGTGATTATTATGGGCTTTCATACGGTGAAATCTCCTAATTTGGAATTCTGGTTTGTGACGTGTAATCTCCATTAGGGCTGAGATGTTAGGTTAAACATGATCTCTTATACGTAGGAAGTACAATGAATATTCAAAATGCTGTGATATTTCGTCCATTTTCTGTCAATTACTCACAATACTTACTGATAATAATAAATAAGAAGATTGCTACTAATGGTTCCCCAATTTTCCTCAGATCACATCTACCTATACAGTTGATACAGATTAAAATCGACGCACAAGCAATTTCATGAATAAATTGTTCCTTTTTGCTAGCATTAGAATGTAAATAGTGATGAAATATTGATTATCTGAATCTTCTTCAGAAATTAGCGCTTAGGGAAAAGCCTGTTAATTAACGCAAATAAAATGTTTCAGAGTAGCGGTGAAGTTATATGGTGGCTTACCGGTATAAGCTATTTACAACCAACGCTGGAATATGCCGAACTCGATCCCTTACTCCAGTAGTCGGAGGGCAAATAAGAATTCCGACTTCACATTCAGTAACTACCTCAATAGTCAGAGCTGGTTTTACGAGGGTCACGATGAAAGTCTACAAGGTTTTTTTAAAAAACGTAACATTGGAGACCGTGGCAAGGCAACTACTGAACGATTCGAACGCTGCCTTTGCGTGTAAGCACTTACAACTTTAGACAAAATAGCTGCGAGCTGAAACTTGTTTAAACTTGTATGGATTAGGATCTAAACTAAAGATAATAGCATTAAGTGAGTCTCATACTTTGGGCAATAAACCTCTAATAGAAAAATTCGGTTTTCTCTCCTGAGATGACAATGAAAACTCCCTAACTGAAAAAATAAAAAGGCTTTTCAGATGTACGTTCCTTTTTTGAGTATATAACAAAATACGACAAGATGTTAGGAAAGCAAATATTTTTTCTTACCGCTTTTAAACTTGCAGTTGGCCTTTTTGACTGGAGCATTTACTAATCCGTTGGTTTGAATTAATGCGGGGTCTGTTATATTTTTCTGTTATTCCCAGCATAAATTAGGCTTTACTGCGGAAGCTATTTGCAGATAATGGATGAGATTATCATTGGCAAAGTACCTCATTTAGTGATCAACCAGATAGTAAAGCCTCGTAGCAGAAGCGAATCCAAAGTTTAAAGAGTGTAACTAGTTTGGCCAATGGGAATCACAAGCATTCTATAATTTTATTCAAGAATAGCATAGGGATATTGCTTTACAAGAATACTGGTTTCATCTGCTTCAGCCATACTGCATCCATACTTAGTCAACAACCTAAAGTGGGAAGAAACTGATTTCTAAAAGCTTCATAGAACCCTTAATTACAAATACAGTTCGATAGCTTTATCAAAATATTGTATTTACAAATATTTTATGATGCTAGGCATTGATATGCATTATACACAATGTTGCATATATCCCAAATGTTATACCATATTTTTCGTTTATGTATCTATTCAATAGGCAAGGAGGTGCTGTAATCGCGAAGAAATTCTAATCCGAGATGTGTCTTTCTGATGTTTCATGACATACTCGTACACTACAAAAATCCATATCACTCATTTTCGTAGATTTGTTGTATTCTTTCCGGTTATCCTTAGTCGTAGGCTCTTCTAGCTCAAAATCAAGGTCACAGCCAATGTCACCATCATTTGACCATTTGTTTCAAAATCCTCCAATCAAGATATTGCGTTATCTCTTCATAAAATTTCATATAAATTACGATTTTAATATTACAATACATGCCACTAAGCCACAACTCAACCTGTCCACTCTTTTTTTCTTACTACAATACATTATTAGCTCCCATTCATACCATATCCTTACTTAACGAGCCAATGATGTCAAATTATAATCATCACTATCCTAATACTCAAAACACTTTACAAGATATATTGGCGCGTGGACAAGCTATTGTAGAAAACATAAATGGAACGTTGGTCATAAAGCTCTCTGCAGAATCACTATAATCCCCTTTACTGACCTTTTTATTCCTTATTCAAGAGATTTACCCGCAAAGATGGAAATAAAGATATGAAATATAGTATTATTATGTGAGATTTCTTTGAATAGACACGACGTTTATATGGAGATAAGAATGTATATTTCTGCCTACAATATTTCAGGCTGGTTTCTTTCAGGTCAATCAGGATCAATAAAGCCTTATAGAAAAATTGCGCCGACGGTTGTCAGCCATGGGTGAGAAGGAAGCAACTCGAAAATCCAAGTGATGTGTGAAAGCAAGAACGGAGATTGCTGCTTCAACTTTTACACTAGTCCAGTGCAATAATTTTGGAGTAGTTTATTTTAGACTAACAGAGATCGAGGTTCTATTTGGTAGTCGAGAGATCATTTCCTCGCAATTGATCGCATATGGTTGCGTTGAGTTCTCGTCTCCAAGCATCGCACACTATGGAGTTGCCCATTAGCAACTTACGAAGTATGGCTCATTAAGGTCAGGAGCTGACAACTGATGTTAAGCCTCTACTGTGCATTAGACCTGCTATAGACATGCATGTTTCGTCTTCAGCCTAGACTTGTTAGTATAGCCTGGCGGTCTAACTGCAGAGAGCGATTGTTAGGACCCTATGACTTCGTAAGTTGCCAATGGGCAGCACCATAGTGCGCGACACTTGGAGATGAGTTATAATGTTGCTATCACACCCTTGAAGAGGTTACGTATATAGTTATGCATATTTCATATGCATGATTACATAGTTATTACAACAATATTTCCGAGTAATTAAATGAAAAATGGTCATGACTCATGAGAAATACAATTATATAGACTGTAAATTGGCTTTTGGATCGCCCCTTATTCATCTAAGACAATCACGATATACTACATTTGGTAACGTTAACGAGTATGACCTTATCCAAAAAAAAAACAAAGAAACAAAGAGCGAATAAATATCAAAAAGAAAGACGTTATGTTCAGTAAATATCCTTATAACTGGTATCCCTAATGTCTAACAACCTTCCATATACGGTCGAACAACATGTACCGATAGATATAAACATACCTAATGTCCGTAAGTTTAAATTATAGTACAGTCTGTCTAGCAGCGGAAATATGGTTTCATTCACGGCTCGTACAAAGAACTGATTCTAAACTAATATATAGTTTTTCGGTTGATTGCAATTTTTGTTAGATTTCTGTCATTTTTTCTTATTTTATCATACATCCTCCATGTCTAAAATTGTGAGGATTGCTAGTACACAATAGCCATAAGTTCAAAACATTACGAATCATTACAGCACAAAATTCGATCAAACACTGAATTCATGAAGTTGCAAAATCAAACATTGTTGTACATTACATGACAACCATTCAAGTATAAAAATGTTGCGGTAATGTTGCTGATACTCAATATATGAACAATAGTAAAGTACGATCAGTACTACCAACTTGACAGGCGATTGTCATAGAGATAATGTTGTGTGACAGCCAATTACGCGCCTACAGCAACCAATTCGGACTAGGTAATGATTGTCAATAAAAAACCGTTTGCCGGCACTTCTTCTACCATTGAATTCGTAAGACCATACAAATTGTATATTCACTCTACTATTATAATTTGAACACTGTAATTGTCGTTCCATGTACGGTCTACATGAATCTGTAGGCGTCCCAGAAATATTTACAATGAATCTCCGGCAGGGTTGAGTGCTTTTTACGACGTGTCGACTTTTCGATTCTTGTTTTGAATGGGATACATAAAATACATTTACATGTGCTTGAATAATTCAGAATAGGATGCGTGGGGGGAGACGGTGCCAGTTTTCTGGTTTTTCAATACCCGGTCAGTGGCTCATACAGACTCCGCCGGGAAACAAGGAGACAAGTAGATTGACTCAGTAGTTTCTACCCTGTGATTCACTTAGCTAAAAGCTTTTATAAGTTCATGCAGGAAATTTTTATAGAATTGTTCCAACAGGTTTTGCTGCCAGAAGTGTCAGTCCAATTTGCATTGTTTGTCCACTATGTATTCATGGATTTCGTCATGATGGTTAACGTGGAGGTGACATTCATATTAGGTAGTTACCTCTTCTTCCTTACTTTCTTTGTACATATACTTCTTGTGCATGTACAATGTACATATCACGCCTATTACTGGTATCTTTGTCTATTTTTATTGTCATATAACTTGCTTGATACTTCAACCTCTAATATGGGTTAAATATTATCCCATAACCTTCGTTGATATACTTTGCAAAAATTGTAAGTAATCTGCGTTTCACCGGCCATGAATTCCAGTTATTCCGGGGAATTTTCCCCACTATTACCATTTTGCAGTGCGGTTATCCTGGATTAAGTTTGTTAGGTTTCTCCAACAAAATAACAAAACTGAGAAAACAAATCAAATCTTCCTGAATCAAACATGCATTGAATTGTAGGTGCATTATTATTTATAATAGCTCACCATAAACACCGAACATAAATAAAGACCATAAAGCAGCTATTCCAGCAATTCTCTTGAGAGCAACATACCTGTAACAAACACAGAAAAATGCTCAAATCATAGCTTAGATGTACAGGAAAGACATAGACATTGTAATAATAGACAAAACTCATCCTGTAAACTGTAAGTAGCCCTTTGAGGTGATAGAGGAAACCTGTATTGAACTTTTTGGCCTACATTGCTCAGTCATTCATATACCCTTCCTACATATGGTAGGTATAAATGTATAAATAATGCAGATAGAGGTCTTCTGAAAAAAATAGCATAGAAATCTACTATACAAGCGAACTCCACAGTCTGGAATATCGAATATGATCTACTTCTATGCTATAGATTCTACCATGGTCAATGTTTGATCGAGCTGTCTCGCATGCTAACATCAAGAGTTATCAGTGCAGCGAACATTAGAGAGTCTCAAACTTTCAACATCTCGACTGAGCTCCGTCCAACGTCATTTTTGTGAAGAATCCCACCGTTTTGGAATGGAATTCTGGGGAGTTTGTTCCCTGATCGTTACAATTTACAATGTTCTACGATAAATGGAAATAAGCATTTATCCTCACGCGTTGCTTTTAGAGCACGATAATCCATCTGCTTTTGTGAGAAGTTATTTATAAAGGAACTCGGAGAAAAAGCAACGATATCATCACATTCTGTCCACATGCAAAATCAACATCATATTATTGCCTGATTTACGGAAAATACTCGACGTTCAAACGAACCAACGATAATGATTATCTTTGGAGGTAGGATATTAAATGGATTTTCTCCAATACATGACCAAAATAAGGCGGATAAGCTATATTTTCAATAGGTAAATACTCCATTCATTACCATAGCAACAGAAAGTTCCATTTTCGATCTCCTTTGCACAGTATAGAGATTGGCATAGGTGTCATTGTGTGAGATAACATACTTTTACTTGCATCCACAATTCGTCTAATTTTGCTAATATATAGATAAATATAATAAATATCACCTTATATCAGTATTACCGACGCCTATGTTTACGCTACAAAAACATCGTCAGCGAGGTGAAAAATATGTCTGGAAACATTCGCACGAAGACAACTCCGAAGAGAATTGAGAAAAATAGAGATTAAGAAAATATTTTCTCTCTGAAATACAAGCGGGCAAAATATTTTTATTACTGTCTAGAAATGCACTGAAGAGCGAATTTATGACACGAATAATTGGACTATATTGGATTTTTGCTTTTTATTGCCGAACATTTATTTGCATCTACTTTAGATGTTTTAAGAGACTTGAGGTAACAGTAATTGTTCGGTGATGGTCTAGTCTTCTTTTCATATTATCTGCCATTCTCTTGAATCCAGCGGAAAAAATACTTTGAGGATCACTTTGATAGAAATATGAACGGATAAGTATTACAGAATTCCACTCCAGAAGTGGCAGCGGCAATAGTTTCAAAAAAACTACATTCAGAATCAGTATATATCGAATGACAGCAATTGGCGAGAGCGTCCTCCAGTAAATATTTTGCTAATTTGAAGTACATATAACGAATTGAGAAACGTGAACACTGAAGATTAATGAAAATGAATGCACAGGTTTATCAAGGCTTCAATTAATCAGTCTGGGTAAACTTATAGCATAGAATAAAAACGAATGATCTGTATGCAAAAACCTATATTGTTATTTTTTGAAACGTTTTGTTATCCTGACATTACAAGGAATATGAACCACTAAGTTATAATCTGCGGTTATATATCGTACTCAAAAATGCAAAAGCCGGTAAATGTGAGAGAATCGCGTACTATATCAACTGCAATAGATCGTTAGACCTCGATGTACACCGGCGGCGCAGATTATTGTGTTGTGGTTTTCGGTTTCTGGGGAATGATTTATCCCCGATGTCGATTGCTAATGATATATTATTCTAGTCGGGAGCGTAAATATGCTTTATTGATTTCCCGTAAATTATTCAATTTACTTATTGGTTTAATGCGCCAGAGCGTACAGTGCCACGGGGCCAGAGCGACGAATGCTGAATGGAATCTATATGGCTACGTCGTAGACAATGCGGCCCTGCTGCAGTCCGCAAACAGGCTGCAAATCTTCAATTTTGAGAAATATTTCGAACACTATTCAAGTATTGTAAAGGGGCCCATAGACTACGCTTTTACAGGACTGTTTCATTCGTCGGAAAATTTGCTTGATCAAAGATCAAATTCAAAATGTGTGGTTTGACGTATGCCAAGGCTGATAAACAGCCTGTTTCAACCTGATTTTGGTCACGACGTTATCAGTTCTAGTAAATCTAAAGCGTGTATCACAATAATACTGTAATATTTTCTGCCCTATTAACTTTTATGTTATTTATAAAATAATTGATGTCTAAAAAATTGAGTGTGCTCGTATGGAGATCTTGAAACCTAAAAGATACAGATGCGCTAAAATTGGAAATGTGTTATAAAGATATGTTTGTATTTGCAAACCGTTCATTACTTGGAAACAACTTTTTTGATATCCGAAATATTGAAAAAAAAACAGATATTACATTTTGGAGAATGTGCTTAAGTTCCAAATATTTTTCAAATCTGTTAGAGCATTTCTATAGTGATCTATTTGCTTGAATAACGCTTTAGCTATCACACTTTGGTACGACGTAGGAACGAGAAAAATCTTCAGTTAACTCATGCAGTTTTCAAACAGACGCCAATACACCGCAGCCTCACATTCACATCTTTTTGTCTATTTTAACTGATCACAAAATGAATCCTTGCTAAAAAAAGTTATTCAACTTAAAAAATGGTTTAGCTTCAATATTCCACTTTCTATTTTGGTAAAACTTGAAGCAGTTTATTTATTTTTTGTTAGTGTGGCATTTAATTTGTCATCAAACCTTTCTCTATAAGTTTTACCTAGAAACGTATGTATGTTGGCAGTTTATTATTATTATTCCAATACTGTTTGTAGCGTGCACTGATTAATATTCATGCGAACGAGTGTACATCTATGTAAAATGTAGCTAACGGTATGGTTACCAATATGGTTCTCATTTTAATGTATAATTTCGCAGTTACCTCTGCGGATCGGTAATTGAAAATATTCCACATGAGTTGACAGATAACATTCTAAACTTTGATGTTCATTATTTTTTGCAGTCAGTTTGAGAATTTTACAGACTGAAAATCACCTAATAACTTCCATCTATATATGTTATTACTAAGAACAATTATCAAATACTATCTGTCCTAAAGACAACAATAACAAAGTATTCTCACTTACAATTGTGAATTGGAAATCAGAGAAGTTCAATGATATGTTCTACTATAAAAGTATAATAATAATACATGTTTAAGAAAGAAGCGGATATACCGAAGGAGCCATGTAATATTATTCATGGAGAAACGGTAACTCCAATTTCCTTCATTTAAATGCTTATACTTGAGGCAATTTCTCATGCGTGCCTTCAGTCTTCTGCAGCATGTGCCTGTAATCACCATATTTTGTCGTTAACTGGGGGATTTGGAATACAAATATCGTGTTTACACTCCCTACTACATATCAGATCTGCATTCGTCTGAATGATTCTAGTTAATCGTGCGTGAAATGGAGATATATAAAGGGTTTCTTACAGCTATCTTCATTTACCCTAGTTAAAACAAAATAAGACGAAGTATAAGGTATATTGACGCAGTGCTTCTTACTCTGTACTGATACCTGCTCTAATATATTCTGAATTTTACGAAGTATTCTCATAGACCCAAATTAAACATGACCTCTTGATTTACCATTTACGACATACGTGTAGAAATAAACAACAAATATTATGCTTTTGATACCTAACTTTCAACAAACATATAATCCGTCCAAGACTAAAAATAAAATTCCTTCAAGAAAATAGATTCTTTGTTATTGTTTCCTCTTGAAAAGGATCGACTGGAATGACGAGGCTTATTTTCTGGCTTTTTAGACGATTGTGTCATCAGAAGAGATTGAGAGGTGTTCTCGGCAGAGAGCTTTACCGAGATTTCCCAGGATCACTGCTAAAAACCACCTGCTGTCGAATAAGAACAAAGGAAATGCCGAACGCGGATTGGCTTTTATTTGATTTGGCCCTTTGGCTTGCTACAAATACCCCGTACCATGGAACGCGGATTAGTACTATAATTACTTTTTGGTTTAATTGAACCAACATCAAAAATTAAATTGGAAAAAAGATCAAAACAAAAGTTTCTGAATCCACGACTATTACTGTACCAGATACTTTCAGTTCAGGCAAATGAATAAAAGGACAATAAATAAGAAACAATATTTGAACAAAAAAAAATAAAGCATTTAGTTCAGAGCGACATATTTCAATTTTCAGAGCCTACACACAAAATTATACTACAGAACTGAACAGAAATTCAAAAAATTATATTCTGTTTACGTTAACGCACACTTTACTGAGCAAAGTAAATGCCTCTACATAGACAAAACTTACTATAAATAAACAACAACGTATGTAACTACGTACGTTAAGAACGAACCTTCGATAATAATAGTCTCCAATTCTTGCATCGTAATTTTTAAATTAATTTAGAGGATGGTATATCAACAGTCGCTTTTTGAAATGTTGCCAGCTTCCCATCGCTGGTGTCCGTTAAATGAAATATATACCACACCGGATGCCAATTTCCAGTTTTTAATGGTGGTAACATATGTCCCTTGTACGTTTAGAGCTTACTAGAAAGTGAAATACATCGTCCGCCATTCTCTAAACAATTTCTGCAAATTTTTCAAAGGATGGGTAGTTACGCTGGTAAAAATAGAAGGTTGATGACTTGTAGATAAAAAGATCGTGTTCTTAAAACACAGTTTCATAAATAAAACTCTTGTTCTCTAGGCAGAGAGCATCGCTTGGAGAAACTGTGAGTTAAGTCAAAATCTTTTTATCTACATGATGGAAGAGTTTCACCAAGTAAGAGCGTCTACGATCTAAATTGTTGATGACATATTAACAATTATGAAACAAGTAGCTGCAATGTAAACTGGTCGCCTTTAGATTTAAGAACCATAGAAATAAAATATTATGCCCAGCTGAATATGGAAAGTAACAACGCGACATTTCAACTATATAGTTTGTCAGCAATACTATTATACTATCTATCTATCTAATACTATCAGGCTTCCTCCCAGGCCTGGAGTTTCTCAGGACAGACCTGATGTTCGTTGTTCTTGGATTTATCAATAATGTGAATGGACTGATTGTATGGCAGGATCTCATGATAATCCATTCTAACTTCTAATTTACAAAAAAAAACAGACTAAAGGCAGTGAATCAATTAGCTTCTGTCACTGTAATTTCCAAACCTTTTTTTTGAACTCAAAAAATGATGCAGACAAGACAAATGGAATGAATCGCAAAGTAGGCCGCAGGAGAGTTTGAAGCTTGTATATGTAATAAATGAATTAGTAAATAAATAGGCTGAAGCTACTTCCAGAATAGTTCTCAAGCTATCAGCATGTCACAGAAGCTATAAAGTGATAGAACTACAGATCTTAAAAGTGATTTGATAACAAGCTACTGGTCTTTCACTAAATAAGCAAAAAAATCCTTTTTTCTTATTTTTTATGTATGATTTTGATGCATGATCCCTTATTTTTCTGCCAGCTATTTTTTTCTTTGATAACTTTTCCGTGCAAGCTGTGGTGTCTTAGTTATGAGCAGGATGCAGTTAATAACCACGCTCGAGGCTTCAATAAACCACATAGACTTTTCCGAAGGCTAATCAGACGACTCCAGGGATTTTAAGATGGCATTCCAGAATACCCGTACTTAAATATTGATATGGTAGTTCTTCCGCTACGTCTACTAAACTCATAAAAGTGTGAACGGTAAGAGGTGTCTGGCGACAAAATAGACTCGATCGATGTGTGGTTATAGAGGGAGTGCAGACACATTTTTCACGCGATATCGCTTTCGATGCGGATTTGATAAAATGAAGCGAAAGTCGGCATTCGTCCTCTGGCGGTATTGACACACACTGCAGTGAGGATCAGCAAAAGATGGCGGATGGATACACGCTTCACTGGATTTCAGCGAAATTGTTGATACGACTAGGGTAGTGATATGAAGTCCGTCGAGGTAGAGCCCCGGTCTTACGAATCAGAAATTTAAGTATGTAAGAAATAAAATCAATTCATGTGGTAATTTGTACCTCCTTTAACTAATACTCAATAAAGATAACTCTTTTTTATTTGAAGAGCCAGGGAGCAGCTCGACGTATAGCTACACCCCGCTTCCACCACCTTTTCACGAATCACACATTCGGATGTGACAAAGTTAAGTGCTGCTTATGTGTTAATGTTTGCCTCCCTCAGGAACGTTAATGCTCAAGAATTAAACTTTTCTTACTCGAAAAAGCTGGATGTAGCTTGATGTCGAGCTACACCTCACTGCCACTACCTTATCATGAATAAGAACGTTGGGTGTGCAAGGATCAAGTGCTATTTATCCACCCATATCTTTCCTCCCTTGAATAATTTTGTCTCAAACACTACCTTGTTTCCAATTTGAAGATCGGGGTGCAATTCGAGGTCAAGTCGCTCCCCGCTTCTACTACCTTTCCATGAATCACAAATTCGAGTGGTCGAGAATCGAAGAAGCGCGATGAACGTAATAATTTATGCCTTCTCTAAATGATTTTGTGCTAAGAAGCTATTATCTTTGTTATTTGAAAATCTGGGCTGCAGTTCGACATTAAGCTACACCCTCCTCACACTCCTAGCGTTTCAGAAAACAGAAATTTCAGTGGGTCAGAATGAAGTACGACTAAGTAACACTGAAAATTACATTTTTAATTGAAGAAGCGAGGTAAAAATCAATGTATGTCATTTATGCTAGTTTTGAGCAATATTATTAATTATACCAAAAAATTATCGGAGCAAAACATATTTGATGATGATGATTTAATCTTACTGACTCTATCTACTTGACTCCACTCAACGTAATACATTTCAATATCATACCGAATAAACGATTTTTGCATATCCGACTGGACCTAGAAGAAGACCCTTCTGTCCATCTTTATCACCTTTAAGGGCATCCCGCGGGAAATTCGGATGCTGACACTTCTGTTCCCTTATCTGGCTCCCTTCTTTTCTTTCCCTTTACTCCCCCAAATACTTCCTGTTATGACGGTGTCAATATGTTGGAAGATTCCATTATATTCGCACCAAAAGATTTTGCCGTTCATGGGCGTAGTGAATTCCTAAGATAAAATTGTGCAAATCATACACTAGCTTTTCTAAATAAAGGCGTGTTTTTGTGACGCGATTCGTTTTAATTTTGGAGTTATTATTGAAATTGGCTACCCAGATTACTTATCTTTTTTGCATCCTAGAGAAAGTCGCTTTTTGATGATTATATGTGCACTAGCGTTAAGAGAACCGCCTAGAAAACTTCAACCTTCTCGGTCTAAATAGTTGTCAAATATTTCGTGTTATAAAATACTATATTTCTCAATATATTTTATTCTTCAAGATATTCCATGCACTAAGATATTCAATTATTCAAATTATTTCATTATTTCCTATATTGTTTGTGGAGAAATCCATGTCCTACATGCCACCAGCAGTGAAACAACTCTTGAACTTTGTCGATAATATACGGTTTACAAAAACAAATCTATTTTGCGTTTCACTAAAACTTCCCATCGGTTATCAAACATAAATTGATAGTACTTCAATAAAAAAATAATGAGTCGATCCATCTAACAATCAGCCACTTTGTCAAGAAGAAACAAAAGGGAGAAACACAACTATTATAACTCATATTCGATCATATAGTATGAATTTTAATAGTGCACTTAAGCTGTAGTAGTAGCTTTCTGGAGAACCTATAAAACCTTAGACGCTATGCCCCAGTCCTCCCTTGTTTTTGTAGACCCGACAGATCGTTATAAATTCCTATCTATATGATAAATATTCCACGAGCTGGATGAGTTCTCCACTATTCGCCGTATATAAAGTGTAGTTTTTAGTACCGTTTCCCAGCTAGTGCTTCATAAATTTTCAAATTCCTTCGAAGCTCTTATCTCAGAACCCAGTTATAATTCAATACTTCCCTGAATTTTTATTGCCGGCAGAGTTGAATCTTTCTTATTAGAATTTATTTCGGGAAATTTCAAAGTCAACAACCTTAAGGCTAAAGGAGAATTATCCTCATCTTTCCCCGTTGAAAGTTACAGTAAACTTTTATAAACAAGGATAGATGGAATAGAAGCTTTTCGACTCCGATATCGGCAGAGTTAGCATTTTGTAATTGAATAACTTTCGAAAGGGAATAGTAAAAGTGGAGTTTCATTCTTCGTGTATATTGCTTCCAACTTAGTAAATCTACAGAGGAAATCGTGATTATTATAAGCAGCCGCCTTTGAAGTTTAGTGCTCTGCTATGCGATGATTATGCTTTGCTTTTAACGGGTAGGAGGGGAAGTTTTTTGAAGAATAACAATGACGTCTCAATTGCGAAAATCATTCACTATATCTTTCGAAGATATCTGTTAGCCTATAAACAGTACATTCGAAAAAAGTACGTTGATGACAAATTGAATGAAAAGAATAAATTACAATGACCGGAACGGAAATTATATCAGAATAGGCTTTTCAACATTTTTTATATCCAACCCAGCTTTCAACAGTCCTAAAATCGAATCGAATCCTTATTTTTGAATTCATACCCTTGCGTGGAAACTACAGCGTTAGCTTTGTTAACACCATTTCTTTAAATCTAGTTATTCCACAAACCCCCTTGCCTGCCACTAAAAATATTTTCATACATTCTGTGAAAAATATTAGAATTTATTTCATAGGTCTGCTCCAAGTTTCCAAGTCCAAGTTATTTATGGAAAATGGGTAAATTATGATAGCTAAAGTTTTTATATGTTTTATTATTTAATTACTATGAGATCCGGGCTGCTCTAGAATCTGGGCCCCTGGGCGCCGGCCCAAAACGCCTATAGGATAAACCAGAATTGCTGATAAGAGAGGTAGGAGTCCAATTTCATTTGGTAATAATTTAAGTATATTAGTTTTGATAAGCGTCTATTACAAGCAACATCAAAGCTAGGCAACTAAAAAACAGAGAGACCTATTGGTTTGTCAGCCAGCAGAAAATGAGTCACGGGGATTTTAGTGATTGACAGATCTAAGCGCTAAAAATCGCGTTGTACGAAATTCATAGTACTTCCCCGAAATGCATGTGGAGTAAAACGGCTGAAACAATGCGGCTTATTGAATCTGCATGGAAATTTGGTGCATCAAAAAGAGCACATGAAAATAAATTCGCAAAATTGAGTCGTGTTTTAATAACGCATATACGCATCATTTATCATGTATGATTTTTTTCTCTATGAAGTATCAGTCGCGTTTCCAGTATTTTGATACCTATTTCCACATAAACGAAGCTGTTAACTGCAATAAACTGCAATAGGACATTAATCGATATTCAGAATTTAGGTAGTAGAGATGTCAAGAGGTTCTTTAAATGCCTCCGCATACAAACAGTTATCACGTTGTAGACTTGATTCTAAAAAAAATCTCATACATAGACAAAATCACAATACCGAAATTTATGCACGACACTTTCTTTTCAATATTGGGTGTGTTGAACGGTAGATCGGATGACTAAGCACGATTCAATACGTCTCAATGAAAACGTTGTGAAACTGAAAGTTTTAAAGAAAATGGATGTTCGGAAGAAAACCGTAGGAAAATTTAAAAAATTTGAATATTTCATGGCTGCATATAGGGTTGTGCTGATACCATTCAAGAATAATTATCTTGTATCAGCCCCACTGATACCTAAGAGCTGGAATCAAAATCAGGTTTTGCACATTGTATCAAGCAAATTAATCAGTAAAAGGAAAACATAAATGAAAAAAACATATATGATATGCTGATGCATTATGTCTCTGATATTAGATTCATTAACGATTTAAATGCATTATCTGGTCAATGTTATTATAACCTTGAAATTCTATGTTTAATTTATTCGTCTTTTGTACCCTTTAAATTAGTAAGAGTATTTTGTCGTGTTGAGAATACGTGTAACTTTGACTAGCGCAAGTATCAAGATGCATTAAACACAACCGCAGAATGATTTTCAGAAGTTACAAACATCACTCTATTTATTTTAAGGATAGCTTTCATTTTAAATGATAACATCATATTATTGCAACAACCATATTTCCTCTTTGAAGTTGATTTAATTATCGGCCTGTCTAAATACAACTTGAACCGGATAACTTTTAACTCCTCAATCACGGCATTCGAACCTTTCGCTCTTACAGCAGCGAAATCACCTCCATCCGTTATATGGCGTAGCAGTTCTTCCGCTAAACGTCGCCTTGTGAAATAAAACACTTAGGATGATCGTCTCGGAAGCCGTGATTACACTCAAGAGCCCGCCATTATTGGAGTTTGCTTTGCCGGCGAAAAATCGACGGCATTACCAGACTTCCTCTTTAGTCCTCCTCCCCACTGTTCCAATATCGCTATTTCCAAAAGAGGATTCCACGGTATCAATAGACGATGCTTCAGCTGAATTCAACTTGCAACTCCAGGAAATGAGTTGCTTGTTTAGATTTTAGTTTCTAACTTCGTCCTACAACGAGTGCATTACAAGGCTTGCTACTTCAGAGGAACAGCAGAACATGGAAGAAATAAAAAAATAACTGATGGACAGGCTCAGGCACTGATATCGATATCAATATTCACAAATATGCTTCTTGTAATTTCTTCGGCAATCGGAAGATGCGTGGTTAGAATCCCGCACTGGGTCTTCTTTTTCGGATTTCTGAATGCGAATTATAGATCAAACTCCATCTTGCGGAGAAAAGCAAGTAACTACTTATCATAATCAAGGCTGTGAATAAAGAAAATCCTACCGGAGGCCTGAACGAACTTTTATAGAACCAGAAATCATTTCGGGGTCCCCCTCCCTAGACCCCGAGCCTCCCCACGTTGATAAACTGAAACTAACCTGTAATCACAAATGTTAGGAGGATTTCCTTTTTTCAATATTGGAATACTGCTTGCATGTGTAGGGATGCACCACCTGAATCTTCTGGCCTCAATCCAGAAAAGACTAATACGACTAGTGGGCGCTATTCGCTTTACAAAGGACGTCTATTGTGTCAGGAACGTCGAATAAACGTTGAGGATGGGTTCCTATTCTATAGATTTTACCATGGTAAATGTTCTACCTAGCTATCTCTCATCATAACACCAAGAGTCATGAATAAAGCATACACAAGGGGTGTCCAACATGTCCAACCTCACCACTTCGAGGTTCTTAATGTCATCTTCTGGGAAAACCTCAAATTTGTCGAGGAATTTGTTTCCCAATAGTTAGTTTACACCGTTTCAAGGTCAATGTGCATGGTCAATAAATGTCCTCTCGCAACACTCCTGGAGCTATATGCCTTTGTGAGATATACAAAACGTGAAACTTATCTGTGCAAACGAACAAATTCACTAAATAAAAAGACAAACATTTTAAGGTTATCAAGCAACAGACAAATACGTCTAATCAGAAACATCCCCCGTTAATCTGCCATCGGTAATATCAACATCCTAGCTGTTTATTGTTCGGAACGAACGTGCGCATCTAATGGACGATCCTGTCAAGACAATGATGCAATAATAGTCGGCTAATCAACATAAATGCTAATGGCCTGCCGGCAAGGCAGACGCAGACGGTATCTGGTCGGATAACAAAGGAACTGCGCGCTATGGCAAACGGCAATGTAAAACGTCAGACGTCTGTCGTCGCTTTATGCTGCAAACAGACAGATTGGAGTTGAAGTTATGCGGGGGTGATACTGCACAGAAAGGAAGTTTAAATGCAACTCTGAGATACTTCTAGCAGGTATTTCTTAAGTCACATCTGCCATAGAGCTGAAAGATCTTGTGGGCGACCCGACAGCACTAGGATCATGTACTCCATGACCACATCACTCACAAAAGTAATAAACGTAAGAAAAACATTTGTTGCTATAAAAAAAATAGATCCGAATAGGTCAAAGGTCATTTGAATTTGTTGATTACTTGATTCAACGCAAGATACAAATTTGTTTTTCGGTGGTGATATATTTTCTCGCTAATCACAAAGGCATTTTTGTTTTTGATGCAAGGATATCAATACACTTTTTTGGATCATGTTTTCGATCTAGAAAGTATCTACTTTCATGAGTCTGAGAAGCTACCTACCGATTGCAATGCTGTTTTCTTTTAGCGAGTCTGTTAGTAAATATCACAAAACTGTGTGGAATTCGTGGCCCTTTCAAAAACCTGAAGAGCAAAAGTATTGGAAATCCTACTGAATGCCTTCGTTTGGACTTGTACAAAGAAGTTCAACTGAATAATAGCTAAATTCTTAAAATTCGACGCTCAAAATTGTACCCACACATTGACCTGATCTTGAGATTAAAACGTTTCTTTATAAATTTTATATAGTTGGTTATTAAAACTAAATTTCTAATAAACCATTCTATGACATTTGCAGTGTTTTTCCTCTAAGAATTCCGGGCCGTTTCTACTCATTGTAGACATTTGAAATTAACTGATGTTGTTGCTCAATACTTAGTCTATGAAGAAAAAATATTTAAAATTCGCAAATATTGGTGTTGAATTTGAATCAATTGGCTGAGTTTCATTTTTAAATTTTACCAAGTTCGCGGAGAGGGTGGTGGAGATTAACTCCGGGTCACAGCTTAAGAGAGGACACCCTTTCCCCATTGACGGAGTCTGGAAAGGCAAAGGCACAATTTTCGAATTATCAGTCACATGGCATTTGGTTTTAAAGTTCTTCAGTGAGTTTTCATTAATCTGTGCTTCAGGTTTCACTGCCGTCCAGTTTGCAGATTACCCGCTGTGGCCGGACCTTCTCTCGACGAACCTGCCTATCATTATCATATATACATAACATATATAGGAATGAATCGCTGGCATTTATCCCAGATCGATACAACATTTGAACAGTAATAACCATAATAATCATTATGATTACGAGCATTAAAACACTGAAACTGAATTTCATAACTTCATACAGTTTTGTGGTTAAGAAAATGCTAGTATGCATGTGAATTGAAGATTGTTGCTTCGTTAACTTTATCCATTTTGTGTTTTCACTGTTATTTCAAAAAAATATAATTGATTAACTTTCATTCTGTTTGTTTAATTAAGACTCCTTACAAGACTCCCAATAACTATGAAAAAACACAGGAACAGAAGCTACTTTCTAGTAGTAGATAATTATTTTATGCTTATGACTATAACTATTAAATCTTGTACGGGTATGATCCTGATTGAAAATGTCACCATGACTGTGAATTATGATTATTAAATTGAATGAACCCAACAGAAATGGCAATGCATCCAAGGAATACATTCGACCGCTTACACAAGGTCGAAATCGCAACCGAGAATCTGAGAGTGGATGTGTATGTTTTATTCATTTTACGATAGGGAAAACATATCGATACACATACATATACTCATGTGAATAGCAAGAAAAAGTTGCTGGTGATATATGCAGGGCATAACCTCTTGTACACACGTGCTAGGAAATATAAAGCAGCTTCCTCATGAGGTACATTTTTTATTAGAACTGCTGTTGAGATTAATGTACTATACGAAATACGTCCAACAGTTGTCTTTGATATTTCTTACTGGTCCTAGTCATTATATAAGATCCTATATGACTACTAAGCGAACTTTATTAACGTTTCAATTGTGTAAAAGATGTACTTTGAAAAAAGCTGTCAAATCATTGACTTCATCAGATATAATTTTGTTTAGTTATCATATGTACTGACACCGTCAGGCAGTTTGACAAAAGAGATGTTTGTGATACTTTTTGTTACATAAAACTTTTTCAATTTGAGCCTTGGAATAATTATAGAAACATCCACAATCTACTAGGAAAGGCTGCACTTCCATCAAAATAGGAATAGATTTTTCCAAAGATAACTGATTGACTACTGATAACCAAATCAAGAGTTAGCTGGCATTCTGGTCTAAATAAAGACATAGAAATTTTCCCCGACAAGAAACTGAAGTATACCATCCTTTTAGTGACGAAAATTCTTCAAGTCGTCAGCAGCTGATCTGGTGGCAAAACAAAATTTCAGCTACAGCACTAAACTTCACTGGAAGAGACTGTGAATAAAGGGTTTGCTGTCGCGATATAATTAAAAAGAATGAAGAAAAAATCTAGTAGAATATACCAAAGCATACATTTTGTCATTGCCTGTCAGAGCACCAGCCTCCACTCAAGGTCCCACGGACCGCCTTGATCAGACATGACCAACAGTCATGCCATATTTAATTATTTTCGCAGAGCTTTAAATTAAGTTTCAAAAACAAAGTATCTACAAAGGTCTATAGTTAGTATATTCAATGCTTTTGAAACTTGATTAGTGGTTTCATATTTGATGTTTATTCAGATTATCATGTCTATATATCAAAATCTCATATAATAACTGAATTTACTAACGTTTCGCTTCGGCAGCCGTTAGCACAACCAAATTAATTTCCGAAAACTGATTTTCAATATTTTGTACTTGTGATAAAATATCATTCTCCGTAATGTTGAATCCGCGATAAAATGTCCAGTTGGATGAAGATAAGCCACATTAATTTGAACTGATATCCTGTATAGTAGGTACGTATACACTAAACAAAAAACTTATGTTTGTTTCCCACAATCATTCCTCCGGGCTCTGATGATTAATGGTACAAATCCGAAACTGCACACAAACAATTACGCACATGCCAGTACCTAATCGGTATTGATTACCTGATTATCTTCTAGTGCTTTCGATTATCAGCAGGTAATAGGAGGGATGGCTTACGCAAATCAATGTGCCAATTCAATTAGACACTGTATGGTTATGCTAACACTAATGTTCTACAGATATCTACATCAGCTACACTTTGCTATTATTATCTTTAGGTGCATGGCTTGTTGTTCTTAGCAACCAGGCAATTTTATAGTGGGTCTCATAAAATCTCCATTGCAGATTAATTACTAAATCAAATTCAGGGGAAGGAGTACCCATCTATCTGTATATTTTTTCGCTATGAACTTAGCTAGTTTTATACCTGAAAGTCAACAGAATATGTTCTTATGAGCTCTGCTCTAAGACTCTACAGCTCTCCGAGCATACTTCAGCAGGAGCTGGTACTTGCAACGGCTATCGTGTCCCAGAGTGACGCCTTTCCCTGATTTGCGAGCGTTGTTCAGTCCAAGTCGCTCAACAACATCTCTATCTTCTTAATATCAGTCGCAGCACATTTGTATGAAGACCAAGCTTTCGGGGCTGCTCACGTATGAACATTGATGTTTCAATTATTGACCAGAAGAATTGAACATCTTCAGGTGAGTGAGACAATACCGTCTAGTCTGACTTACAACATCACTCACTAACTGTGGATGCGTCTGGTGCCGGGGTCTTTGAAACCAATACAAGACTTTCACTTACCATTGGGAGGCACGCCAGTTTTCCAAGCGTACATTGGAGGTAGATAACTATCTGCTCGGAAAGACCAACAGTTACCAAAACACCTAGTGCCTATAAGATGACATCGGGGTTCGTCTTGAAGTGTAGGGCAGTAAAGATATAGTAAAACAATTTTGTCTCTATATAGGAGACTTTCGAGATGGCTGATGGGACTGCTGTCCGATCCCAATAGGTACTTTTAGACACACACCTTTATTGACTGGGGGTCAATTGATTACGCAAGCTTTGGTGAAAAGGAGGAATTTTCGGCGCATATGTATTGTCGCTATGAGGCCTTGGGGTATCACATGCAGACTACTAACAATAAGAGTACTAAGTGGTAGCGCTATGTAAAGAGGAAGTGAGGATTGGTAGGACCGACCCAGGGCCGTACTCGCCTTTTCAAAACGGGGGGATCTATGGAACAAGAGGTCCCAGGCAAACTATTACATTCATGAATGAAGAATAAAAGTTGCTACATGTAATTTGTATATTTCACTTGTAAAAGAATATACTGCATGAATTTTTTTTATCTGTATACATCCTCGACGCAAACAATATTCACAAAACTAACATCGTAAACCATTTGATTTGTATTTTTTTGAGAAACCATTAATTCTTTGCCGTCCTCTGCTCGGATGAAATTCATTACCATTCATCAAGTGCTTGGTCCTGTTTTTTGCACTTCGCTATATTTCCATATCCATGCTTCTCTCACTTTTATATCCATTCCTTCATCACTGAATACATTCAGATATTAAAAATCGCAAAATCAACCCTATCTGTCTGAAAATTGGAAACCATCGAGGAACAGATATGTCGATGTTATAAATAGATGAGAAAAGTTTTGAATATATCCTGTCAGTGACTTCAATTTCCATGGCATTTTTTGTGGAGTTTTAATATCCTCTGCATCAGTATTATTGATACGTCGAAAAACTTTATAAATTGATGAATCTGGCTTCACAATTCTATGAGATGTATATATTATCAAATGCTCGCCAAATGAATGTTAAAGCTCCTCTATCATTTATATTGAAAAATTTGAATTACAACACAATACTTGACAAATAAACTCAGAGTTGTATTGTGCAACATCGATACATTATCAGATTCCTTAAACCCTAATAATACATAAACTAGATAGCATACATTTAAGGCAGTATTGGCAAGTTTGAGTATAAAAATCGAAGCAGTAGCCGCTGATATAAGGCAATGCCAATGAAAACAAGACATAGATAAATAATGAGTCGTACTTGTTTTCGTGAAAATCACAAAGGGTCGAAAAACATATTATTTCGCATTAAAAAGTTGCAGAGATCAAAATTCTTACCGCACTTAAACCTCATAACGCTTGGAATATATTTTCCTCAAGGACTATAGACATCTTTCATCATTGCTAGAATAGTAATTCAACTAATAATTAAATAACTATAACCTATTTATTTGTCCACGGCAGCTTATTTCAGGTTTTGCAAAAATTTCGAAACTAGCTCTATTTCACATTTTAACTGATTGAGTTTTACATATAATTACGAATGAGCTATTTAACCTGTTGAAATAGCCTCAACTCGACTCTGTATTTCACTTGCTAAGGTTCAGTCAAATTATGAAAATTTTTAAAAACTCGGAAACATTGGTAATACTAAACTGAGACCATAGCGTGAAAGTACAGTGTCAACCCATTTGACTGGAACAGTGATTTTTCAAGAAGCTTCTATATCAAACAATCATAATGCTAACATCCAAGTTTCGCGCAAATGGGCGCTAACTATTAGCATTCTTACGAAGGCAAACAGCCCTAATACGTAAACATAATACTGCTATGCAGGGGAACGAGGATATTTATTTGCTAAACTGCTAAAGAGGTGGTTTCCGTACTTTCTAACAGCATATTTTCTGTGCTCCATATATTAAAATGTCGTTTAGGAGGACAAACTCATCTGAAGTTGTAGATTGTTGTTGAAGTACCCACAGGCTCAGCAACTGCCTTCACTCGGTTGACGACTCTCGATAGGAATTTCCTTTCCAGGGGGAAACTTTGTCAAGCACGCCCTTACGCGGTTTCCTTTATATCGTCGGTGAGGTACAAAGGTGGAACGAAGGGCTGTAGACTGTGTTCGGTCCAGTAGGGTTTAGATAGAGAGTGTTACCCTGGACATCGAAGTAGTTAGGACCCTTGCTTCTATACGTAAAATAATTTTCAAATATTAGTGGTAGATGTAGCGTCTGTGAGTTATCCATGAGTTTTCTATGACCCTTCTTCATTAAATCGCAATTTACCTAGACACTAGATGAAATTGATATTTGAGGGGAAATAAAACATTTTGGTGGAATACAAAATTCTTACAGTATTAATGTTGAAATTAAATTGGTTTTTGTTAGCAATGTTTTGTTTTATAATTAAAAGCTTAACCGTTGTTATGTAATGTTATAGCATAACATAATGATGCATTTGCGTATTTGAAGAAAGGAAGTACAAGGCAGTTTCAATCAGAAATATATAATCGCCTGTCTTGTCTTGCAAGAGAACAACACAACATTAATCGCAAAGTATCAACAGCACATTTCACTTGAATCCAAGAAGAACAAGAAAAAAATATGGATAATTAACACAGGAGAGTCCTGTAATGAAGTTCTGCACTTATTCTGAGGAGTTTCTGCATTAAAAACCTTCTTCACAAAATGCAGTTCAGAGGAAACCAATTTTCTTTATCGATGATATCTTCCTAACTCATCGACAAACGCTACTTTCTCATGGGCAAGTGGTGACGGTATGTCTGTGAAATATATGCTTCTGAGTTTTCTGTATTGTTCTGCCACTCTTTGGGTCTACTAAATGCACTCATCAGACTGCTGGTTCACATTTTGGCATTATCTGTACATCCAAAAAATGATCAGCTTGGGCGTTACTTTACTCCTCCTCATTGTCGGATAAATCCATCAAGAGATGTCTCTCCTCAAAAATTCTATTGTTTTATGAAGACCATGATTGTTTGATTGACCTGCATTTGATACGAATTACGCTTCAGACATTCTTTGCAGTATTTTCGCTTTTTCCTCCTAAGCTTTAAATTCTTCCTTATATAGCTCCACTTGGTTCATTGCAGTTTTAGTTTTCCTACAACAGTAGAAACTGGTAGTTAACGCAGGTGCCGCGAGCTCAATACAAAAGGATGACAATAAATAAAATAGGTTTTCGAACAGAATAAATAGCGTATTAGAATTCGTTGGGTATAACCTCTGTCCATACAAACACGTTTTTAAGCAGACAAGCAAGATTTCCCATTTCGCAGATATTCACGTAGCCAGCGAAACTCGCGCATACAAATCCAGATCTTGCACAATTCAATATAACTTCAACTAATAACAATATGTTGAGAAACCTCTGAACGACGAAATATAATAAGCAATTCCAAAGTTTGCCAATATATCCGCGTATCCTCGCCTTTCAAAAGAAATAAATATACGTTATGATTTATGCAAACTGTGCAAAAACGGGAATGAAGGTAATTTATAACTGAGAATAAAGAGAAGAAATATCCCGGTACGGATCTGTTACTTGTTTGACGTGAAACCAGGGAATAAACAAAAGGTCGATATTTGGCTCAATTTAAAATAGGGTCGCCAATTTTAGGGCGTAAAGTTGGACTCTACCGCAGAGAATCAAAGACGTATTTTCCTAAGCTAAAAAAATTCTTTGAAAAATAAAATACGCTCCATGTACTCGGCCTAATTCCTTTCATGATGTAAAAGAATACTGTTAGATTTAAGTCAGTTTAATCTGAAAATCAATAATAATAATAATAAAGCATATTTATGTAACCAAAAATAAAATGAACCATCTTAATGTATTCCAAAGTAAAGTACAATAATTGTACACCCTGATTTTAGTGTATCAAGTAGGTGATTGTCTACTTTTTAGGCAACTTAATAACCGTTCTTCATTCTCAAAACAGTGGTGATGACTGATGATGTTTTTCTGAATGTATTTCAGAATCAGTGCGTCAATGACATATCTGCTATTTGGTATATTATTTCTAACTAAATCTATCTATATATTTTCCATATTTGTTCTGTTATAAGAATGGACAACCAATTTGTCTTTCTGCCTGCCCTGAAGCAATAGAGGTGGAATGGCTGGAACTAAAATTCAATGTGAGGTAAGCATGACTTTCTGCATCAGCAAAAATGATACAATGTGACGAAATTTTTCATTCCGCACTCATGGGTGAAGAGTCTGAACTTTCCCGGATCATGAGAATTATCAAAATAGTTTAGACAGTAACTAATAAACTCTGTTTCAGTAACATTGCTTTGAACTTCCATTGTCTTGATATTTGTTACACATCGTCTGCAAATTTCAAACAAAAGTTGGAAAACGTCTGTAGCATTTTAAATTCAATATATATCTATATCTATAGACGAATTGCGCATTTATAATCTTCTGTTTTCAACATTAGTTCTCTATTCCCTCCTAATACAGCATGAATAAATATTATTCGCCTGTAAATTAGCAAATACACTCGGTGTCACGTACCAGCAACGAGCACGTAACAAGTAACGGTGAGTCTAGTATTTGCATAGCTTATTGAATCGTCTCCAGGAAAACTCCTTTGCAGAACTAATATTTAATGTGGGCTCTCTGATCTGTCACCGTCGAAACGTTTCCCCAACAGTGACGTGTGTCAACAGCGAGGGACTTGAAGAAAAGTGAAAACGGAATCTCGTATCGGGAACCGTATTATCCACGCAATGATATAAACTATTAGGAAATAAAGAAAATTGAAAATAAGAATGGAAACTCCAAAAATCAACTGAAACAAAGGGCGATTTCTTTTTATTTTTCTTATTTTCTGCAACAACTTGTGTACTGATTACAAAAAATATGGCAGCATCACTTACAAGGAACATCACATCGTTTGACAAGTATCGTCAAAAACTACAATGTACAACCACAGAAACATACCAACAGAAAGTAGTGACATGGATGTACGCGATGCAGACGTCATGAAACAACAAATAAAATCGTGATACCTCAAACTCCACTTTCGCGATTATAACACAATGTGGAAAGGTCAGTTTACCTCACGTTACAACTACTACCCTCACTATCTACCTTTACTAGCTTGGAAGCCTTAGGATTAGGTTACCATTGAATCCATAAGGTATGATCTCTGGAAAACCAGTGTGTGAAACAAAATGTAATTCTATCTCCCTTTCCCCAAAAGATATAGGACCAAAGTTGGAATGAGATTCTTAAATCCCCCAATAAATTGGAAGCCGCTTGCGCCCTGTTTGCTCAGGGCTGAGGTAGACTGTGTAAATATTTTAGGCAATTTAAAACATTGGCTTATAGGTCGGGAGGCGTGACGTTGGTTCAGCGACACGGTTTAACGGATATTTGGCAATATATTCAAAAACATGGTTTTTTATTCAAATTTATATAAATAAATCATCAAGTCTGTACATATCAAATAAATTGTCTTTCTTCAGCAATTGTTTAGGTAAGTTTTCTTCATAGCTATCATAGTTGGTAAATGTTTTTACAAGAAATATTTATATAGTCCCTACTCATTGTGTACAAATGATGTATGATACGTTCCCACAATTTAAGAGAATCGGGAACTTGAAAAACAAAAAGAATTTTAAATACAAAAAAAAATTCTATGTCCAAAAATTAACAATATAAGAATAACTCTCAGAAGAAACACTCTTCAGTTATAATTTACGCGCCTGTATTTTGATTTTCAAAAATATAGTGTTACATACGATAACCTCACGTCATATCGCCCTCCAAAATTAATTAAAATCGGTACATCAGTTACTGGGATTACATATAGGCAGACACATCTCCTAAAATCACTGACATGGATTTCCATGGTTTAGATATCACAAACATCCAAATACCATTTTATCACGAAACCTGCTTTGATTATCGGTAGTAAGTAAAATAGAATTATTTGTCGCCTCCCTGCCTATCACCTCTGAAATTGTAAAGTTTTCGAGCACGAACTGTTTGCGAGAGTTGCTTTCGTCCTGCTCTCACAATTAGAACTGGTTAGGTGATGGTAGGATTGCGCTTGAACGTGGACCGAATGTCAAATCATGGATCGATTTCCCTCAGGCGGCGGCTAATATACCTTCGTTGATGGTGGAGCAGAAATCCACGAACTTTTTTGTTTCAAATACCCCGTCTATATTGATATTTCTGCTTTGGACAGACTACCTATCTTAGTAATATTAGAATTATGGGAATTCTTTAACTCATAACAACAAAATATTTAGGTTTTGTAAATAAAATTCGGTGCAGGGAATGCACGCTGTGCAAGTACTGTGAAGGTTACAATACAGAATTTTCGTGTTTGAGCTGTGCCTCTCCTTTAACGGCCCGCAAAACTATCCAGCCGTCTGTGTGCAGTGAATAGACCAAAAGGCTGTCTATTACTCCTTGCCGTTTTCTTATCGGCCTTATCAATCTTTGCAGAGATTGCAAGCGATTCAGCTGAGCTACCTTGCACCAGCAGCGAAAGAGATATCCGAATGAGATAACGATTCGTTTTAGGAAAGATAAAAGATGCTCTGTGAGAGCTTTGTGAATAGGTGACGAAAAATTGGCGCTAAGGAAATGGGGTGTAGCAAAAGACGGTGAATTCTAGGCTTATTAATACTTTTTTACCTTTTTAACGTGTCTTACGTCATGCAAAGTAGGTGGTGTTTCATAAAAGGGCCAGTCCTTGTAATGTACGTTATGTTACGTGAAACACAATCTCGGAATTGGTGTAATGAATCATAGTTCGTTCAAACTTAGTTACTTCTGTACAACGGTTGAGTACCCTATAAAATGTGTTTGTTAGCTCTACAAAGGAACAAGGACTCAAGATAAATGGAATGCAGGTACAGTAGTAGAAAATGAGTAATACTCAAACTTCCCAAGTAAATCGGTGGTAGCTAGACTTAATAATTAATATCCCCAGTTTCGATATAACCCCAGATATAAGGTTTAAAAAAGTCGTTTAGGGTTTAAATAATGGACACCCTAGAAAAACACGGTGCTCTGAATTGATTAGAAACTCCTCAAACTGGTAATCATGATGTTTGACTACCTTTAGAGCATCTGAGATCTCTGATGAAATATTGACTATGCCCGAAAATATTTGATATCCTGAGAACTACAAGAAATCAGTTTCTTCCGATAATTTATTGTTTTCGTTCAAACTGGTCAAACTATCTATTTTTTGCTGGCCACATACGTACGAATAAGTCTTAACACAACAACAAACAAATTGATTTTTAAAATATAATGACATTATTGTTTATATTTATGACTGTTTCCAGGCTTACATTTCTCTTTCACCAAAACACTTAGTATGATATGAACTATTATGAAACCTAGAATACAAATGATGCATTTACATTGTTGATAAATCAAAAAAATCAAAATAATACACCGCCACACTAAAACCCTAAAGCTGCCTGTGCTATAAGATCAAATGAAACATACAGCAGTGAGATTCCAACGTAGCATCGCAATGCCCCCATTTTGGATCCTAAAACAAACCGTAAGGCAACCTAAATGAAAACTTATGGTGCATCTGTAGGTTTGGAGAACATGGATTAAATCCTTACACAAAGCATACTTAACCAAACTGGATCACAGTCTATTGGGAAGTTAGAAGTACAACCATTGTTCAACTTTATAAAAGCAGATTCTTAGAACTTACCTTAGAAATTATTATCCTCTTTGTGTAATATAGACACTTGCAGCGTTTTTACTCTACGCCTCGTTTCACAAACCATTTCCATTTTTTGTGTGACAAATTTGTGATCATAGTGTATGCGTTGTCTCAAAAACTTCTGATATTAAATTTTTTCACAACATTTCTCAGTCTGCTCTTATACAAAGAGTGCCGGTAAAGGTTGGTAGTTGTCTTTGCGTCATGAGTGGAGAGTGAAATGTTGGTAATTGTCTTTTTACAAATGCTTGAGGATGAACGTTACTGCAAAAAACGTTCTCTATAGTTTCTCCCTATCAAAAATTGATTGGTTCAAGGCGATCTGATTTGCCCTGTTGAAAAGACCCTTTATCACTCCTTTCTTTATAGTCATTACATTATTAGAGTCGAAATATAAATATCTATTGGTGTAGGTCGATTTTCTATAAGTTTAATTTATAAAAAAAAATATTAAATCCCTTTATGTCTGAGGAAGGAAGAATCTGGTCATTTTCTATTTCTGTTGTGAAGTTAATTGTTAAGTGTATGCTCTCAACTATGCATCAGACCTGCTATAATCATGCGTGTTTCGTCTTTAGCCTAGACTCGTCACTATAGCCTGGCGGTCTAACTGTAGAGAACAAATTGTTAGGACCTTGTACTCTTATGTTGCCAATGGGCAGCGCCACAGAGCGCGACGCTTGGAGATGATTGCTGGTTCTTTACGTTTATTTCTCCTAGAAATGGATTCTATTCATATAAAAACAACATCAACATACCCCCACCACACATTGACTTATTTATGTTTTTTTTTCTCAAAATGCTCCAAAAATATATGTATTACTCAAAATAGAGCTGAGTGATAATCCCATTGCCACTATAAAATTTTGTTCATAAAACTTGTCATTTTATTATAAATATGTTGATTTTAGCAGACTTTGAGTAAGTCTGTCACATCTTCCGCTTTCAACTTTGTGCGTTTTGATAACTGCAACATCCATAAATAACTTTCAACATCAAAACTCACTATTATAAAATTATTTGAAATGATAGTTTTTCTAGAAAACGGTTACTATTTTTTTAAATATCTCTTTTGTAAGATAGAGGGTTTTGAGTAGTTAATAGATATCAACTAAGTTCACTACATGGGGAGTTGATTGAATTTACTATCGGTCTTAAGGATATATTTTATGTTTATGTACCTATCTTAGAAAGTCCAGTAGATAAAACATTAAAAATTGTAGAGTACCTAGTTAATTTAGGTATGTCTCTTTAGTGTTTTCTTTATCGTCAGGTTTATTGTACATAAATACTTTTTTTGCGGTAAAGCAGCTGTCAAGCTGAAATTCGTCCGCATAAGGTACACTTCTTCTTTCTAAGCTTCTCTGCACATAATCATAAATCATGTGTTTTCAATGAGTTTGGAAGCAGCGTCGGTAGTACAAGTAAAAATCCTTAAAAATACAAACTGAGAATGAGAAGGATAAATTCCGTCCAATCGTACCCTGTTGTATGTGGAAATAGTTACGACCATTGCTTGAGCACTATTTCTAAAATTTCGTATCTAAATCCTACTGAATTCTGACCACGTACAAGTAACATTTTCTGTAGCTGGTCCAATTTTTCCATAATAATCGAGTTAACACAGCAGCACACTTAATCTCCATTTATTTCCTAGCGAAGAAATTTCCCAAGGCAAGACTTGAAGAAATTGTGTATAATACGAGGGATTACAGCTAGTATTCTGAAGATACCTCTTACTTAGCGACCCATCAAAGCTCGAAGAGTAATTTACCCAATTTGTGTTTACCAAGGTTTAAACGCATGTGATATCATCAATAGATTAGAAATGTAGGTCATTATAGCTTTCGTTAACATCCCTAAGGGATGAAGAATGGTCCACAAGATTCCAATAAAGAGTCAGACGTACAGAAAATGAAGTGGTTTCAAGTATGCTGGCGCTATACTTCCGAAGCAATGGTATCAGTTTGGGAATAAGGGATTAAATCCGTATTTTACTGGGAAGCAATTTTTGTCAAACATTTTAACAGAACGATCATCGAAATCCGATCAATTCTTTATAAGATACAGTATCTGAAATATTCATACAAAAAATACATCTGTACAATCATGTCAACATTTCCATAAATCAGCATGGTTTTGTTAATTACAGGTCAACCACAACTAATTTATTAGAGTTGACACAAAATGTTAGTGAAGCAACGTATGAGCGTGTGAAAACTGATGTTATGTACAATGAGCTTTCTGAAGTATTCTACAGGCTTGACCATTCGGTTTTACTAAATAAAAAGATGTCATCTTCCGAACTAGCGCGTATCTTTCAACAGGCAGAAAATGTATGTAAAATACAATGGAATCTGTGGAATATTCAGCAAGGCAGGAGCCTCTTAAGAATCAAACCTTGCAAGCAGTCTATAGCATCTTGAACTGTAGGGAAATTGTGAAACATTGCAAAAGCTGTAGATGCGTTTTCTCATAACTTGATTGATACTAATAAGAGGCTAATATGCCTGAAATTCTGATAATTTGCATTTTAACTTTAATTCGTACATACAACAAAATCATCGAAGTTCCATTTCAGGCTTATTTGTTTGGCTGTGGCCTTGTTATTATAGTTTTTTCAATAGCCCTCGTACACTCTGAAGGGAAATTCTCCAGTTGGGAATTTCCGGGAATAAATGTTTCTAGGTGGCGTACTGGAATGGGGTCGTGTTTCAAGTGGCAATTGATGCCTGACGCTTTGGCGAGATGCGGAATTGTGTTTCTCCGTTTATAGGACGATTCATGAGCTTCAGTTGTGGTGGCTTGGGTCGACTTATCCTTCGCGCTTTATCTGGAAAATATTGGATCGCGTCTCAGTGATAAACTACCGCGGAAATTTTTTTGTTATTGTTTGTCCCAATATTGCTTTACATTTCCAAATTCTTTTCTTCAAAATATCTATAAGCAGATCATTTGGATACGACACGCATCTTTTTTTTTAAACAAATCTTTATTAAGAAAAATAACCAATTTTACAATAGTTAACAATTTTTAACACATAACTATAACGATACGAAATTCATCCGAGGCCCCGAAAACGGAGAGAATACCCCTCAGAACCTTTAATTAAAATCCAATCCAGCAGCCACTTAATTGCGGCTACAAATATCAAAGTACAAGGATAAATCCATCAATGAATAAATGATAGTTTAAAATACTGAAAACACGATTTTGTATTGGATCAAAATAAAAAGTAACAAATAATTCTTAATATAAGAATAAAATGATTAACGATATCAATTGTTATAATTCCTTACTAGTGCTGTCTCAAAATACAAAGTTAATGTGAAAATGTAGTACAAAGTACCCCACGCTTTTATGGTAATGACATTATTTTTGACTTTTTACTTGGATAAACTGTAAAAGCGTGTTTTTTCTCTTTAATATAATCCATTCAGTAGGTATAAAGGCTGGTAATAAATAAATAGTTGATGCTTGGAATTCTTGAATGGTTCAGGCAACAAAACTATTTCTCAGGCGACCCTTTAGCCTACTTATCTTCAATAATATACCGTTAATTTGGCATATTATTACGCCAAAAAATGCGGGATTAAATCTCCATTGTATTACACGGAAAAAAACATTTTCTATGAAAACGAGATATGACTGGCTTTCGCACGGGGCCCTCAAATTCAGAATACCTGCGCGGAGCGGTGGGAAATAAAAAAAGGTTACGTTGAAGATAAACTACTAAAACACTGCTCCTAAAACATACGTACAACCAATATTCGCGGCTTTATCGAAGACGATGTAAACAACCAGATGTCCAAACAAACAAGAATTGCGTGCAAACAACAATAAAATCATCTCGAGCTGGCGAAATGGAAAACTCAAACCAGTTCTCGATTTATAAATGGCAGCCGTAAGCAGAGAGCCAGCCCTAGGGTATAACGTGTTCGTAAATATCCCCTTTTTCTATTGATCCCTTCCTCGCCGCGTAGGCTCTACGTACGAGCGTCTTGCATAATTGATACAAGGGCATCCGGACTCGATGCTAACATTCATTCTTCATTCATTACGTGCAGCGTAGTCAAACCGTAGATAAAAAAATGGGAAGAGGCGAAATAAAATTTACCGATAAAAAATCTGAACAACTGGGGATGCGGCGAGTAATGCCTAGACTTGTCACTCTAGGAGGTTAGGACTTTTTTCAAGGGATTAAGGGGAATGAGGCAGTGACATTGCAGCCTTACGACTGGCCATGTAATGCTCAAAAATAATTAGCCTTGGTTTTAATGTATGGTAAAATTCCAAAAAATCCGTGATCGTTGAAATATTAGCTTGGTTCATAAGAGTAAAAATGTACAAAATAAATGTTTGATTTCAGACTTTCGGATGTTCAATCGTCTTCAGGTGAACTGTTCGATTGAAGATAGTATATCAATCGAAACGTTGTGATACTAAAATATTTTTATAGACAATGGAAGTCCGAAATCAAACTTTTGAAAAATCCACCTAGTCTACAAGTTTCAAGCAACATGTACAAAATAATTATGTCTGAATTTCATTCTCTTCAACTTCTTATCTGTAACACGCTTTATTGAGTATTTGCAAAAAATTTCAATCAGTTGGAGTTGATTTTTCACTTTTACATCTAAACGACAATTGAAAAAACGACTCCTGAATATTTATTCCAAATAATGGTGTTTCGCACATATTTTTTTTCGAAAACAGGCAGGTTCGTAAAGTCAATAATTCGTACATACATTCCCGAAATTTGCACTATTCATTATATCCTTGAAGATATGTAAGTTTAACAACAACGTTTGACAGGGTTGTTCCATTCTAATACAATGCGTCTTTTTGAGGTTTACAACTTTACTTGAACAAATATCTTACAAATTATTCCTAGAGCGTAGAAATATAACTAATATTTCCAAATTTTCATGCCTTCTGCCTCACCTTAGATCTCCTCACTTCGACCCTGGGAAACAAAATGTCGTATTTTCCCGCGAATTTGTTATCAAACGTGTGATGCAAAGTGGTACCTTACACAGACATGACGATGACACAGTACCAGGTCAATATTTCTTTAGGTGGGCAGTCGAGTTAGTTACCCAGAGAAATATCAAACACTACTTTTATAATAACACTAATGAGCAAAATAGTCACCTTGGATATAAAACTAGATAGTGATGTTCCGGAATCTACCGTTCTATTCACCCTTCCTTTTTGATGAAATGCTGATACTAGGTTAGTACTATGGCAAGGATATCATAATAAAAAAAATTAAATTCTCCATCTTTATTTTTGGATATTCCCAAAAATTGGCGGTGGGGAGATTAGTGAAAGAACTTACGTTATCAATAAGCTTTCGACCCAGGATATCCTGCATACTTGTTATACATAGATCTGAACATTGGATGTATGTCCAAAGGTTTGTTGGATCAGTTTTGATGCAATAACACTTAACCTTAACTTACTATACCTTAAACAAATTTCCATTTACCTAGAACGACGAAAACTCGTTACCTCAGTAAGCATGCCAGTTCGCCAGTTGCAGTTTGACTTTATACTAGTATTACTTGGTTAAAGATTCGTGCGAAGTTCTTAGAAAATACACAACAGATGGGAAAAAATGAATTGCATTCTACATGCGATACAAATCGATTTAGCTGAAATGGCCTCCCTATCAGTTCACAAGTGAAAGGATCCCATGAAGAAGCTTCGTTTCACATCGATCTCATCGTTAGAATCGATAACAAAAGGCAGACATCAAAAAAGGACGACATCAAAAGATTAAAATATCCATCTTTTTCCTCTCATTTAATTTAATAGTCTGTTCCTTCTCTCTGTTTTTGTGCCTCCGTTGGAACAACTACTATTCGAAGCTTTGCTGCAACGATAATAATGCAACTTATACCAAAGTTTCTCATAGTAAAGTTGTGTAAGTTGAACTGATGATAAAGGAGAAGACAGATTAAATGCATCGCTTAGAAATTCCTATTGTGTTTTCCCGCTCGATAAGCAAAGGATATAGTGGATAAAAACGAAAGGACTTCAGACGCTACATCCAAAGTTTTCTTGCCTCGTCTCGTCTGAATTGTTGCCAAGTCCCGGGTCTGCGAGGTTTTTCGATGGGCCGGGCATCTACTTTATTAAGTTTCCTCTTAACACTTGAATAGCGTTGCTTTTACTGGAGTTTCCCTCATTACTTTAAACTTATCTATGGGAGAATATAGTGTATGCTATCCACTTTGCATCAGACCTGCTATAGACATGCTTGTTTAGTACGGACCAGAATATACATTCCAGAATTTTTTGGTATCAATTAAGTCCAGCCTAACCTAAAATAATCAAAAACTTAAGAAGCATGATAAATGGCGAATGGTATTTTTCGATTTTTCTAACTTGAGAAATACACAAAAATGAAATATTGTATTTCAATAAAAAATTATAAATAAAAAATCGTCCTATATCCTAAGCTTAAAAAAATCATACTGAATTAACTTCTATAAATAAATCAATAAACATAAAGTTATAAAAATTTTGTTACTGTATTATTTTTCGCTATGTGGTACATATATACATGTACACCACAGTCTCCCAATAACAGAAAAATAAATAGTGGTTCTTATAGTAACCATGTGGTTAATATGACAACCACTTACAAATCTCTACTGGAATGGTTGGCATAGATTTTTGTAACGCATACGTACATGAAAAATCTAATAAACGTAGCTTACACTGTAAATCAGATATACTAGCGGACTTTATTTGTTAATTTATTTTACTACATCATACAGCTCATATGCCAATTATTTATGGTGAGATACATGAAAAACATTCACATAAATAGAGAAACACTGCTCAACCACTGGAAAAACTTCTTGTTTCCTTCTTTCTCCCTTCTTTTAGTATAGGCGAATCACCTGTTTTCGTCGTCATTCTGCCTATGACATCGACAAGTTGTCACTCTATCGTTTTCGAGGGTGCCCTGGACTCCTGAGGCTTAACGGTGATTCGATGAATGCGATTCTGATTCCTATTCTGTCGTCCATTCTATTGATGTGTTCGGTCCATTCCTTCTTTCTACCTAGTATCCACTCATTAGCATTTTCTACCTTGCATGTTCTTCTTATATTCTCAGTTCTCTCTCTGTCCAATAGCATTTTCCCAGTTATTCTACGAAGTACTCTTATTATATCTTATTTCGGTTGTCTCTAGTAGTTGTAGAAGCTGTTTATTTACAAATACATAATACAGAGTTTTCAATATATTGAATATCCCTTGAGTTTCTAACAACATGATACGAAAAACTCCACATCTAGTCTGGTAAGGTAAATACCTTACAAACTATAACTGAAGCCTAGAATTTGTGTTTTGAATGAAAATTAAATGTCACTACACTATGTTTATTAGGTTATATTGTAGTGTTTGACAATCTGCATGGTCCATGATAGGTTATTTTAAAATAAATCTTGAGGTCAACATTAGGAACTCAGCATCAATAATGTCAGCAATGTCATTTAAAAATATTACAAACATTAATTGAATTACTGGAACATTTCTAGGAAATATATGAGATGTTCCTTCAATTGCAAAAATATATCAATATATGGAAGCCTCTGAAAATTTCATTTCATTCTCTTTCGATACAAAACTTATTTTGCGATGTACAATCTCTTATGGTATTTGCTGTCGGCGTGTACTTTTAAATCTAGTATATTATTTCAAACTGCATTACTGAATATTCGGCTAGGTAAATAACTATAAGCAGGATGCACTCCCGTCAAGCTAAGCCTGAAGTGTATTTCTTTTATTGTAGCTTTCGTTTCTATCCGAATCCGCAGCAGCTACACGTATATGGCTGAAGTATGTCATTGTACCGGAAATTCTATTTTTTCCTTTGAATGAACGGGAGAAAAGGACTTTCAGCGAGAGTACTAAAAGTGGAAAAAACTTTACCAACAGATCTTCTTCCTATGAGCAAAAATTTAAAAATGCAATTATACTACCAAGGCTTTGTTTCGTTCGTGCTTACACTGCCGTGTACGGAAATTAGCATTCAAATTAGCTCGCTATAATGCTTTCCAGTTCAGGAGGTATGGAATTTTCTGCGGAAAAATATACTATTCATACCTATAAATCGACAGATAGACCGACTGGACTGAATGTCCAAAGGCTTAAGCCAGAGGTGCGGCTACATCGAGGTGTTACTGGCAACTATTCGTTAGAACTGGCGGCAAACCAACTAAAACACGTTATAGCCAAAAAGTAAAAAATGCACCGATTTCCAAAAACATTCACTACCACCATTACCTACTATCAAAATTATTGACAGAAGCGTCAGATGATAGACAGACCGAACATAAACCAACAATCTTCCTGTGCGGAATAATTTGTATGAGTAGTGACTGTGCTACTTTTCCTCACAATGAAGGCAATTGTATGCTGCCTTCAACAGCTCTATTCTCTCACTTCCACTGAAAGTATGTGTAATTCCTCGTATTTGAGGACTCCAACTTTAAACTTACCCTTGTTAGGAGACCAACGTGATGCTCTCTAGCCGAATAAAGTTCATTCCGAAGGGAAATGTAGACCGAGCCACTGCGAGCTTGAACTTAATGTAATTGATACTGTATAGAAGCTGAGAATAGACGGTTTCTCTTCCTATCCTACTATAATCAGATCTTATCGGTGATTGAGTTAATTTGCCAATTATTTGAAACAGTGCTTAATGAATGAGCTAATTCGTCTCTTATAAATGAACATGTATGCTTAAAGCTAAGCGGAATCAGCCTTAATGATAATATGGAAAAGCATAGACTGGAGAAGTATTACTGTAATCTCATTATTTTTTTATTCGAGATATATTTTATTGATGTTTATAACTATGAGTATCATGTAGTTCGTGGAGGTTAAAAATTAGGGGTGAACGGATGGGGGAGGCAGTCTACTGTAAACTTTTGATCGTAGTATTCCTCCATACCTTGTTAGACTTAGATTGTTCACTCAGTTGTCTTCAAAACACAAATGACAAATTAATTTTCAATAGCTTGTGGGTTTTTTTAAATTTTAGGAGACATTTGATTCATGTACAAAGTAAATTTTCGGATTCTGCAGACAAATTTAAAGCATTTCAATTATTTTTAAGGAATTTTAGGGCAGAGTTAACTTTTTCTTAAAGGGGACTAATTTCTTACGCTCATATTTTCGCAACTACTACTACAGCATGAAATGCTATTGAGCAATGGCGTGAGTATGTCGAATAGGTATTATTTGTTCATCCAAAGCTTAAGAAGACGAATTGGATATGGATTAATGATTGCGATTCTTTGTTTTTAACTGGAAATATATCAACATGCGCTTGTGTTTGTCTTTGAACACAGCGTTCGCCTTTTATTAGGACGTAACCAAACCGCATTGGAACAGGTTGGCGGTAACGGAATCGCGAACGCAATTTCCACCGAAATTACAGCAGCATTTCTTCCGTAATGGTCGAAATATACAAAGAGTAGCGTTATGGTAGCGCATAGTAGGGCGGCAGAGGCATGAAACTAAATGAAGCGAGTTATGGAAGAGTTGCCGGTGGTGCCGTTGCTGCGGTTGTTCGGCAGCTTTGCCCGCCGCCGCCGCCGCCGCGCCGTCTCAACTGTGATTTGTTGCCCAAGGCGGATGGGTTTTTTTTGAACACTGGCTCCGGGGATTTTCCTTTACGGAGAACAAAACCAACACAAATATACAATAGAGTGACTCGAAACGACCTCATATTTAATATGTGTGTTTTTGGATGAAAATTTACTACATTTAGGCCTGTTTTAGTGTGTCTGTTGTCACTGCGTACTATCAGTAACCCCGCTGCATTCATCTTCCACAAACGCAACAAAAGAGATTTGAACATATTGCGTTTGCGTTGGAAGTAAAAGAACTTATAAATGGAATTGCCTGCACTATCAAGCATTGATGTGGTCAAACGGCAAAATTTGAAACTTTCGAACGGAATATATGATTCAAATGTATTTATGCTCAGTATGTGCAAATAAGCGTTTGAATAGCAAAACGGTGGCAAGCGAATAGGTTCAGCTGGCGCTGCATAGGAATGTTGGAGAACGTTTATTATTTATTCACGTGTCTTTACTGCGTTTTAACAATTTAGCCGGCATTTCAGTGGAATTTAATCCCGGCCATCGAATTCCGCAGAGCATTAGGTTAAGCTGTATAGTCTGAATGGCTTCTGTAACTGTTTCGGTTGTTCTCGTATACATAAAATTATTGCATATTTCAGGATTACATGCAGCGCATTCTGGCTCTATTCCAGATTCTTGAGAGTCTCAATGCTACCCCGCTCCCCCGAATATTCCACATGTGCATACGTATATATGCGACGAAAGAATACCAGTTTTTCAATATGTGATATACGGAGTGCTCCAAGAATCATGTGCCACTATAAATTTTCCATCTGGAATCCAAACGGTATGAATATAGTACTTTTACTGTAATAATTAATAATCAAGGCCTAATTACTTTAATGAGTATAATTTGCTTTAATATTCGACTAAGATCTATGAATGACTTCCTGTGAAAGTTAAAATTTTCGTAATCAAATATAATCATTCCTTAGAAGCGCACTACAATGAGATCTCTTTGTTTGTTTTAAGAGCGATCACAATAATATATTTTTCTAATCATGTCTTGTTTCACGATTCTTTTCGTAACTCTACAGCAATAATGGTATAAAACTAAACTCAGTTAAATCAGGTGCATGGAGAGACATTAGCAATAAGCCAGCTTATTTGGCGTTCTGGACAACTGCTCATAGGGAAGATGAGGAGTAAATGGTAGCTACCCATGAGCGCCTATGCAAAGTATAATATTTAGTCAATCTTTATCAGACCCATCGTTAATAAAGCCCGTGAGCGATAAAAACCCATAGAACAATGAGGGCGCCGAGAGTTTTATCGGTGAGGCGGCAAAAGCCGCCGTTGTGTGAACGCGCCGTGCTAGCCATCGCGTTCACAAGCTGAATAAATTTTTTATCCTGCGGTGATCATCGCCAGCCAGAACACAGCTAATCATATCGAAAGCCACTCGCGTTCCACTGTGATTACAGATTAATCGGACACCGTTTTGACAGCACAACCGCTTAATATACAACTGGTGGAAAAGCTCTTTGGCTGAATGACTATGCTGGGGGATGATTATCGACAAAAAGAGTGGTTTATAGCATCATATAGTCGATTACATACCAGTAAACATATTTAGGTTCCATTCTGCAAAACAAAACAAAACCAAATACAGATATTTTTATCATTAGTCCTGAGAACTACGAGGGTCACGCTGGAAGTCTTTAGATATTCCTAATCTATACAAGTTTTAGCACGCAGCTATTTTGTCTAAAGTTGAAAGTGATTACACACAAAGGCACCGTTTGAATCGTTCAGTAGTTGCCTTGCCACAGTCTCGAATGCCTCTAAGTGTTGGCCGAATGTTAACGTGAAAATGGAACCAGGTAGTCGCGACTTCCGAGCCATGCCTTTGTATGACTATAAAAAGGGACTAAAACAAGCGAAATGTCACGAAAGTTTAGTGAGTTGTTTTGGGGACTCTGCTTCTTCTAGGGCCACAGCTTTTAATTGAATTGCTGAGTTTAAAAGGGGGTCAGGTCTCACTCGATGATGAACCTCGCACAGGTCGACCGCCCACTGCTGTTACTCAGCAAACTGTAGAAGCAGTGCAAAATATTGTGCGTTTTCTTATTTCCTAGGATCAAAGAAAAGTTACGAGTTCGCCATTTTTTAAACCGATGAAGAGGCAATCCCTGCATTCGAGGAGGAAATTAGCAACCTTCCAAAAGAACGTACGTCACAAGAATTTGACAAGTGGTTTTACTGAATGCGTAAATGTATTGAGGTAGCGGGAGAATATGTTGAAAAGACAGAATAAAGTTTATTTAAAAAACCTTTAGTAGTAGTTTTTCTGAATCTAAAAACTTTCAGCGCGACCCTCGTACTTAGAGCAGTCTAAATCAACACCTCTAATCATATCGAAAGCCAGTTCCATCACTGTGATTACAGATTAATCCGACACCGTTTTGAAGCAGAACGGCTTAATATACAACTGGTGGAAAAGCTATCCGGTTCAGTGGCTATGCTAGAGGATTATATCTAGAAAAAAGTGGTTTATAGAATGTTAAAGTCGAATAAATACCAGTAAAAATATATCTGTTATAAGGCGGACTGTACATATTTGCATAAAAAGTCTCAAAAAAGATTTTGATATGATATGAGGACTGATAAGAGCAAGCAGTCTCCTTCACTATCACGCAATCTTCCAGGTAAAAATATTTCCCAGGCAGGTTCACGCAGCTGTAGCAATAATTTACACATCAAGGGCAAAAATAAGTATTTGCAGCGAGAGCACTTAATGTAGTATGTTTTATATTTCTATTGAAAGGATAGCCAACCGTCGACAACCTGAATAAATGTTGTTTCCCGTAGTGAATAGCGCGCGGTGCCAGAATGAACACCGCTAATCGTATCCAAAGCTACTTGCGCTCCACTGTGGGAGCAGATTAATCCGACATCATTTTGACAGCAGAACGTTCTAATATATGGTGGAAAAGCTCTCGGCTGGAATAACTATGCTGGAACATTATTTTCCACGCAATAGTATCGGATTATAAATAAGGATTTGGATAGAATTTTAGAACTGTTGATAGTTGGAATTAAATAAATGAATTGTCAAAAACTAAAGCTTTCACAATCTTGAATATCTTTGAAATTTTCAGGTTTTCAAACGTTTTATGTTTTCTTCAAAATTTAGGTCAACTTGACCAGCTGCTTTAATATCCGGGAACAAGGTTCATTAAACTGATAAGACTGCAGGTGAAATACAAAGCCAACTTATTTGATATCTTTATTAAGTTAAAATGTATTCATCTGTAGTAAAACCAGCTAAGATCCAAACACAAAAAATTAGTCCTCCTGAGAAAAATGAGTGATGTATGTCATGAAACATCAAGAAAAAATATCCTGAATTCGATTTTTTTCTGCAATTACAATACTTCCTCGCCAATTAGCGTGGGAGGTAAAAATGGTTTAAAAGATGAAACAGTCGATTACATACCAGTTAAAATATTTAGATTTCGTTCCGTAGAACTCATATAGGGAATCTGTATAATAGGCCACGATGAATAGAGCAAAGAAAATGGAGTAACCTTTTTCCAGAATATTATAATCGGTCAGCGGAAAAATGTAGTTCACATTACGATAAGAAATTTGGTTCACCTGGTATTATATTGCTGATCTCGCTAGCACACAGTCGAACTCGTTGAACAAAATTACTTTAGATTTTAATTTATTTCAAGAATAGCCATTATATTACACTCGGATGAAAGGATTGTATATTTAACACACAGTTTCATGAATAAAACTATTTTTCCTTCAGTGACCCGTTTTCATTTATATTTAAATCATCCCCGGACTGTCAGAACTGTCTGTTACATACACAATCCTTCCATCTGCACTATGGAAGAGTTTCACCAAGTAAGAGCATCTACAATCTACATCACTATCATTGTTATTGTTATGGAGTACAAAATGGTTTTACTACTTTCAAACTGTAATTCCTTCATGGACTTGTAACTTGTAATCGTATGGAAATCCACTTGGCGCCGCGTATGATTATGAACTGATCCGACACGGTTTTGACAGCAGAGTGGCTCAGCTGGGCTTTAACGAGTATGTGAAGAGATTATTTTCAATGAAAGCACTATAGATAATAAATGATAAAATTGATCCGTTTAGACAGTGGGTTCGCTTTCCACCAGCAATACTTTTCATCCATATCTCATATACAAAATTTCAGCTTATGAAATGCAAAAGAAAGTCTCTGCCCGTTCAAAACATTGAGCTAAACCGCTAGACTGTAGTACCATAGCCACTCTAACAAACTCACAATATAAATCCACACAAAGGTTGTTCATTTACTAAGCTCCCCAATTTTGTTCCTTAGTTAATACAAAAATGCAGGGTCATATCAAATTAAAAATGTTGTTGATCAGCTATTACTGTACAAATCTGACGGAAGTATTCACACAAGTAGTATATAAAGCCTATTTTTCTGTTGAAAGGATATATTCAAATAACAAGTCAAATTGGTAAAATAGAAACAATTTTGGATTCATATGTAGACATTGCGAAAAATTAGTTCAGTTCCAGAATGTCTGAAGTTTGCAAAACAGCAATCATACTCTTTGAATCTCCCATCCAAAGGTGCGTATGATTGACAAAAACAAGCGAATTGCAAGGTGAAGCTTTTGAATTATGGAGCAAACCATGTGTTCTATGTGCAACGCTATAAATCGATGTAGATAAAAAGTTGTGTAGTTTTCACACAGTTTCACAAGTAAAACTCTTTCTTTTAGTGACGCGTTTCGATTTTTATTAAAATCATCACTAAAAGAAAGAGTTTTAGTTGTGAAACTGTGTGAAAACTACACAACTTTTTATCTACATGATGGAAGAGTTTTACCAAGTAAGAGCGTCTACAATCTACATGCTATGAATCGATTTTGAATATGCTATCAAATATGAGGATATATGGCTGTGGCTATGTTTATATCATCCTCATTACATAAATCTTGTAGCTGAAAATATAATTAAAATCATTGAGAGATACCCAGCCCAATAGCGAACTCACGAAGAGCCGCTAGCATTGTCACCAGTCATCGATCTCTCAACACAGAACCTTAATGGCCGGCATATATTTTGTCAATCTTTATTTATGATGATGTCGACAAAAGTCGGAAAGGACACACGCATGATTCTTGGATTTGAATAATGTCCTATGGAAATCAGGTTATACACTCGATGGTAGTCTCAGACGGATTCGGAGAAGCAATTTGACAGGAATGGTAAAAAATAATAAAAAAGACACAACAAAAACTTGATACTTGTATCAAAAAGTTGAAAATAGGTGAAATTGTATTACTGAATATAGTTGAAGTCATGGCCTTGAAAACTGTTTGGTGATTTTACCACTGCTACACATATTTACGAGTAAACTGACAAAGTTTTGTTTATTTCTTGCGTTGGCCTATGCTTATGGGCTGCGAGCTCAACTATTTTCAATAATGTTCGATTATTTTCAACATTTTTAGACCTCTAAAAAATTTTGAATAGTGATCTAAAAATAATCTTATAATGACGCTTTTTTTAATTTACATTTTATACTGTATAATTTTTGTAATTGCGCTAGTTACAGGTTTTGCCTTTCAAGCATATTGACTCACCTCAGAGTTTATTGCATCTTTCTTTTTGACCTTCGTTTTAGTATCGTTCCAGCTCTATCAACTGCTTCCCTCTTTTGATGATTTCATATAGCAAACTATACCAGCGTCTTAAATTCGATTGAGTAACGTTTGTACGAATTTTGTATGTTTCCCAGTAATGTAGGATTGTTTTCTGGACCATGACTTAATCTTACATTTGTGATATTTTGTCAGGTAGCTTCAATATCTTATTCTCTCATTCATGAGTTTTTAGCAGAGCTTGGTAATTTATCAAAGAGCAGCAAACTTTTTGCTCGGGTCAGCTGTGGTATTTGAATCCCAAGAGAAAACTATGCGAAAGTGCGAATGGACAGTGAAGGAAAATCTTGCAGAACGGATAAAAAGTATAGATAGCCCGAGCTGCTACATCAGATTCAAATAAATATATGCGCTCACAGAAGAGGACACGTGTACCATTTGTATTTGTATCTGTATTCAGATACGGGTGTAAACTGGGCCTGAGGTGACGTTAGGTGTTGTACCACAAGCACGGAGACTCCTAACTGATACCACAAATGTGCTGTTTTGCATTTGTTAATGTACATGTGGGACTAATGAAGACAATTAGCGAAGACACTGTGTCGCTAGGGTTACACATCCCTATTTGTTGCTCCTCTACCATTTCCTGTATGCGGACAAAGCCACCCATTCCCCCTCCTGTTCATTCAGGCAAAGTTTTCCGTGGCTGGCAGCCACCTTTGACCGCCTTTGGTAGTGGTGTCCGACGCTCGTAAAGCGGATTTGAGGGAAGTGATCCTATTTGTATTTGTTTCAGAAACTTTGATTCAAATTTCTGCATCAGAACTACCTTTTTCGCTCTATAACGGTAATTTCAAAAATTGGTGAGTGCAATTCGCCTTCGTTCGTCGGTGAAATATAAGAATAGCTGTCGAGCGAGAATTGTTCTATCCAGAATTCATGGGCAAAATACGTCGCTCCTCTTGAACCAAACCAAATTTGCTGTCGTAGCGTTTCGCACATATCCTTGTACTCAACTCCTCCGCCTGCTGCAAACGTAAATCTTTTCGGTCTAGCGTACCATATTATTGGATACTTCCAGCTATAACTCTTCCTAGTAAAATCGAAATAGAGATTTATTGGAAAGATATGCACCCCGCGAACAATCCTTTGCGGCGGCCGCCGCCGTCGCAGACACAAGGGCGTTATGCAACTGCACTCGATGCTGCTCAAGATTGAGCGAAGCGTAAAGCTTGATTCACATCGGATAATACAGATCAATGGTCTTGACATCTCAAGAATAATTCTATCGATCTTTCTGCCTGATATTGGCGTTATAAAAGCCGACCCTATCTAAAACAAGACTACATAGGTTGGACTAGAAGTGAACACTTGTGTGAAACCACCTTAAGATCGCTGCACTTGATCACAGGACGTTGAACACTTATTATCACAGCATTCGGGTCGTGTTTAACCGGCATAAGGATGATTCAGCAAAAAAATGTTTTTGTGTAATGATCAACCGGCGAAGGATGATTTCTCTCCTCAACTCAGCAGGTTCTTTGTTAACGCAGCTGATGGCTTGTTCTGAGACTTCATTTTTTGCCTCATATTTCGTAATCACATATCAGAGGTAATTTCCTTTATTCCATTATCAGGTGAGAGAGTAATGACTTCGTGAAGTGTGTGCAAGCCATTAAGCTGTTTTTATAGTAATGACGATAGAATCTTTGAACAGATCATTGAGATACCAATACTGAATAAAAGCAAACAGAATGAACAGAGATGTTAAGGAACAAGTTTTTTTGAGTGAACAATACAAACGTTTTTAAGCTGTGTTTATTGTTTGTTGAGCGCTATTCAAACAAATAAATTGCATTTTAAACATAACATAACGGATTTCTTAGGTGATAATTATATACTGAGACATACATGGAGCCTTCAGTTTCAGCGGCTCTTACTATGTTCGCAGACCTTTTTGACAGCAACAGCTAATTAGCCATTATAGATTGAATTCTTTCTCTAACAAGAAATCTATTCACGATGGCAACAAATCCAAATGAAAGCTTCCACATTTTATTCATAAATATACAAAAATGTCGACTTAAATCAAATTAATTCAACAGTGTTACGGGCTAATCAGCTCATGCTATCAAAAAAGTAGGAAGTATTTGCGAAAACCATATACATACATAAAAAATAAACATAACCTATCTTCAGGGGCGCAATGGCATCTTCGTTTTGTTAGTTGAGAAGGTGAAACAACCTCGTTTTAGTTAATAACCAATAGTCGTATATTTCAAATTTGCGCAAATAAAGCTATATTGTGTACCCAATGTTTTCAAGGGCCTTTTTAACTCTCCTTCTCAAGTAGCTTGTCTTCCATTGCCTACTGTTATAGGTACTTCTACTAATGAAAGATTAATGAATAAAAATTGATGTTTAAAACACGTTTGATAAGAAACATTTTAACCGATTTTAACAAAAATTTCGAAACAAAAAGCCCCCTTTTATAAATGTTATTATCACTATGTTGTCAATAATATGTTTAAAACATAAGATTCCTAGAACGTGAATGTATAAATAAAAAGAATAAATTTAAAAAAATACACGCTATCGCGAAAATAACAGTTATAGTCGTAAAGACCAAGGAATAATAATAAGAACAAGAAAAGCGTGCAGTAATTGACAATCAAAATAACACAAAATGACCCCTGCTATCAAAATGAATCAGGATTATAAAGCAGAATCAGATACTTAAAATTCGAAATATCAGGTTTTTTCTATTTTCTGATGACTACATCATGATAATACATGTTGAGTATTCCTATATCGATCTATCAGTGTCAGACTTGTATTTTCAACGTGTCCGAATCACCTATATAAGGATTTGACATAAGTTAGTATGGTGATGAACCTACCCAAGCCTAAAGTCAACCAACATGGGGAAAGTTGGCTGGAACTGTTCCACTGAAACAACTCACCAATTCCCTTTTCTATCATTTCGTTTTGTGGGGGCTGAAAGATCTGCTAAGGAATCCATCATTTTTCACGCATATATCTAATAAAAAAGTTAAATGCGTTTAAGTTGAAAACTGGTCAACCATCTCTAGTCCTAACCTGATCTGTGAAAAGTACTTAGTTGATCTACTTCACTTCGTCCGTTTCTGCTAAATCCATTTCAGTGAAATGTATATTTTCCTTGAGTCATTCCAGTCGTTAACGCGACAGCATGATTACGAGTGAAAAAAGGGTTGGAAATAGGCCCTTTTAAAACAATTGCAATGTTCTGAGTTAAGAGCGGGTCATTTATATCAAGCAGGTTTCTCTTTCGTGACCCTTATCGTTTAATGAACAATTTTTCAAATGACACCTACAAGGCGCGACTCACAGTGTTAAATTGATTGTAAGGCTCTGGCTAACGCCCTACGATACTCCAGTCAGGACGTACATTCTATTTCGAGAATTTGCCAGAATATTTTGATAGTTTTCTATTGAAATTGGATAGCAAGTGAAGTGTTGTTATTTGACTCACAATCAGCATAAATATTTCTCATACAGAGTGATTCACAATTTGATACTGAACCATAGATTAGAATGAGAAAAACTAATAATGCATAAAGGTTGGATATTATTCAACTTGATTTTTCGTAACTACCCCAGAAATGTATTACATATGAAATGCCCGCCAAAACATTTTTGAATACAGAATATGAATGTATACGAGTAGGTGTTCTTTGAGTTTTCAAAATGTATATTATTATTTTTACTGCCCTATGAATTCTCAGGCGTGTAAGAATTAGGGCATTTCCTTGTCGTGACTAAATTTATCTCACTTCAGCTAGCGGACACTTAGAAATGATAATCAAGTAGACATGTCCTTAGACTATGGTGGAAATATGATAGAAATTATGAATCAGCTCGACCACTTCTGATGCATATCAAGAATATAATTTCATGTAGGTATGTCATGAATTGAAATATGGCGTGTCTCATGAGATCTATCTAAATATATGTATATATGTATATGAACCTGTATCCATTACTACAATAATGTTCAAGTTCCTTATCAATCTAGACCACAATCGTCGTTTCCAAAAAAATGTTCAGAGACCTTTCGATCATTGTTGTGACTAACAAAGAAGTGTGTTTCAACAATTTCATATAGTGATGTATATGCTTTTCTTTCAAATTCTATTCATAACATCTAATTCTCATCAGAGCCAGTTTTCTTCAATTAATATTAATCTTGCATTTCGCACAAACACAAACGACATTTCAGCGAATCATGTGGACTTCACAATATACTGATTTTGAGGTTAGGAAAAACTATTATCGGATGTGTCCTAGCTTCTAATACTAAACTCAATAGAAATGTCTCAGATTTCTATAGGTATAGTAATATGGATAGCTACTGAATGAAAACTATTTCGGCGATGATATTGTCATAGCTTTCATTTTTGAACACCTGATTCAAGACGGCCGTCACTAAAAAATCACAAAACAATAATCCTGCCTACCTAACAGAAGCAAAGATAGTTCAAATAAATATCGTTAGATCGCCTCGATACGAAGAGAACTGGCAGCGCTGTCAGTGCATTCTTTCCGTGCTTGAAACAATTGAAAGGCACTACGCCGCCGCTGTCGCAGCCGCCACGCGGCCATTGCACATCTGCAGCAATGCGCGGGAAACGGACCGGCCAGCGACCGCGACGCGGCCGCCCTTGATTAACTTGATGAGGCGGCGGACGGCGAAATGCGCTCTTGTTTTTGCCGCCGCGCCGTGACGACCAGACACGCCACGCCGCACTCTTGATTTTATGCAACCGTAGGCATCCATAGAGAGTGGTAGAACATTATGAAACGTCTTTTGATTTATGACGTATTATAAAACTGAGTTCAATTACAATGTATAATGCAGTCGTATATTGTTTTATATGGGCAATTCATGAGGAGAGCAGTATATTCGTCATGGTGGTTAGCGTCGTGTTGTGTCATGGCAGAAGGTTTCTGATACTTTCGCTTTACTTTACTACATGCCTATAGATTAGCATTTTACCAAAAATTGTCAAAGGAGAATGTCACCTATGTCAAACTTCTTTATCTATATTTCTCGTCATATATTTCAACCTGCATTGTTGTTCCTCCTAAATCCGCTAAATTTCAATCTACTTGCCTTCTCTTCATAGACCTGGCTCAGTCGTCAGCTAAGAGCCTTTTACCGAGTATCATGTCTAGTTACCACTTATCTTATATCCATCGAGCAGATGCTTTGGAGCACCCTCTTCATCAGGACAGTATAAGCAATCTGCGCACTCTCATCTCCTTAAGTAGGCGATAATAAAGCATCCATGTCCTATCAAGTACTGTGCCGTAGGACAGTGCAAATCTTGCTGGCTAATCTATGTTTTAACATGCGAAATCAGCTTCCTGGCCGACATCATATGATTTTTTCTCATCGGCTTTGCCATCTAATGAGGCGCTTCTCTCTTGCATCTGCTATACATTTCTTACCTTTTCTGTACAATTCACATGTCTCCTCCATCAATAAGTAGAATGGCTCAACTCGAGCAATCACCAATGAAGCCCCAGTAGTCATAAAGAGATTAATATTCTGTTTTACGTTGTTTGGAATATGAAACGTAGTACTTCCTACCCAGCATAGGATTTCAGTAATTTTCGCTCAGCATGCGATATCACAACACTGCCTTAGTCATACTTCACATCAGTTGTTTTGTAATATTTTGTATTTGGACTGATTCTCCATTCTCATAAGCGCTATTCTTTGTATATAAGCATACATTGACGGCCATGTAAATATTCCTACGCACTGATGATAGTGATCTTTTTCACTTCTGTAAAATTTTCTTGTCTTGTCAGTGAGTAAATAATGATTTATGATTTACTTTTCGCATAGTATAACATACGAACTGTTCAGAATAGATCTTCTAACTAGGTAGACTATGTGGTAATAATTGGACGAGCATTTCTAGCTGAAACAGACTACAAAATCATGGCAGAGAGAGCATACGCCTTTGTAGACCTAATTAGATACTCCTTCTGTAGTGCGGAGGATACGTATTTCACTTGTTATTGCTTTTGATGTCAAAGCAGATGCAGAAAATCACTAGACTAGACAATACACTGGAAATTCACTCTAACAACGTGACGGTATTTTGACCACAAAGCAAATATGGTAAAATATTTCTAGTGATTATTTATCAAGCATGGTTTACTATAATCAAGATATAACAGTTGATTATCGAATTTATATGTGCATGAAAGTGCCCAAAGTAAGGTTCCAACACCGTGATATAAAATGCCTCATTGAAAAGTAGAACACTAGCAAATCTACCGGTCCAAGCCAAATACCAGCCATCGGCCTAGAGCGTTGTGCCGCGGAATAACTTACACCGGCCCTTTGCAAACTCTTCAGGTCTTCATAATGGATGGAAGATCGTTCGCGTGCAGGCCATCCCTAAGAAGGGCAATCAGAACGTGCCCAGCAACTATACACCTGTGACTCTGCTCTGCATCATACCCAAGATTATGAAGCTAACATGCAGATTCTGGAGTACGTAGACAAATACAATATCATCGATGATCACCAATATGGCTTCCGTAAGCGTAGATCTAGCCTACGCTGCTCACATGTGGAGCAGAGCGATTGAGCTTCATTGAGAATCGAGGATCTAGAGTCATCACACTCCATATATCAAAGGCTTTTGATAAGTTGTGACATGAGAGACTTCTGATCAAGCTTTCTGCCTAAGTGTTGGTACAGGGTCTATGCCAGTGGCTGGATAGTTTCCTCACGTACCGATCCTTATTTGTGGTAGTAGATGAATTTGCTTCCGATTTATTTACCATCAACGCCGGTGTTCCATAAGGGTCTGTCCTTTCCCCAATGCTCTTCTTGCTGTTGGAAATTACATCCGTCCAACCTTTTGCTTTTCAGATCAATGTGGACATAGGAAGAATCCAAGTGGAGTCCAGTTTAACGCTCAGTAATATCAGACAACTACACTGACAAAAAAGTAACATGCTGGTTTTCCAGCCATGGAGATAGAGACTCGCCAAGAGTTGAAGAATAACATATTACGGCGGAACATGTTGCCGGCCTTACTAGGGCGGTGTTCTAGATGCTGGGCTTTCTCTTTCGCTCCAGAAAATTGTACTCACCAGAACAGCAACTGCTACTCTAAAAGGCTCAGATCAGACCATTGCTGAAGTACTGGGGATGTGCTCCGAATGCCTCCTTGGAGCTTCTGGACAGAATCTAATAACGAGCAATACGTCTAGTGGGTGAGCCAGACACAGTCTGGATAATCCAAGACGGGTGGACGATCTGTCTTTATTATACATATAATATCATGGCAAATATTCGGGCGGGCTGTCTCGTATAATAACACCAAGGGTGAGAGACTGTATAGCAAAAACTATAGAGGTCCAACGGACGCCAGGTTGAACTTCCAATGTCTCCAACAAGCCTCTTTCAAAACTTCCTTTTTTGGAAAACCTCGGTGTTGTTGAATTAGCCCCGATGGTTACAATCTACAGCATTTGAGGGTCAACGTGAATATAAACTTATCATCTCGCTGCTTTTATGGCGCGCAATAGGCTGTGTGTTTTGCGAGAGGTTATCAATAGAAAAGAATGTTATCTGGGTTAAAAATTGGTGATACAAGTATTGTTCCTTGCGGATTTCGAGACATATTGGCATATCTTTGCTTATCATATTACCAATTCTATCTGAATGTATGCTTATATGGATTGTCTCCAGAACAACAAGTTTTCGTTTTGAAATTGATAACTCGTCGCCACTGACTGCAATAAAATGTTTGACTGCAGAGCAAGGTCTATGTATTAATATCTTTTTAATGAAAAATCAACCAAATTCAAACTTTGTATTGCATTGTCGACAACCTAAGAATGTACCGTCTGAAAAGTTCCAACCAATTCGCTAAAAGCATCCCTAACAGAATAGTGGTTACTCGAGGATAATTGCATGTAGCTGTCGGACACAGCAACCGCGACTTTCCATCCTGTAATTACAGCAAGCGACAAAAAGGGAGCTCCTGCGGCCGCCCGCTGGAAGACTGTTGTCTTCGAATGGCGAGGCAAAAACCGCTCTTGTCGTTTCCGTGCTCACGTCTACAAGTTCGCGGTGTACCGAGTCTGGGCAGACGATGGACGACGAAGGTTTCCTATCAGATCCGATGTCACCTGAAACGACCGCAGAGGTCCGCAAAAAGCCCATTGCATCGGATAATTACTTGAAAAGCGCACGACGGAATTTCGTGGGGTCCACAGTGGCGTTGCATTCCGATGCAGGCAACGAAGAGATAGATTCGAACTAATTTACTAGTTGGAAATGAAACACAATCTTACAGCCAGAAATCAGGAACACATCTTTGGTTCTATCCATTACGTCACAATACCTCTCGGATAAGTCGAGGTTACCAGTGGCGGCAGTTGTGGGATAAAACCTTTGTTTTTTGGAGGCGCCTGATCATTCCCACACAAAAAAGGGTATAGAGTCTATTTGAAATGTGGGTGAGAGTGTGGTGAGATCTCAAAAAAAAATTGTGTTAGAATACGTTATCTCATTTTTGAAATTTTGAGCCCAGGAGAACTTGTTAGACAAATGCTATTTATTTACATTCAAATCACAAATATTATAGACTTTTCTCAATAGCTTTAGACTTTTCCGACTTATGAACATATATTTTCCATACATTTTGAATGCTTCACCCAAGTGTAAACCATAGACATTTTCTTTTGTTATAGTTAACTTTTTTCCAATGTATGCTACTTTGACACGTTTCTGTTTTAGCAACTTTCACTCTAAATTAATACATTTTTATTTGATAGGGATCCTACAAAATCATGAAAGTGATAATTAGCATCTCAAATAATTGTACGATTGCCCAAAGAAGTTTAGCTCCGTATTTCATGTGCCAGCGTACCAGTTTAGTTTTTAATCGAATTTAAGAACTGCTGGTTTATTTGAATTGGCAATATATTGAAAAGAATAGAATTATTTTTGAAAACTTACTAATTCAGAGATTTTTTAATGTATTTAAGGATTTTCAATATTTTTCAAACCAAATTTCAATTATCAACCGTTCTAAAATAAGATCCAAATCTTTATTCTGCCATTAGCATCTCTTGAGTAGTCAGAGAACATTCAAACTTGTTTCAAAAGAAGCTTCAACGGAAAGCACGTATAATAGCGTATATTTTGCCACCGAATGAGTCATTCCAACAATGGTTGAAACTGATCTGAGAAAGTTTCTCAGCTATCACCCAAAAGATAAAGTCAAAATGTTAAACGAAGATACTCTCCTCCATCCGTATATACGATGATAGTGATTTCACATCTGATATTCTATTCCCCAATTATGATATCTGTCGCTCTGTGTATTTTAGTGGCAAATAGAGCCCTAGCCCAACGTGATTTCGTACGCTAGTGAGAATGCGTTCCGCAGAAGTCCCATCATTGTCGCGTAGCAATTTCATTTGTTGGAAACCATTCGAAAACTTAAATTAGCAACGTACGGTGGCCGAGTCGGAGCGACATGCGAAGTTTCTCACTTTATGATTTACAAATTCTCATCAAAAAACATCCACAAATATCGTTGCGTGTGTTTTATTTCAATTAATGTAAGAATATACATATTTAACCTACCAAAACTGTCGTTAGCAGTTGAATAAATATATATTACTATTATTAAATCATTTATAATTGTTATAATGTTGATATTTGTGCGATGGTGAAATAATTTTTTTCATTTTATGAACCATATTTCTGTGTTGACAGTTGTTGCCTTACTGAGGTTTGCTCAAGTGCCGCCACAACTCGGTGAGTGCTGGTTTGCGCTACCAGCCGATACCGCAATGGATCCGTGCATTGCTTTGCGGTGTTCGGCAAACAGGAACCTCCATAATTCAAAGGACGTCGCATAATGTGCGTATAGAGAATAGATGACAATGAAGGGACACCGGCCAATTGATTAGCCCCGACTACACAACACGTCCAACTCACCCGTTGTTGAAAGGATGAGCCGGAGTATCAAAGAGCGTGATGCTTGTTGATCGTTGCAGTGTTTATCGAATTGGGAGTACTGATTAAGAACATCTTAAAAGAAGCCTCAAAAGAAGAGACAACGGTGGCTAAAAAAACTGCGTGATAGTGCAAAGTGATATTGCTCTCCTCTAAACTGCATAGAATATGAACGAGTTGCAAAGGTAGGAGTTCAGCAAACGTGTACAGGCCTGTATCTATCTAGGCTTCTATTCTTTTCCAATTTATCTATAGATAGGTCTACGATTGTGGATGGCGGAGAGCGAAGTGCTATCATGCTCGAAACTGTTGATCAGATTTATTGTACTGGAAGGAGGTCGAGCTAAGATCCAACAATGTTCGGTAAACATAAGCCTCCATAATTCCGGAGGATGCCGCATAATTACGCGTAGCGATAATAGATGTAAAGGAAGGGACGCCGGCCACTTGATTAGCCTCAACTACACAACACGACCCGAGGCCGACTCGCCTGTTATTGAGAGTATGTGCCGGAGTATCAAGGAGCGTTATGGTTGTATGTCGCTGGGAAGTGCTTATGGAGTTGGGAGTTTTGGTCACACCAGAAACAGAATCAGGACAAACTAGAGTGTTAGAGTGAACTTGACATACTGACTGGGACTGAAAAATTGTATAGATTAATAGAATGTACTCAACCTACATAATATCCCCTCACCACCTCCCAACCCCAAATTTTGTGAAACGTTTATGACGATAATTCCGCCGCCACTGACGACCCAATGCCCAAAAGGCTTTTTCTTCTCTGTCATAATAGTGACCCAGTGCAAGTTTCATCAAAATCCGAAAATCATTCAAAGTTATAGAGAGGTCAACGATTACCGGCGGACAGAGTACAAATCAACAGACAAGCAGAAACGAGCGACATGTTTTTTCGCCATTTGGCATGGTAAGTAAACATTCACTCGATCACACCTTGCTAAGCATTATTCATTAAAAATTGGAACAGAGTATATGAGAGGTTATGAAAATGATACCATTAATCTGTTTTGAACAGTGGAATATATCGACCAGGGTACATTGCAGAATCAATAAAAAATATGTTAATTCCATCAATTATATCTTGCAAAGTGGGAACATGGTCAAAAGTTCAATCAAACTTATTTATAGCGTTGTCAATATTCTGGGTCTTTTCTATTATTATTTGGATGCCGACAGTACAGACTTTTTACTGAGCAAGACAGAGCTTGTCGCTTTTCATTGGATATCATTTTCATGTCAATTTTTCATTTTTATAGTTTTGTTATCGACAACTTATTCATGTTCCGGTGATTTGCTTTAGTTTTCAAGATATTATTCGAATAATTACGCTGTGAAAGCCCTAGTTATAAATAGCAAAATATTAGCTAAGGTTTTTGTGTAATATCTTCTTATAGATTTGAAATCCCCATTCGATCATGAGTGGCTAACATGCCCACCAGCATTTACAAATCAACGTCAACAAGCATCGAATGAAGTGCTTATAATAACACATAACTTCGATACTTGTGACGACCAATCATGGCAGCCAAGTATCCACACTTCCACAGTGACATCACGTACCCATCATGCTCCACCAATATGAATGTACAATAACACCACAATCTCGTCGATACGGCCATTCTGGTAAAGCATCCAAGGCTGCAACCAAGTCTGCAATAGTTGATACCATTATTGACTCAAATTGCTCGCTCAGGGAAATCTTCATTTTAGACGAATACTATTCTAATCCATGTGATTCTTCAACCACGAATGCAAATTGATCCACTGCTTCAGGAAATATAAGAAAAGGAAATAGAATAATACCCATAAATTAATTTAAACGTGATTCAAACAACTGATTCTTTTTTAAATCTTAGCGCCCAATGATCTCCACTCCATTGAAAAATCCATAACGAACTTTGACATTTCTAAATGCCACGATCACGTCAAGCAATGTTGGTTTGTTAATAACAGAAATCCAAGAGTTTCTTCCGTTATATATATATATATATATATATATATATATATATATATATATATATATATAATATAAGAAGGAAAGGAACTTTAGGTTCTCACTGTATATTAAGCTGTATAGCTTTGCTAGTTAAGTCTACTTGGCTCATTTATACAGCTGGTTGTTTATGTGCCGATTGGTTAATCGTATGCACATTCCGTGGCTCGCCGATGGACGGGTTGTTGGTGAGAGGAGAGGAAGGGGCAGTTGTTTGCGTATCCGTACACACGTCTGTCGTTGAGTCGAACCTGAAAGCCGGTGCCGAGACCGCATTCCCGATTAAAGTAAATAGACCAGAACGCGGCGTGGTGCGACGCAGCCACTTCTTGCACCTGACGACAGTGCTTATAGACACTGCGTGTGGGTTCGAAGGGGGACGATTGCCCCTCAATCCTAGAAAATTGGAAAATTAGCTTTTATAACGCATCAACTCTTGATGTGTTATGATATCGAACTATTGGATTTGAAATTTTGAGTAGTTCATATGAATATTCTGAATACCTACTTGAAATTATTCTTAATGGAAAACTTTTGGAAACTGGTATTCGATATTTAAACGTTCTCTTCGCACCTAATTACGAGGTCACGCTGAAAGTCTTTAGATATTCCTAATCTATACAAGTTTAAGCACGCAGCTATTTTGTCTAAAGTTGAAAGTGCTTACACACAAAGGCAGCGTTTGAATCGTTCAGTAGTTGCCTTACCACAGTCTCGAATGCCTCTAAGTGTTGGCCGAATGTTAACGTGAAAATGGAACCGGGTAGTCGCAATTTTCGAGCCATGACTTTGTATGACTATAAAAAGGGACTAAAACAAGCGGAATGTCACGAAAGTTTAGTGAGTTGCTTTGGGGACTGCCCCTTCTATCTAGACAAACTACAGACCACAGATGGAAATCAAGATACCATAATATCTCGAAATCGAAATTTTTCCCGCCAATTGAAGCGAGAAGTGGAAGTACCGACAACTACTTCAAGATCCACGATTAGTAGATAGTTATGAACGTCAATTCAGGAGCTTCAAGAAGGTTCATTTTGATATATAATTTTTACTATAAGGTTACTAAATCTTAAGCTATATTTACGCTCAATGATTTAATCGCGATTTCGTACGCCACTGTCTAAACCGGATATCAGCCGATAAGGACCGATCCGCACTCAGGTTTTTGCGCCCGACTACTTACTTTCCGGGGCCTCAGAGGTCCTGCAAACGTTAAAGGTGAAATACCTGTTCCTCTTCGTTACTGTAGTTTCTCCATCGAACTGGTTATCTTTATTTCCTATAACACTCCTGAACTTTGGGATCGGCCATTTCTAGCCCAGTAAATAAAGACTCTTACTTCTTATTCGTTCGTAGTTGAAAAGGAGGGTAATTTTTTGTTAGCTAATGTTCCGGAAATTATTATTTTTTTGGGAGCTCTGGAGAAATACTAATGGTAATAATATATTTCAAAGATTATTACTTTTTTTCATAAGATCAGTCATTCCCAGACGCTCTGTTATATAGAGAGAATATACAATTTTTAATGATATTTAGAAAAATTAGAAAGAAAAATTTATCGCCAGTGGGGATCGAACCCACAACCTCCTGCATTCTAGGCAGGCGCCTTTACCGTTAGACCATGACGAACTGGTCAGGTAGAACGGCAAATGCGCTATGATAGCACTGGAGACAAATTTTTCTTTCTAATTTTTCTAAATATCATTAGTTGTCCACTTACGGATTGCAGTATAATCCGATAAAATTCTGTAATAATACAATTTTTACTAGATATGTATCCACCGAAAATAAATATGTTATTCATAACAATACAATATTAATACAAAATACTTCACTTAAACATTATGGATTTCAATAAACGACTAAAATCTCTAGAGAATGTATTTCTGAATAAAAAAATCGCCTACTTTTAGCAATGTATGAGTCTTCTAAAAGCGAAGTATGTTAATGAAGTCTTCACAAAAAATCGGAACCGTTTTGTAGTTTTCAGAAGCATTTTGTCTGCATTTACTGAAATACATCATTCAAACAAAAACTCTCCAATAACGATTTCCGCCGTAAGATTTTTAATCAAGATCTGATGGGCGGAACCATTGTCATTTTTTCTTCGACTTATATGAACGGGTCAACGAGTCAAAAAGCAGATTTTGATAAGGAAAGCATTTCAACTCATTATGAAAGAATGTCAAAGTCGTGATTCATGGAATGGAAAATGATGGAGTATACCTATATCTTCTCGTGCAAAGGTTAACAAACCATGGGAAAATATTATTATTTGGTAGTTAGTTTACAAGACTAGCAGAAGAAGAACGTTATTGTACAAACAAACCGACATCTACTATAGAAAATAGATCAGTTTAATTATTGTTGGTGATACCCGATATCATAAAATTGCTGATAAATTCTTTATTCCAAAGTTGGCACGGTCACAATATTCCCGGCCTATTGGCGTGAAGGGTAAAATGGGAGCGAATTAGATTATATTTCAAAAGACAAATTTATTCCATCGCGCCAATGGGCAATTCGTCAAACTTTTTCTGCCTAAATGAATATAAATGTGAAACCGGTCGCGTCGACCCTATTCCCATTGCATGATTTCAGTAATTACTAGTAGCACTTTTTGAAAATATTTCAGTCACGGAAGTTTAACGAACTCGAACGCTAAACTCCCGATTAAGTCATGAAATATGAGGTTGTACCTCTCGTGTCATTTATACCAGTCTTGTTTGTAATAGCTATTTATATACAAAGCAAATGCTGGGAGTGCAAAGGGTATTTGCTAATATTTTACTACTTCTATTGTTTATTTAGAAGAAGAAGAGAATTTTTACATTACCACAGACTCGCTAAAAGAAAAGTCTACTGATATCTCCCTTGGCACTACATCATTAAAATTTCACACTTAGGCTTTTAGGGGCCCATAGCAAAATCAACTTAGTCCAGTTTCGTTGACAGATCAGGCTAGCTTCTGAACTTGAGAAAAAACGAAAGTAATTCTGTAGATTGTAGATGCTCTAACTTGTTGAAACTCTTCCGCCATTAAGATAAAATTGTGGAACGTATGTACAAGGTTTCTGATAATGCTTTAAAGACCAAATTTGGACGAGTTAAAAAACACTTTTATTTGTAAAACCTTGTCTATAAAATTCATAGTTTTATCTTAATAAAGTGATTTGCGCCCATATAATACTGAAGTCTGGTTGTTCTGATCTTGAGTGTAAAATAAGACGTAAACTCCTGATCTGCCGGTGCGAAAAATAGTAAGCAACACGTATAAACATCGTGAAGTCATAAGTCTAAAACAACAGTGTCACTACCGCATGCTGATAAGGAAATAATGCTCCAAAAGCTAATCAAGCTTGCAGCTAACCAGCGAAAATAAGTCAACCAATTAGTAGCAAAGGAGGTCATATACCGTTTTCCAGCAATATTTCAAACCAAAGCAAAATTGATACTGTCACCAAATTTTTTTCACTCATTTGTCATTTTGTTTTTCTATCGTATTTATCTTCCCTGTGATACATGACAGATGACATAAAATAGTTAAATGTCACTATTTTATGTGTCTAAGTCGTGAATAATCTACATTAGGCCCAAATGAGGAAATACGCAGAGGACTAGGAATACATATAGATGTAACCTTAGGAGTAAAGGAATACAAGGATGGGATGGTAGGATTTCAAAGAATGTATGTCGATAGTTCAAATGATACCACCATCACCATAACATTGCTTGTAATTCATTTGAATACATTTCAGTTCGAGAAGTATAATTTGAAAATGTTTTTATATTCTTTTTATCCATTTAGATTATATATTTATTTATCATCTCACATCGCTTTAAAAAAATAACATGCGCGAGATCTGAGTGATTCGATATGCAGACGCATATATGATGTCTGGTGAGATCATGAAAATGACGTTATCACGGACACCATTACATCAGAATGTTACTCATATAAGTTGTTAGTCTGAGGGTGGATGTTTCCATTTTTGTTCCAGTGTCAAAACCACGCCACTGCAACGAAGCTCCTAGCATCGTTGTAGCGCGTCTAACATCGTCAGCCACACACTATTATAACCCTAGGGCGCATATCTGTTCTTCACGTTTATATCGTCCTTCCTCAATTTTATCCGTTGTACGAGGCATGTTCAAAAGGTTTGGCCAAAAAAATTAATAGTTTGCTGCTTCCCTTTCAGCAGATTTATTCTACATACACACGCTTATTTATATCAGATATTACCCCATTCCTGAAAGACGTGTGCAATGTGACACCCCAATTTGCGAAACACTTGGGTTAATGGTAACTCCTAACTTATTTTTTCATAATTCTGAACTTGAAGAATGGCACATTCACGCTGCTTCACAATAGCTTATGATTTGAGGCATTTCAAATCAATCAGTGGACTTCTTCTGACTTAATCCATGAAAGAGCAGTTGGTGGCCACGTCTGACAGAGTTAGCGCTATACTATAGATTTTACCATGTAAATATAATGGAATAGGCTTTCTACCTTTGTGAGATTATCTATTAAAAAAATGTATACCAGTCAAACCAAAAGTTGTTACCATATAATGTGGCTCACTTAGCAGCTATGAAACAAAACATCAAATGGGAGTACAATTTGATATACTGTGGGAAACTTCGTTTTAAAGTAATCCCAAAATAATAATAACCTAAGTTGTTCTGTTATAATGAGGGGCAGTAACTTAAAAGTCATGACTTTCATATTTTGTGTGGCTATGTAAGTAGCCTTCATCACAGGAGGAATGATTCACCCAATAAGTCTATAAATAACGAGTATTTCCTGTAAACTAACACCAAGCTCGAGCGGCTGGACAGTTCGGCTTTAAGGCGGATCGATAGAAGCCCCTAGCATCCGAGAAGAAAGAGGTCCCCTGCGTACCGCCTAAAAACGATATGAACCAAAATAAAGCAAAGAGGTGAGTTGCTCCTTAACGATTGCGACCAGTCGAACAGAAGATCGGGTTTATTTTTTCTGCTTATATTCTGTCTCTTGTTACACAGGGGCCGCCTAAGCAACCCGCAGATGTGAAACGGATGTTCGTTTAAGTCTTTGAGATCATTTTATCCGCAATTTTGAAACGTTAGTTTAGTTGTGTCAAATTACAAGGGATACATTTAAACTTATTATCTGTTTTCCACAATTTAGAGAAACAACATCATTTTTCAGCAATTTTTAACGTTAGTTTATGTGAAATTACAAGGGATACATTTCATCTTATTATCTGCTTCCAACAATTTAGGTTGACAACATGATCTGAAAGAAATTTGTTCACTTGAATGATGTCTTCTGTCCAATAGGTATTAACGCGGGTGTTCGATATGTCGTCCAGTTTTATCGTTGAATTGCAGAAATTTGCTCTTTAATAGTGTATTTCAATTCTTCCAGTCATTGCTCATTTTCTAACCACCCATGTTTCTAATAACCCCTTAACCTATAATCCATCCAGCTGATAACACAATCATGAAAAACAGCAGTTGACATTTCTTTAACTAGTACCAGTTACGGATACTCATTTGTGTATCTCCAAAGTATGGTCCAATGATGAAATTAATTGTAAATTATATATAAGATAACATTAACTTTTTTCTACTAGCTTGATTTCTTAGAATCATATAAGACTAAAAGTGTACCTCGTACATACATCATATTTCTATGGAACTGGATATTTGCCATGAATCTAATTTTTTTAATTAGCGGAAATCGTTGAGCATGTTTGGAAGACTTTTCATGGTTTAGTTTATGATCTTCGTGTATTTTGAAACTTAGAATATGAGTGAAACCGCTGCATAGCTTCTTATGAAATTTTGAATTTCTTTTGGCTGAAGCTCATATGTAGTAGGTGGTACTAATGTCAAGAAGCGATAAACAAAACTATTCCTACTACTAGTTCTAAGATTATCGTTTACAAACCTGGTATGTGCGTGTACTTTGGAAGTGAGTTCATATCACTTTGAGATTGTACGGCTCACGCCAATCAATAGTGAACAGAGAATGCCAACTAAGATTTTTTGTAACGGTATTCGTACAAAGTATAACCAACTTCCATTTTCCATATCCCTGGAAATAAATCTTCTATTTAAATAGTAAGCCATGGTCCCCATTGGCAGGGAACTATCCAGTTATTATGCAAATATGGAATTAATTCGCGATAACAAACGTGACGGTAAGCCTTTCTTTTTCCAACGCACCTCGCTATCTCTCTCTTGCTCTCCGTCCTGTTTATATTACGTGACAAATTCATTTGGATTAACGTTTGCAAATAGCTGTTGTGCGGATGTGTGTGCGTATGTGTGATTTCGTTATTATGGTCCAATCGTTTTTTTCCATGGATCTCTCCGACTGGCTGTTTATAGGTCTGGAAGCTAACAGAGTTGATCGAAATATAATGCCGCGCAATTGAAAAACCGCGTATGGGTACCATTTGACTTTGGGATTCGTAGTATTAGATCAGAAAACAACGCAAGCAATACAGTAGAAAATTAAACTCTACTTTACCTAAAGAAAATTGAAGGTACTATAGTTACCGGAATGCCGAGAAACTCAAATTTGCATATATTGAAGTGAGACGCTTTCCCGGGTTCTGAGCCGTGTTGGGAAGCAAATTAAGATACACCATTTTTTTTCGAAAACATTTTATGAAACTGAATACACATTTTTTTCTAACGACAACGTTGTAAACAAAAGAAAGATTGTCGATTGTCGATTGAGTACCGGTTCAACCAGATTCAATCCTGTCAAAAATTAATCTCATACTTAAAAACATTTGAAGGTAAATTGAAGAATGATTATCCTGTTCAATTTTGTTCACATGAACATTGCCCTATACCTTACAATAGCTTGATTTAATCGACCAGCATAGTATCAATTTGAAAATAAAAAATCTGATTTGATTTCACAGCTCTTGGTGCTCTAGAAATAGGTAATTTTCATAAATACTATTCATAGTGAATATTATAATGTTTCCAAATCTAAAAAAAAATAAGTTTTGACATCTTCAACAGCTGCGACATTTACAAGAAAAAAATTAATTGTAAACTGATAGTACTACGCGTGGATTTTACAGTGAACTTACTACATAAAGCCATTTTTTGAGCTTATTTTAAAAACAAAAAATGTAACTAAATGTAAAATGCTGAATGAATATAACTTGATTCCATTTTTTTTTCTCATTGAAATTCAATTTATAATGAGACTGGAATAAGCTCCAATGAGTGGAAGATTGCATACTTTAGCCCCTGAGAGAACCAAGTAAAACCTTGAAGACAGAGACCTGATGAGGCATTCACGCGAGCTTGATTTAAATTTTCACAGGATCTGACGCCAATCGCATCAAAGTGCTCTGTTGCCTGTAAGTCGATTAAAATACAAACAGCGGAAGTGATTGATTCAGCGGCCGTCTACGTGCCTTTTTCCAGGACCGTTTTCTGTGACTTATTTACACGCCATTTAATTTTTAATCAATCATGGTACCGTGAGGGCCTGGAATTATCCAGCTTCCTCTTGAGGATTTTTCAGTCATATGTTTACGTGTTTGAATATACAGATATGATATACGTGCTGCGAACAACATACATAGAGTACAAGCTCCTGTACAAGTTTTTTTTTATTATTTGATAAAAACTATCTTTAACCATGTTATTTTTGAAAACAATGTTGAGTTTATGCTCTGCACTATGCTATAGACATGTCGCTTCAAGGCAGCCCAGGAATCAGGACCCTTTGACTTCGTCAGTTGCCAATGGGCAGCGCCATAGTGCGCAATGCTTGGACATGAGTGTTGATCAAAACAATTTAAGTTACGATTCAATAAAATAGTTTGTTGAGTATAATATCATAGTAGGGAAAGGAATAAACGAAAGTATTGGCAACTGGTTAAATGTGGGAGAATACTAAGAATTTTGTCAGATATTTCAAAAAAAAACAAAACGTTTTTTGAAAACTATCACTCATGCGAAACAAGTCGAGGAAGAGGCATATTTTCATCACTGTCATTATTACCTTCAGTGTTACTTTGTTTTGTCGATTTTAAAACCCACTATCAAGGAGTCAAGACTATACAAAACAAATAAAATACCTACTGTTTGAACTTGTCTGCAGCAAACTCAAGCGGTTCACTCGTCGAATATCGGAGTCCGAAATATTCATAATAGACGTACCCTTCCAGACATTATTCACCTAGTATGATATTACTACTACATGAAATTATACGAGATTTATGGAAAATTTTGCTTTTAGCCTCTTAATACGTATTTTCAACATTTTTTTCAATAATTCCAAAATATCCAATCTTTCTGAGACGTCCCCCGAAATTTACAATATTTTATTTCAAGTAAGATTTTATCTTTGGCATTCACCACAAGAATAACTGGGTTTTTTGTACATTTTTTTTTCGGAATATAAGTTGTATAGTTGATCCAAGTGTTTTACTATCATAATAAACATTGAGCTGAGTACACAAAAACAAATTTTACGAACATTTCTACATACTATACCGTTGTAGATCGATACCACCTACCCTGAAGTCAACAAGTTCATCTCACCTCGTAATCTTGCTTCACGAACAATCAATTTTGCTTCTGGCCCTGCAGCCCAAAACCTAATTCTCCTCAAACAGCAACCGACATTTACTTTTCCTTTCCTTCTTGACATTCCGAACACATTCTGCATCCCTCATTTGTTCCTGTCGAGCAAATCCTTTGAAGGCTATTCGATTCGTGGACTGTATTGCATCCCCGTTCGGCGAATCACTCCCCAATTCACGGTTTCGTCCCCCTGACCCTCCGGCAGAAATATATAAGAGTAGCAAATGAAAAATCCGCTTCATTAGTTCACCATAATATCAAAGCGAGCCACGTGACCGGTACGTGCACTAAATCGCTATGATCGATTGGATTATTTCCGGAAGAAAGCCGTGCAAGAGAATCGAAGGAAATCGGTGGTTCTTTTGTAAACCTACAGGGGTATACAAGATGTGCTGTTTCATCTTATATTCAGGTGGTTGGTGGTAGTCAAAGTATGCTAATGGAAACAGCGGAAGAGACGAAAAGCAACAATGCATGGAAACTGATCCCAGAGTTGAAAAGTGGAAAACGAGGAGGAGACGGTAGACCATTTGTATATCAGTATCATACTGACGAAAGAGTAGTGCGAAGGAATACTTGAATGTAGTAGGTGGACAGACGACCATAGGCAACTAATATTGATGCTTGATGAAAGACTCACTTGTGGATTGGAATGCATCCAAGTCTGAGTCAAGGTACAAGAAAGAGTAACAGGCGAAGAAGTCAAACATAGGTGCATGAGATGTACATATATAAATGTTTATCTTTGTCTTGACTTGTGGCAATTATTAACTTAATAGTACGCATTGTGGAAGTCCATATACAAATTCGCAATTCTAAAAAATTGGCCTATGAGATTTGACATTTTTTGATTGCTAGTCACATTTTGGAGACAATTCCCTGCTCAAACACTGGCGCGATACGAATGACGTGCGCATTTTGAAAATTGAAAGAAAATATACTTTCAGGGGAATGCACCTAACATCATCGGCGTTTTAGACCGAGTGGGTGGAGTGCCTTTTTAGCTCAGTTGACAGAGCATCCCACCAGCAATCATAAGGTTTAAGGTTAGGATCCCGCAGTATCACAATGTGAATTAATTAACCGTCTCCAGGGTAGCAGCTTTCTTTTCAAATTAAAACAGAATACTGACTTTTGTGGGATTCTGATGCATTTACATCATTAATAAATTCAAAATAAGAAGCATAACGTATCGTTAATGGCTGTCTGTTTTGAGAGAAATAAACACAACAGTGCATTCCGAGATAATGACACAAATCTCCCTCATTTGAGATCTAAGGGCAGACGTAGAGTAAAAAACATCAAAATAAAGTATTATCACCTCCTTCCTCTAGAAAATAATGGATTACTGTAGTTCATCACTTTTATCCCGGTTATTTTCAGCGTTCCGTCTTCGCAATGGAATGTGAAATGTTCGAATTCACAGATTCGGGATGCCTCACACTCGTCCCTCAAATTACTACCATAACCAAACCGACCCTACCCCCTTGCCCCGGGCTCATCCCAGACTGTAGACTAACACGCGTCGTTCCTCAGCTGTCCATTCCCCGGGGCCTGGGGCCACTCCTAATTGGATCTATCTCCTCCGCAAAGGATGCTACGAGACCGCTCATCTCCCTTTTTCGCTTTCAGTCCCTCACGTCGCTCCTCTAGGTTGCCGTAATTTCAGGTCCAGCCTAATCACGTCCTTATCAGATGAAAGCGACAGCGGTCCTGAAAGAGTGCGACGTCGCTTTCGAGTGCATACGCAATCCCATTGTTGCCAGTTACACCAAACAGCCGAAGTTTTTCATGAATTTTTCTCATGTATGCTGCATTTTAAGTGTTCAGGTATATAATTTTAATTTTAATAGCTTTATTGTCCAACAGTTACCCATTAACAGCACAGTATTATACAAAAATCATGGAAAAATACAATTATTAACTTATTAATTATTAACTATTTATCAGAAAAACAAAATATCAGTAAGCACAAATACTATTGAAGTGTTTGAACATACTATTTGTAGATAAAAAGATTGTGTAATTAACACACAGTTTCACAAATAAAACTCTTTTTCTTTCAGTGACACGTTTCGATTTATATTTGAATCATCGTCAAACTGTCAGATTTGACTGCTAAAAAGGTTACCCAGATTACTTGCCAACTAACTAACTAGTCCTATCATGGATACAAAACTAGAGCTTTCAAATCTAGCATACTATCTATCCTGACTAACTATTTTTCTGTTCAGTCATTTTTTCTTTCTTGTGTCTGTCGTAGAGGAATTTTTTTTTGGCGACTGCTTTGACACTAGTATTACGGGAAACCCCTACAAAACCTCAACCGTCGTCTTAAAAATGTCCTTAAGATATTGTGATAAACTATTTTATTTCTTAAGATATTTCACGTTTTAAGATATTTCCATTCTTCTTAATACATTCTATAACTTAAGATATTTCAAGAGTAAGTTAACCTAGAATACAAATAGATGGAAACTCATAGTAGTGTATCGATAAAAATTGAGTTTAAAAGATCAGTCTGTTAATTTACTACAATGAAGTCAGGGTTTCGCAGATATGTTTGAATCTAGTGTTTCCATAAAGTTTAAATCATGTATAAGTATGAAGTACACTAATTCTATTATTGTTGCCTACTTTATGATTAGTATCTAGTAAGTATTTGGCAAAATTTGATCTTTCTGGGTGGTGGTTTTTGAAGACACTTATATGTTCTCTGTACCTTGTTGTAGATGCTCTAGCTGTTTGACCAATATAAACAGCATAACAGAAGGCACATGACATCCTATAAATAGCTGGCTTACACATATAGGAATGTTGAAAGGCTTGGATTATATCATTATCAATTATTTTTCTTCCTCTTCCATATAATTTCCCTTTGATATTACCAATAATAACCACGTAAGCGACAAGTAATGCTGTAGTGCTGGGAAAATAAAATAAAATATTGTAAAATCACTACTGAGGTGATTCACCACTTTTGCATCAGAGAGGAATTCTGAACAATTCATTGTTGTTTTTGACTGTCTTTTCGACCAAAATGTTAAATGAAAATTATATATAAGGGGCCCAATGGCTCCTAAGTGTCTAAGGTCTAGGCTGATCGCTGTTTCCCAAGTACAGAATAAAAAATAATTGTTCTGAAAATTTCCTTTTGGTGAGTACGTAAATAGATATGAATTACTGTTGGAAGGAAAAAAGCTTCATACTATTTATAAGACAAACAATGAACAGCCTGAAAGGGTTTGCCAGTTTAAGAATCTGGGAGATTATATTGAAAGAGCTCAAATTTTATTATCACATTGATGATGCTATCGTCATAAAACTGTACCTGGGGTAATCTATTTAAATTGATTAATATGCATTATTTCAGTATGCTTTGTTGACGTTTATCCAATTTATTATTGAATTAAGCGACTGACTCTCTGTCGGAAAATATTGAAGTCATCAGTATTTGGAGATATAAAGGATGTGGTGCTGTTGAATTCGTTTATTATTCTTCCAGGCTCAATAAGAAACGCTCTAGTAAGCACCGAGTTCTGATTAATAATGAAGCTCTGCCATGAGAGAAAGAATATATCTCGTCGATTGCAACAGCTGTTGGGAGAAAACTAGATTATCTATTCAGATCAATGAAGTACCTGCATATATTGAGAACTGCTGCCTAACTCCTTGACTTTTTAGAGTTTGCCTTCTTGGTTGTTGAGGTATAATAAAATGAGTCTCATATATACTCACTCAGTGATAAATATATGTTGTACGAAGCTCAAATAATTCTTAATGTGTACAAATCAAGAATGCTATATGAACGACAGATGCCCTACGAATTTATTCGAATTCGGCAACACTGTACGACCTTTCTCCCTTGAGTCGTCGACTGTCCGTGTATCGTGCAAAGACAAACCACACGCGACAGGCTAAAGACTGCTGCACGCTGCTGTTCCACCGGGGTTCAGCTCCCCCTTCCCTGCTACAGACGCGATGACAGCCAGAGGTGTGACATGTATGTTTGTCCGGCCGCTTATGCGGATGACGTCGTTTGACCGTCAAGGGTGCCTGTGGAACGGATTGCAGGGGACAAGTGCACCCTCTGTCGTGTTTACACACAATAACTCTAACGCTGAGAGTTCTTTGATAGACGGGGTAACATTAAATTTCTCCTAGGCAATACGACGATCTCTCTCTCTCTCCCTTTGTCTCTTTTTCATGCCAGAGAGACGTAAACGAGAACTTTGACGGTTTGTGAAAACAATAAATTCAGGCGGTTTCAGGCCAATACTTCTATTCTTGTAGGATATCACGCGATATATGCAAGAGGTGCATCAGTGGATGTGACCAGAGCTATGAACTTGCGCTTCAAGAGATTCGGTGCCTGACCACAGCATACTGAATTAATTAAATGGACGAACAGGTCACTTTCAAAAATGAAGTTTCCAAACCAAAAACCATAATATTACAAACATGGGAAGTATTTAGTCAATCTACTGGGCTTTTTTTTGATACTAGTCATGCCCCTACTGCAGAATTGAAGATATTTCATCATAACCTATTATTCCAAGTGATACGAGTTCTCATGATGTAGACATCATAAACCCAAACCCAACAAACATCATATGCAAAGATTCTAAAAAAAGTAGCGCGAACAATATCTGACATGCGTGGAGAGTGAATGTTGAGAAAAAATACGACAAACATGATAACACATCAAAATGAGATTATCTTAATTGTATTTGGGCGTCTATTTGAGTATCGAACATAGACGGGATCAGTCAAGTAGTCATCATCATTCACAGTTGTAAAAAATTTGCATGCAGATAATATGCGTAGTATAATATGCACCTAGAACTGCAGTCAGATAGAAACGAATAGCCAATACCGCCAAAAAGCTGGAAATCTTGAATATGTTCCTGTGCAGCACGCAGCACAAAACCATACAGTTTGCAAGAATTCGTGCTAGCACGGTACACACTTCAACTTCGGAAAGCTATTATGAATACACAGGAAGTATGCTCGCTTAACACGCTTGGGAAATTTCGTGTTGGCACGCAAAGTATGCGTATTCTATTCTAAATGGCACCCCGCTCTTAGGTTTCAACTGAGTACGGAGCCTAGCCTACTTTATAAAAGAAATTTGGTTCTAGTAAGGATTTGGCTTCGCCCTTGCGAGCAAGCGCATCTCACATACTGATTTCCTTACGCCACGCAACTGTATCTTGGTACCCACACAACAAGTTCACCCTACCTGTCTCTTAAGGTCTTTGAAGGTATTCACACAGTCCTTATTTACATACGCAATCTCCTCCCAAATCAAATCCATCGCATGCGAGTGGATAAAGTCGATTTCAAAACGACTACATAGCGCGACGCCAAACCTCACAAACATGTGTTGTAGTTCAGGAGGCCGTTTACTATTTTGAAACAGCGTGTTCCCAAAGATTCGTTTGAGTTTGAATACTAAGCTGCGATATCACTTATGGTTATATGATGCGGCAGTTGCAGTTTTCAGCAGAGGATTTGTGGGCAAAGCATTTTAACCTCTTATAAAACGATGTTTGGGGATCTTCTGGTATTTTGTACCCTGAGTTATCACTCCAGTATCACGCATGCATGGTCTACTTACCGCGATCTCAAACTGTATCACTCCCAAATTTCATCTAAATCTGGACAGCGGTTACTGAGGTTACGCAGTGTTTATGATCACAATACTTTCCTCGACTATGCTACAGTAATGCTAAAATTGGACGGTGAAGTTTTTTTTAGGTGGTAAAAAGTATAAAATAGGTATCAACTGCTAATCTGGTGGTCGAAAGATCATCTATATTGTGCATATTACATACGACCTTTCGTTTATGAGAAAGATTTTCAGCACGACGATTAGTATAAGCCTTGGCATATTTCCAATTGATTTCAGTGATGGACAACCGGTCATTTATGCGCCTCACGTATCATTCATTTTACTTTAGTAATACTCGTAGCAGATGCATATGTACATGATGTGCATAAAACAGCACTGTCGATAATTGGTTATCGATTACTGAAATGATATTTATCGCTGTACATGACGAGCTAACGACTTATCTTCCACTTGGAAGTTCAAAAGACTTATCTGGACAACCACATCACGGATACACCGGTAGCACACTTTACCAGTCAATGTTTATGAATCAACAATTTGAAGGGATCAAATGTGACATCACTTTTGTCTTTTATCGGATCAGTGAAACTGCACACAATATTAAATTTTCCATTTATTGTGGACAGGTTCCACACTAACTTCTTCCAGACATCTCATGAGGTGACGGTTTAAATTTCTGCAGACTTATTTCCTGCGCCATAGGCGGGGAAAGTAATGGGATAGCGAAAATTTTTAATTCGAGATAATGTTTTCATGACGTCTTATGACATACACACGTCATAACACTATGTCACTCATTTCTATCGGTCGGTCTGTCTGTCGTCTATCGTCTGTCTGTTTGTCGTCTATCCGGTGGCAAAGTAGAGATCTGATGAGATTGAAATTTTCGCAATAAGTTACTACTCGGGTAAGGGTGACACAAATTCTGATTTTTGGAAATAGACTGATACTAAATCAGTTGGAAGAGGGCAGTTCCTGGTTATACTCACTCGCTTATGTGTGGGTATTTCATTAAAGGTCCAATTTCCCGCTTCGGTTTAAGCAACTACTACTGCAGATTACTGCATTTTATTTACTTTATTTCTACTGCAAAGGTGTCAGCTTATTGAGGAATTGGATTGGATTTTAAAACTGTTGTTCTATATGAAGTAAATTTTTGAAATATTGGAAATTGTGGGAGTTTCTGAAATAAAAAATTTTGAAAGTCAATATTCCCAATGATTTTTGTGCAATCCTTAAAGCCAACGTTTCAAAATACGACACAAAACTCTACCGTAGCATGGCAGTTACAGCGTCAACCTGCTTGATGCAATTTTCCACTGTCAGGCTGCTCTCCTGATAAGCTTGAGTACGAAAACTACAGCTAATAATTGATTTGTTGGCCAGCGATACCACAGCTGAATTAAACTCAATATTGTCTTCGAAGAAATAATTTTTCAAAAATATAAGCGACCTCCTGTACTATCGCGGCTGCCGCTACTTCTGCCTCCGCACATCACGCTACTCGATGCCCGCGTCATATCAACTGCCTCAGGATCGAATTCCGATATTTAGTTTTTCGGAGCGTGTTATTACCGTCCTTTATTGTATATGTGAAGCCTGTCGCCCAAGGCAGAGCTGCCGCCGCTGCTGCCTTCCAATATTGACACATAATTTGGATTTGCGGATGTGCGAGAACATCGCGCTGTCATTAAGTGCCTGCAAAATGTACTGAAAGACAACAGATGGATGCACTCAGAACCTGAGATTGATCCGCCTCTCTGGGTTTCTCACTGATGCACAGAATTTTATGGTGGGGTCTGATTAAAAGCATAGGCAATTCTGTCTCTCACTTAATAGGAGATACATGAGTTTGTTGGTGGGACTTGACTGAGCACCTACATTATTATCAGGGTGATAAATGTCCCAACGAACGCACGCTGTGACAAAGAAGAAAAATGCTCGACGCACATGAGGTATCACAGGCAGAATATACTAGGGGCTAGAGTTCTGGAACTAGATGATGAGTAGGACCCAAAGCTGGACTCACCTTCAAAATGGCTGGTCTTGGGAGCTAGCGCAGATACACCCATGACTACTTTTCGGTGACACTTCCATAACATATAACCTCAAATTCCAATAGAATCTGTTTTTCTGGACTCTTTTCCATCGTGCCGACGTTCTCTGGGCCTCGTCAGACTGTTGCTTCCCACCCAATCTCGGTAGTTCTCAAAGACTGACCCGTACGACCAGTGCATTATTCCTAGAGTACCTAGAGCTCGAAAACATCTAAGAGAGACAAGAGTCCGTTGGCATCAATCAGTTTAAAATTTATGTCAACAAATCGCCTCAACTTCTTCATAGCAATCACAGTACGCCGACATTATTATTATTATTATTATTAAAAAATGGCGTCAAGCAGGTGAACTCTGTGCTTCGTACGCAAAAGTAACACTTTACATTTATATTAGATATTTGCGCGGTTGACCTTTTCAACTTAAGAAATATCGAAGAGCCACCAACTTTTTATTTGATGGTAAGGAAAAAAAAAGCACACAATTCTGTATGACCCCAATTCAGTTAGGATAGATTTATATGTAGTATAAGTTGCTCAAACAGAAGTGTAACGGGAAAGAAGTTAACTACGCCTTGAAATGCAGTACAAGTTGTAACAAAATCAAGTGGTTTGATTTTGTTCGTAACATTTAAAATTTAACCGTGTGTATTCGTTGACTCCATGTATGAAGATGCTGTAAGAGCACCCACTATTCTACTTTTCTACAATATACAGTAATTCATCCCGCAGCTTTTGTATATTGCACATGCGTTATCATAAGCGGAATTCCGCTAGGGCATACTTATAAACAGAAAGCGAATCGCAGTTGCCGCCAGTGGCGAGGGCCTTGATTTTACGGAGGGTGAATGAGAAACTAAAGCTAATAAATGTTCAGTAAATATCATGTATTCCACTTTTTGATAGTTTCATGAGAGAGGAAAACCTTAAAAATTAGTACGAGATACAGGCAAACAGAAGCAAACACAGTTAAACCTAGTGTTCTATACGGTACGTGTATGACCAGTGAGAATTCTCCGCTTCAATTAGTACCACTTATATCATAATTTCTGTCTAATATTTAAAAATTATAGTGATCACCTATTAGTTCAGTGTCTTGAATAGAATCATTGGTCCAACATTAAAGCGTTGCTGTTATATCGTATGCGTCGAATCCGCGATTACAGTACAAAAATTCATGTGTATGTGAATTGAAAATGTGTTTATATTCTACTATCTACTTGACTCCATTCTGCCATTAAGCCTACTCCCACCTACGCCTTTGACAACGAAATATCTAAGACTGAGATCGGGGCTCTGGGGATTTGGAAACTCCGGTATTTAATAAGCACAGCATGGTCTCTGCATTGCACTTGGATATAGAGGCACTCTCCTACCTCGCTCTGCGGAAATAAATTTTGAAAGATAAATATAAAATGTTAATTACCGGGAATGCGCCTACAATCCGCCTTTATTCCAATTTGAATATGAATCAAAAACGGGAGAGAGAGAGCGACAGATACCGGGTAGACAATAGCAAGGATACGTATACTACTGTTTAAAGTTGTTGTACGGCATAGTATTTAAATGAATATTAAGTTTGAATCATGTGACTCGGCAGCCTATTTCAAAACACAACATGAAAAAGGTTAAATTTTGACATTGGGGTGCCAAAAATCAATGGTTTAATGAAATGGAGAGGCTACCCGGTACATGTATCCACTAGTGCATAGGTCACCTAACGAGCCCTTTTGTGCTTCTATCCCATTCTATACATAGAAGTACACCCACAGTATAGTCTGCCTCTAATACTCGAAGAACTCATAGCGATAAAACTGTGTGCTAAGAAATTTTCTTCGCTATCGCGTGCAAAGGTTAGCTCTGCCATTGCATGTAGCTAACGTCTACATCCCCATTACATGTAGATGGTTAGTCCTAAGTCCCACCAACAATCTCAACAGTCTGCTACTAAAAGAAAGAGACAGAATGGTCTATCCCCAGCACACACGGCAAACTCTCTCTACTGTAGAATGTCAATTTTTTTCTCAGATTAAATATTGGGTTGACCACCTGGAAATACGTATTCTCTTGATTCTATGTGGGTCTAACCGTAGGGAACACTCGCAAGTATATCAACCTTTGCATTGCCTTGTACCACAGCGAGAGCAATTATCTAGAGACTTCTATATTGTTAGATAAGTCACAATGTTATCTTATAAGTCTTGGATGTCGGTAAAGTCAAGCCACTTCCTCCTCGCTTATCTGCTGGACTCTTGACTCCCACTCCTCTTTCATCACTCCTTCAAAGTAAGCAAGAAACCTCCATCTGCATCACCAACAAGAGAACAGTATGCCTTTTACCTAAATTCATAACACTCCGATTAGCGTATAATAAATAGAATCATACGAAATATCCTTCGTCTGATTATCAGAAGCGTGAAAGTCGATCTAGGTCCAAATCTTTTTACCCTATAATAATAATCGGTCACAAGAATATGACCGGTTTGATACGTTAATTTACTATGTTATATTTACAATTTAATAATACAAACCGAATTCGGTATTTCATCAATAATAAATATTAAATACTAGCACCATTCCGTTTCCGTATTTATTGAACCATCAATATCCATTAAGAGATATCCAAAATAAAATATTGAATGGCCTCATGGTAATGAAGATTAATAATGAACGGTTTTGGTTGAGTATCAGTCGAATCTACCCGTTTATTATGAGTGTTTACTTCCATACAACGCTTGTCGTTATGTTATATTCAAAAAATAACTAGTGGGCATAATGTGATAGTCAGTACAAAAACTAATAATGGCGAAATACCTATAAGGATGCCCATTTTTTAATTAATTTCAGATTTGGTTGCCTGTTAAACAGTAAATGATTCGAATAAAATCGAGACCACACATACGTCTTATACATACAAGATACTTAACAGTGGAAACAAAAGTTCTTTTGTAGGTAAGTAGAAAACAACACAAAGTATTTCTTATTCATGGTTCAGTGGATTTTAGGGATACACACAAAACTATCTTTGATATTTTGTCTAGCATCGATGTGAATATTCACCTTTGGTTCTCTATGATTCATCAAAATTAGAAATCTATTGAATCTGGGAAATGCTTTTCAGATATGCATACTTTGCCTATAACTTCATAATCACATTCTCAACAAGGTTTACGTCGGTGTCAGGTTTATTGCGGAATATTGGACTACATGAACATTTTACTCCTATGGGATTGGTTTTATTGACCTCGGAAGGGTCCAAGGAGCTTCAACTTTTGAGTGTGATGTTTAGTTAAAAATAATAATGTCATCGTTTCGACAAAGGTACAGCTACTTATAATCACATAGCTTTGATACAGTATTCCTGAATTAAACTTACCATACTATAAAATATGCAATCAGTATACGGAATCATCGAAGAGGTTTACCTGCAACAAAGCAACATGGTATTAACACAATGATAACATTATTTGGGTTTGTGATCAGTGCCTCAGTGGCTGAGACTGATGAAAGAAAATAGGAATTAAAGTTGATAAATCTGGCCAAAAATATGAAGAATTCAAATTTTCAGTTGATATTTTACTATTATATAAATTTTTGCATATAAAAAACAATTACTACTCTCACAGGGTTTTTTGAATCGTTTTGGTTTTTGAACCTTTCAACTAAATCTGCATTTTTCTAAGGATTAACATGTCAATTGTAGATAACATATATTATTCACCCAATTATAAATTCGAATAAATAGTTTGAAAGTTATCAACACATGTCAACACATATGAACGTGTAAATGTAGCATATATTAACCAACATAGAGTGAATACGAAAGCATGTTGATCACAGGTCAGTCCGTCTACTTGTCACCGAGTAAAATCTCCATCTAAGGAAGCACTCATTTAAAGTCGGTTCTGTTATAATACCTCTTTACCCCGCAAACTGCGTCTGTGGGAACCAGCGGCGGTGAATTTGCATATTTATAAGTCGCAGAAGATTCAGATAGAGAAGGATTTGCCTCGGGAGTTTATTAAACTCGCTGACGGAAGCAGCTTGGCACCGCGTGGAGACGCCGCTACAACTTTTCGGTTATCATTAATTGTTCAAATACTACCATCCAGGGACTGGAGAATTCCCACTAGACTCGGTCATGTTTGAATTACAAATGCCAACGTTGCAGGGTGGCATAGGTCTAAGCTTTATTGAATGTGGACGTTTTTTTCAAAATAAGGTTTTGCAGAATTCAACACCAATTTTATTCCACTTTTTGGGAATAAGGGAAGGAGGTACTGTATACATAGAATATTCGGATTCAACACAATATGTTTTCTGACATTTTATGGTGTTATACAGGTACATTGTTAAGGAACATTCTGAGTTTTTCATATTTTTATTATGATTTCAGTGCATGATCAACTCATGTTTTGTTTCAGAGTCTCCGAAATGTTCAATATTAATACAGTCAATGAATGTTTTTAAATAAAATCTGCTATAGTTAAACTTAATTCCAATCATTAGGCTAAAGTTGCGTAGTTTTGTGACGCGTTCCGATTTAAGTTTTCAATCATCGTCAGTCTGAAACATTGCATTTAGATAACACAATTTTATATCAATGAAGGAAGAGTTCCACAACCTAACAACTGTAATGGATTAGGTGATCACAATTTTCACCTCATTACACTGTTGTAGCGTTAAAAAGTGATTTTTTTTCAGATATTTTCAATTATTTGAATTTACAGCACCCTAACCGTTTTTTAACAGTTTGGTATGCACTCCTCCCCCCCACTCAGATTCTGATGTACCAGTACCTGCATATTTAGTTGATGCAGTTTCCAAGTAGGTTATTCTCTGTATCTGATAGCTTTATTATTTGATGTTTCAATATTTCACTATTCTAATTTAGTTCTTTTGAAGTTTTATGGTGTTCGTTGGCATCAAAAGTGAAACCTCGGATGCCTTGTCGTTCCATTGCTGCTGAATTATCACAATGTTTGACTAAAGTGTCAGTTACTGTGTCTGATTCTATATTTGTTTTTCGAATGTTGTGTTTAAAATGAATTTCACATGAGACTGGTCATGCGATATATTGAATTATTTTTTAAATGATAACTTTTCATAATTATCCTATTCTTGTCAAATTTAAACGAATATGGTAAGTGTCCTCGCATGAAGATGCAACTCATATTGTTTTCACTTCAATAAAAGTAAATTGAGAATGGTGACGGGAAAGAAAATACCAATAATTATTAGTTTTGAACTCATCATAATTAGTGTTATTACGTTACGTCTTTAACGAAAACTTAACAGATAATAGCTGACTGGAGCTTCGGAAACGGAGTGTCTTAATTACCTCTTATATGGCTAAAGCTGGCGCATAAGGCACTATTTGCTGCATGAAAATGTATGATGGGTTCCTAAAGATGTACATACATAGATTGTGAAACTTTTTCCCATCAACGTCTTGTGGAGAGAGAATATTGCATTGTAAATCAGGTAATTGTATTCACCTTGTGAGCATTGCTTACGTGAAGATTTTATGGCATCTACAAAATGGAAATGAAATACATGGGATCAAAAGCTTGCCATGGCAACGTCGTTGATTCTGGATGATGCCAAGAGCAAACATCACTTTAAACAGACACAGAACCTTTTTCGAAGGATCATGAAAATCCGCGGTATTAAATCCATCATTTTGACTTTTTAGTATGACTTCAATGTCTACATAACCTCATATTTGTGTTCGCCAACCACTAAAACCCCCCATATACAGGATTTCATCTTGGATCAGCCATCTTGAGTTTTGTAAGACCTTAAATTTGTAATCAGCGACCCAAAAAAAACAGAGAAAACATGATCTGATCCCTAGGCCAGATTTTTTTTGTGGGGCCGAGTAAACATTGGTTGTAGTGCTTAAGTTACCCAGATCAATTCAGAATTTACCCAGTCCTGAAAATAGCGTCCACCGGCGCATCACAGATCATAATAATGTGATAAATAAATATCTACTAAACTGTTATTCTTATTTATAGTCAGTGGTTAACGTGAAGTTCACATACGGGTTCTAAACCTTATACTACAGTTACCAACAGACTACCTGCAACATAGTTTATATATATATATATATATATATATATATATATATATATGTATTTTTGTAATTAAAAATATGTTTGCTTCATCGTGGTATCCAAAAACCAGAAAGCGGATTTAATTGTTAATGAACGTATAGTAATAAAGTTAACCTAAGGACTTGCCTCAAGATTGGAAGTCAAACGATTGTTTACTATAGAGTTGTTGAACGTCTCCTAATTCAATTTGAAGCGGTAAAGCCACAGCTCTGGAAGCAATTTCAAAGCTGACCCTGTACCCCTAACGTCTCTCCCGAAGTATACGTATTGGGGACTAAAAGGTTTACAGGGAATATCGAGTCCTTTGGGAGTGGGGCCGCACAAAGCAATGTGTGCCTGGTTCCAACAGACGAATGGACCTTTAGCCTCGTAAATTGGTCAGAGCCTCACTCAAAGCGAACACATTTCTCACAGCTCGATAGGGCAATGAAATTTAGATGCACTATCCAACCCCTCGTCTACAAATCTGGAGGTAGTTTGTGTTTGTAGCTGTAATTTTTCCAGCTTACGTGTTTATCTAGATTTCTCGATATTTTATAGCAGAGAAGAACTGGGAATTTTCATGTCTAAGCGAAACTAGACTAATGCCAAAATACACAGCACATTTGCGTAGTGGAACCTTCATATATTTGCTAGCACAAGGAGGTGCAAGGACATTCTGACTAGGGACATGTGTAAGTTTAGTCTGTAGTGGCCCATTGAGAAATCCTACCACCGACATTTATCAGGAAGTGCTATGGTCCTCTATCTAGCCATGCTTTCGCCAGTACGCTGTATGCCTTTTCGTCCAAGGCGCAAACGATGCTATCTGACTACTACCCAACACCTAGACTTACCAGGTGGGCTACTTTCCCATTTTGTGATAAAGCACTGTGTCCAAAGGCTCACATGAGGGCACATAAGTAGAGTACAATAAAAATGAAGCATCCTAAACGTCATGTTTAATATGTATTCTGAGGCCACTGCCAAACGGTAAATATGTTAAAACTTAATTATTGAAGCAACTATTCATTAGATTTCTCAAAATTATATGGGTTTTTGAAACTTTCCGCTTCGTTTATGATCACCCATTATAATCGGTATAACCATATAACATCAGTTAACTTACTTAAAAAATGAAAGCATACCTGCTGCATAGTACATACAACTATACCAAAAGATTGTGTGCATTTAAGGCACATTGAACACATGTAGAAGGTATGCGCGCACATACAGACAAGAGAAGATAAATCAAGTTCGACAGCTTAAAGCATTATAATGCACAGTCGATTGATTGCAACTTCAGATACTACGTAAAGCGTATGGTTAAGTGAAGCCCGATATTGAAAAATTACATCGTAAAACAGGGGAGGCGACGGGGCCGGCTGGAGAGCGGAGAAGAAGGGCCGCCATTACACACTTTATTTAATATGCAGCTGGCGAACGACGCCTTGGAATTTTATTAGAGATGAGGGCGAAGCGTACTGGATTATTATAAGAGAATTAAAAGGAAGAACGCTCAATCGATAACCATTATAGGCAGAAGTAGAAGGAAGAAGTCCGAGAAAATATATGACAAAACCTTGAAAATTTACTTAGTTGTGTCTTCAGGTTCTCAGACGATTTGTTTGTAACTCGGATAAAGGTAGTAGTATTGCTAGGAATTCACTCACATCCAATTCTTCCATTGTGGCCTTTCGTAGATACTTTCTACTATGACTCTAACTCTACTTTTTCATTTCTCTATATCTTGAATCGTCTACATCTTCAATTGTCTCAGTAGGAGAAATGCATGTATTGTTACTGCAGATTTATTGGCATATAGTAGCCTAGCATACCTAGATATATCTCTAGGGTATTAAGTCTACATGTGTGGAAAGCTTCAGTATCAATTCAGTATCCACAAAAGATGGCTTGCAGTTTGATCAGTTTGATCAATGGAATTAATTGTATAGCTCTGGGTTTTCCAAAAATCTCTTAACGGTTTTACCGTCATTTGTTATACCACATCCTCGTTACACGTCTACCACAAGAACTATTTAATTTTAAAATATTGATAGAACTCTAATACACGTTTTTCTACTTTTCCTGAATCAGTGACAAGACAAATATAGCATCATATATGTTTCTAAGTTTTTCTCGTTGTCCTCGATAAATCTTGAGTTGCAGTATCTCATCCCACCGGACCTCACAGAGCCGTTTAGACTGTGACCCAGTTTGGTTCAGTATGCTTCAGCGAAAGATATGTTGGCAATGTTGTCCAAAACTACAATTAAGTCATTAGATCTTAAATGCTGAATGGGGGATATTATATTGCTGGATTCGAATTTGAATCAACTTGCTATATGTTTTTATCATCTCATCTCGATCATCTGTATTCTAGTCTTTTATGATAGTTGATACTTAACATCTTATTTGGAAACTAAACTGTTACCCTGGAAGCAGTCAAAAATATGGACGTCATATAATTTCAACAAGTGACTTTCATTTTATACTTGAAAGGGCTGCTAAGGCAGCCGAAACGTTAGTAAAGATGTTCCAGTTGATCATATGTCATTTCGGTTAGCGACCAACAGAGAATATAACGAACTAGAGAGACAACCACAGGAGAGGAATTTCAGAAGTTACATTAATAACAAGAGCATCTCTTGAATCCTCGGATGGAATGAAACATCAGACAAATTATCCACGACCGCAAAACATGCTGTTTCATCGATGCATAATTATGAAAGTTTCTGATGAAAAAACTAAGTCCGGTGACCGAACCTGAATACCCTTGAGCTTGAGCGCCGTTGTTGCCGGCAAGTCATTCATCGCAGGTCGCCACATAGCGGCAGTCATTGCGTCGCGTCTCTGTCGAAGCCATGCCTGGACAATTCATCGGGAGCATGCAGAATACCTGTCTGGTTTTCCTTTCCGACACACGCGTCGCTACGTTGCCAGCTCGTGGACCTCTGAATTAATTTTCTCTATAACTGTAATCGCGAATATATATTTTGTCCTATGACCTGTGTTGTACTGATCTAAAGGTATGGCAAGCAAATATAAATAACGAATTGGTTTGATAAATTTAAGATAAATGGTTAATATGAACTATTGTTCCAGGACGACGAGGTGGGTATTCTTTGTTTATCTTTCCATCACGCAGCCCTTCTCATACTCATTCTTAGGAGAAATTTATTTTTTTTAATATGTACGAGGGTCACACTGAAAGTTTTTAGATACAGTAAACTACAAGGTTTTTTTTTAACTTTATTCAGTTTTGTCAACATATTCTCCCCCTCAGTACATTTACGCATTCGGTAAAACCACTTGTCAAATTCTTGCGACTAACGTTCTTTTGAAAGGTTGCTAATTTCCTCCTCTTCATCGGTGGATAAATGGCGACCTCATAAATTTCCTTTGATCTTAGGGAATAAGAAGAAATCGCACGGAGCTAGGTCCGGAGAATAAGGTGGGTGAGGCATTGACACCCCTGTTCAGCAAAAAAAATCGAGTGTTCTAGCAGCGCTGTAACTTGTAACTTGTATAAATATGGAATATCTAAAGACTTTCAGCTTGACCCTCATACTACCATTTGATAGAATAGGCATTTTCCAAAATATTAGCAGAGGAACTACATTCGCTAATAAAAAATAATATAATTAATATAAATAGGCCTGATTGCAACCGAAAATCTACTATCTAGTCTAATCTAATCTAAAAAATGATAATGTTCTACATCACCATTATAATGGCCACACCGTTGCCTGGCATGGGTTTGTGATTCATCTTTGTATCGGTTTATGAATAGTAATATATTTTTTCCATGAAATCTCTCAAATTTTATATCCTTTGTGATCTCATAAAGATAGACACGATACAATTCGATTTGAGAATTCAAGTAATCTAAGATAAGGTAGTAATATAAAAAGCAACAATTTATGTTTCGGCGGTCGTATACGAGGGTAAATATGAAAATACATCATACACAAAACACAATCATAGACAAGAACTACTTAAACCGCAAATGAAGGCCTGGATTATTTTGTTCAAATAGTGTTCTTAAACTATTCTCAAACATCAACGTTTTTGCAAGTGTCTTATTATATGATTTTTGACCACCATTCTGTAGTGTCTCTGTCTAGAATCTGGAATATTAAAGATAATTAAATTATGCTATGCACTTCAAGCACTTCAATCTATAGGTTTAGGGCATGTAACTTCGGAGAAGGGACCTGTACAACTTTTTTATATAGGGACTTGTCATATAACTTCCCTGTATTCTATATATTTTTAGGCTAATTTAGACAATACTAAATGATTATATGATCGGCTGAATATCAAACTAGTAGTTTTTTCTATGTTTATAGCATCTGACGATCGTAATATCAATTTCTTCAGACAAAATAAATACGAGTATATATGGATTAAACTGATTATAGGCACTGTAAGTGAATTACCTACATTTTTACTCATTACTATGTATTAGATTTCAACATATTGGATTTCATTGGTTATATTAATTTTTCCAGATGCAACAACATGACGATCTCTACACCAGTTCAGCTGGTTTCGATGAGAAACTGAAATTTGATATGCAGTGTGCAATAGCAATGTTGTCACATCCATGATACTAAAAATGAAGATGCAAGGTTATTGCTGAGCGTATTTTGCATATACAGCTTAAGTACACATTGCAGTCTCCTGAATGACTAACACTTCCTATGTACAAAACCCTCTTTTTTGTATTTGGATTCGATGATTAGATACAATACTGCATGCAATTTGAAGTTATTCTAGGAGGATTTGCTGTCTTATAAAACCACTAGAAATAGTATTTCTGATGTAGTTACCCTTGCAAATACAATATAGTAGGCATAACTATTAGCATACTTACTTAACTTGCCTGTTAGTTTAAACCACATCTCAGTGATGAACAAACTTTTCTAAGCTTCCAACCGCCCCGGCGGCCTTTTTTTAAAGTGAAAAGTAATTAAAAAAAATCATTGATATTGTAACTATACTATAGTCATATGTGGCTTTAACTAACGGTAAGGGCGAGTAGGATTATTAATTATTAGAAGCATTGTCACAGTGTAGGCCAATGCATCAGTGATAGGCATTAATAAGCTGATATTTCTGCATGAAGAAGGTTAAATGAAAATTTAGGAACTCACTTTTCTTGAATTTCTGACCGAACAGATGCTTTTTTACCATAGATCAACATCAAAAGTGCCCTCACGAGGCAAGGCCAGTCACATGACTGGCAGCTTGTTCCTTAACCTTACGCGTTCCATTTTTTTACTACGCCCTGAATTGATAAGAAACATGTGGAACTGAAGTTTGGGCGTTAACCATTCAAAAAAATTACTACATCCAAAATCATGCAATATAAGAAACGATATTTGGAGAAGTCTTGATGATATTTTTTACCTAATTGCTTACTCTAAAAACATTAGCATTGCCTACTAGGTGCCCGTATCATAGTCCTGACCAAATTTCTTCACGACCATACCGTTTTTACGTGGTGACAAAAACTTCAACAGACAGACCGAACGACAAACTAACGGAAATTTGTGCCATGGATTTTCGTGAAGTAAATATAAAGCATTCACAAATCCTCGCTTAAAAGTGGAAAGTAAAAACATGCTAATAAAGAAAGTCAATCTGACAACGGAATAGATCTATACGAGGAAAAGGCCGTTAGAGAGCGCATGACATGAAATCTCTACTTTTAGAATGAAACTTTTTAGGAGTTTTCAGCAAATAACGAACTCTAGACGGCTCACGCAACAGACGAGGCAGCGCAGCAAGGGTCCGTTGGGTCTATTTAATATTTAGAGAGTGCTACTGCTCCAGCTGCCACTGCGCCAGCAGACGAGATCTATCGCTGCAGCCTGCAGACGATGATGAATGGCGCGGCTTGGTAGCTAGCTGTCAACTGGATTCTCGTTGAACAGAAAACGGTTATTTATGTTTAAGTGGTAATTTGCTCTCGTATTCTGGAAGCTTGTTCCTGTGCTCAAGAACATTGCCGAAATTTCATGTACGTGGATCATTCTGAAACTTTCTGGGCTACAAACAGAATGCACAGACTGGTCTTAAGGCCAATTTTAGGAACGCGAAACCATGTTTGTCTTCCATTTAAAATGAGTGCGATATTAGGATCTAGATAAATCCAGTATCAGTTTCTGGGTATGCACACATTTTCGATAACGTTTACCGACTATTCTCTGCAACAAAGAGTCATAAAACCATGATAATAAGTTAGATGAAAAGCAAAGCACTGTTGAAATTTAGTAGCCCTCACTTGAAACTAACAAAAAAGCATTGGCTCGAAATTGCATAAAAAAACTTTTCATTTGGATGTAACTTACCAAAAAAAGAAGAGTCAGTGAATTCATATACCCAATTATTTGACATTAACTACGTCTCAAAAAAAAGTTGTATTTTCTTCATTTTTCTGATCTCAATAATAAAAAATGGCGTAAGTAGATTGACGCCGTACTTTCAATGCAATGTTTTTAGTTTATAAGTGAGTATTCAATCCGTTTTTTGTAATTTTGATCGTTTAGAATTTACATTAAGCACATCGAGAATGTTGATACAATTTCCAAGATACCCAAAAAGGCATAAGTTTCCAAAAATCCGCACGATTTCCAATATTTACAAAATGTATTCCTAGTTGATCACCTATTCTGAAATTTATTCAGTCTTCTCTACTGATATGACTGGAGTTGAAATATTCACTCTTCTTGGAGATTTTTTTGAAAGCTAAATACTACTCAAGTATTTATGATCTTTATTTGGTTTGAATGCAGTAATTTTTATTAACAGCGGATGAAATAGGCCCCCTTTAAATAGCGGAGTTAACCAAGCGTCCGCTTCAAATGATGTGAAATTAAGTCTAATTTTGTATTCGATATTTGACATGTTGTTAGAAGCATTAAGGAGCATCAAAAACATTGGAAAAATAAATAAGAGCATTTTTTCTGACGATAGCCTCGCCTCTAACCACTACTAAAAAAGCTATTTCATGAATAGCGTAATAGTAACATAGCATCAGAATTTTATCACAATCAGAAATGTGCTTTCGAAATTATAGAGATGCCAAGGACTGTCAAACAGACAAATAAACAGACGAGAGACAGACAGAAAGACAGCCAGACGAAATATGTGGCATGTTTTTTGTAATATATACATAGTGAAACATGACAAAGTATTTTAAAATTTTCGCGATCATCACACTTTCCCGCCTATCGCCGTGCGAGATAAACCTAAATTTTTCACCAATTTATGAAAAAAGTACACGTTCAGATAAAGTCGTGTCTTATTTCACCAGGTTTCAGGAATAAAAGTCTCAAATGTATGACGCGTTCCACTTTTCTTATTAAAACGTAGCCAGACTAAGAATTAAACCTGGAACGTTGTGGTTTGAAATAATAATAGAACTCATACGAATGATACAAGAATTTCAACCAAATAAGAGCGTTAACTGCATGAAACTACACGTATAACACACCATGCATTCTTATGAAATGATTAACGTTTTTTCACTTCGGAATAAAACTGGTCGCATAGCAAAATTTGGTACAGTTAATTAGAGGGTTGATTATTGATTAAATTTTGAACAGCCAGCGCCAGCGCTTGGAATCTTGCTTGTGAATTTCCATTTTCATTGTCAACTGAAATGTCCCAATCTATTTGTTTTTTCCTTTCCAAATATATTTTTATTCGAGCTATGCAAGCGGAAACTTTAACATTTGACAAACAATTCTATTTGCTACCTAATTTGAACACTTGAGCCATTTGCATTTTTTAGTTATAGGGATAAAAAAATATTTTGGAACGACTACAACTATAACTTATAAAATTATGTTCTAACCATTATATTGAAATGAAAATTGATTAATATTAAGTTGCAATGGAGTAAAGTAAAATCCCTATTTAAGCAAATGATGATGATTGAATGTTAACCTTCATGAGAAACCGGAAAAATAATTATACGTACCGGGTACAGCAAAAACACTAATGTCCTTTCTCCTTTTTGTTCTAACGCTCGGTTTGTGACGAACGATCGTCTTTGGGGGCAAAAACTCACAGACAGTTGATATATAAGGGGTAAATTTTAGTTATCAGGGAAGGCCCTCCAACAACGAGGCATAGATAATAATGTCAGCGAGAGTCGTACAAAAGAGATTAATGGTATTGCAAGCAATGTTAATATCAGTCTTTATTTTAGGATTTGAAGTTCCGGAACCTACATTAGATTCAACTACGGCACATCTGGATCTATTATAGCTGCTTAGGAGCACAGTGGTCGCATAGAGTATAATTCTAATGTCGTAGAAGTGCTCAACCCAAGGCTTATATTTACTTTGTCACGCTCTACGACAGGATAACTCTCAAGATAATTTTACAAAACTGCAACTGTGAGAAGCCTTCAGTTAATCGTAACTTATTTTCAGGGCTGATTTTTTAAGGATAGATATAAGTCTTTAAATCCAAAATGTAGTTTTACCATAAATATTGGATCCACATGGAAAACTTATAATTTGATGCCATTCAACAATACAAGGGCCTTACAGAAAAAAATCTTAAGATATTTTGATTCATTGCTTTTATTGATTATATTCTAAGTAATTGTTAGAAAATTTAAAGCGAGGTTGAATATATACCATTACACAGAATAGATAAATTAATACATACGTAATATGGAATGCCGATAAAGCTTATCTGTACTAGGAAATTATATTTGTATTCATGTGTCATATGCAGGTGTTAGCACAACCATAGTTATGATAATAAAATGTAGACAATTGTAATGTACACGATGAATGCTCCTCAGCAAATGGTCACCACTAAAAGTTGGAATTTGAATGCACATGTAAAAAATGAACAATAAAACAGGTGCACAAAAAAATGTTTCCTGTGCAAGTCAAGTGACTTGTATAGTACGTATCTATGTTAATTTCACAATACAAACTACAAAAATTGAGTGTTACAACTCGATCATGATATGGTAACGAAATTTCAACAAATTCATTAGAATATTTAACAAAATACGTAGGCAGTTTCATTCAATCAAGAAACTGGATACAAATTTTGTTGCAAGGAATAATAAATTTTTCATACAAACAAAATTTGAGAAAAGGGAGATTAAAGTCACAAATAGAGGTCGGATAAATGAAAAAAAATCACGAAAAAATCCTATACCACCAATCAGTGGAATGGAATGTTAGTGGAACGCTAGTTTTCTATCAAAAAGAACTAACTATAAGTACTTATATGTAAATGATATAACCAAGTTTCAAACCGAGAACATGATAAATTCTCGAATAAGATTCAATCACCCCAAAATCATCAGTTAATAGTTCACTTTCTAGAGGAGGTACATGCATGCTGTGGAACATCTGCCCTATGTACATAGGATATTACTTAATAAAGTGTTATATGCATAGTTCGTGTACTAGACACATTACTCGCTTCATTTGCCGACCTAAATTATTACAGTTACATGTGTTGGTAACACTACCACTGTTATAGCGTAGGAGGAGGGTGTAAATTCGGGATTTAACGGCGATTTTACGACAAGCTGCTGATCAGTGGCGTCCGAAAGGGGAATGCTGAAGATATTGGGATATATTTATCGGTTTTCGGCCGTGCGTGATCGACATTTTCACAAAAATGTTTCAGTTTCATGCTTAAAACCCTCTTCAGGTTTTGTTGCACATTATTTCCTACAAGAGTTCTATTTTCTGATAGGTTTTTTGTTTAACCATGATAACCATGATAAAATTAGAAAAAAAATTCTTGCAGATTGCAATTTTTTGATATACAGAAGCAAGATGGCGGACTACTCATCCATATAAAACTGAAAATAGATACTTTTTAAAAAATTTCAGAGTACAAGATGATCGACTTTTCTGAGAGTTTTAGAATTCTACATCTAGATTCCAATTTCGGTCTGTTTGTCTAGGACATTCCATTATATTTCATCGGTTGTACATCGCAACTGTAAAAACGAAAGAGCTCTGATGAATTGATTTTATTCTTTTAATTTTGCACCAAAACTCTATTTCAGCTGAAAGACAAAACAATTTCGAATTATAATGTCCATGTCAAGATAAATGCACAATATTTTATTAAGTATCGGAATGAAGGCATTTATCGGTTACATTCACAATTAAAAACCCTCCGCATCGAAAATTATTCGAGTTTAAAAAAACTGAAAATGTCCAGAGGCGTGAACTACGCCAGTGCACATAGTTGGAGGATTTGAACATCATTGATAGGCAATATTCTATACCCTATTCCAATGTAATTTACCCCGCGTCAAAACAAACACGGAGACTGATTACCAGTGCTCACCCAGTTATCTCTCGCATATTGGTCATCAATTTGGCGATCAAGCGCATTTGTCTGTTTGTAGATACATTCCATTGCCCCTGAACCACTCAGAAATGCATTGGCCGATTACTATGATGCTCGAATTGTTTCAGGTTGCAAATATATGAAAGGCACCACCAAAGTTTTAGGTTTAATCTAAAACCAAGTTGGTCTTTATTATATTTGCAAAGGGTATCCAAGATCACGCATTTTATTCTAGAGTATAATATAGATAACTCCAACTGATATCACTATGGCTCAGAAATACGAGGGCTATCCTGATTCTGCTGAGCCTATCTAGTAGACGATTATATTTTTGCAACACATTTTGTCTGACATTTCAATCTAGTTGTTTACAAGTTTCATTAATGACAGCTGTTAAATATGCCTGATTTTTACATAATCCTTTCGCCAAAAGAGATTCAAAGAGGTTACCTACAAGGCTCATCTTTCAGCCACGGTCAAACAAATGAATATTTGAATGCCTAAAACATAGAAGAAATGAGTCATTCGCCGCATAGTCCAGACCTAGCACCTAATGAAGTCTTCTTATTTTCAAGAAATAAGAATGGTTCTGAAGGATTCAAAAATACATGACTGTGGAGAAGGAAATTATAAATAAATATGTTTTGGTAAATAAAATGTGTTTTACTTTACTAGGCTCCTGATTGAATCTTATAGCCAAAGAGGTGAATACTACCTTGGATACAAACCGCACATTTCATCCTAATGATGGTAGAGTAAGACCATCTACAATCTGCATGAGTTTGGCCTCAAGCCCATTCGTTTAATATAAAGTTATAATATGTAGATCCTATTAAGTTTTCCTATTACGTCTAAAAATATGTTGACGCTTAAGTAGAGATTAATAACTTTACTCTGATTTTCTCAAAGTGAACAAAATGATATTTGGAGGCTGATATTATACTGCCCTCGTATGGCAGTCATTACCGAAATCCTTCCCGATCCTACTCATCCCCTGATATTGAACCGACTACCAAATCTCACAAAGAAGTCATTCCATTCTTTCGAAAACTCTTTTCCATTTGCAACTCTTGCTGAATACATTTCGCTCAATCCACTATCAAAAGGCTTTTCATTAGGTTCAGTGCGATTTCCAGACCTTTTGTTCTTGAGTGCACAGTGGGGTGAATGCCAGCCGGGTTTATAATAACAGAAGGTCATCGATTTTTAAAGTAACTCTTTGCACTCGATTGCGTAATCTCTCACTTCCTTAAGAAACCGCTGCGGGAATTCATCAAAGTCTACGTTTGAGACACTATAGAATTTAGTAAAGGAGATTGACCACTGTATTTTAGCATACTAATGTAAATATGCTAATCAGATTTGCTCCCTATCCTACGCTAAGGATGGTTTATGAATCTTGCTTCAGTGAGATAATAGATTAGTTAATTGCAAAATGCAGTGTATATGGGTGGAACATATTTTTAGTATTCGATACTATGCAGATAAGGTGAGACCCATGCCGAAGAATTTCATGTTGTTGATTCAAAGGGCCGACAGTCCGGTACCCGAGGAATAGAACACCTAATTATGCATTTTTAAAATGTGAATATACAATATGTGGGAAGTACCAAGTGAATTCATTTGACTATTTTTAAAACGGATATAATAATCATGTAATGGTTTTGGATCGAACATCAACTTTTCCATTCAGTGTGTGTGTGTTGTATGTGTTTCCCGGTAATATCGTCTATTTGCCGCTGTTCTAAATATGGCGATAATAAGGCTAGTCGATTATAGGTATAACAGTAAATGACATTATGCTACAAGCCTGGGTATCTGTTCCTATTATCTGATAACGTTACTACAATTATAAATACATGATGCAGTAGACCTGAATATTATGAAATACAAGGCGTATATGAGTACAGAATTAATACTTAAAACCAAAAAAAGAAAAGTAATAGTTTGAGTCACCAGAAGAAATTTGATCGTTGAATGGCAAAGCCATCTGCCACAAAAGAGTTACCGATGCAAAAATTTGATATCTTCAATATTTTGTACGTGAACAAAGTCTGTAGTGACAGTTAAAACATAACTTGGCCTTTTCATTTAGATCCATTAATATATATTTTCAAATACTACAGTAGTTAAACTGGAGTTGTTTTTTGATATTTCTTTGAATGCGCCTAATTAATTTGATAATGCTATTAACCGTTATTTTATAATATCATGGTGAAAAAAGTTCTATATATAAATTATTGAAATGGGGGCCCGTCAAAGGAGGAAAGGGTGAAATCCCCCGGTCCCGGAATATAAAGGGTAGTTGTACGTCTGAAGGGTATCTTCCCAACGAGAGGGGGAAGATCGGAGGCAATTCCTCCCGGTGCCTGGATTTATCAGACGGGGGGGGGGGGTGCTCAGAAAAACTGTTTTCTACCAAAATGAGGAGGCTCGCATCCTATATTGTCCCCGATTTCCTCTCTCTGACCCTGAGGCTTGAAAATGGTAGATTCTATGAGTTCATTCATGCCTTCAGTATGGTTTGCTTTTTTATATTCAGGTTTACGAGAAAGCCCTGAATTCAGATTTCCCCCCAGGCTCGGATTTGGAGTATAATCCAACGCGTAGTCCAAATTCCGCTTGACATTAATACCTACACACCGACTATCATAGCTTAATGATACTGCGTAATCTAGTGATAGGATAGGAATCGATATAGATAAATCCCTCCATAATAACGATGATATTGTATTGCAACGGACCGGTATCTGTTACAGGAGGGGGTGTGCACTGTACAGCCTATACACGTGTCGATGCCTTCTCCAAAGAAATCGATACTACGGCTTCCAGGCGTAAACTCTGGCTATTGCCGTGCTGAACACGTCTGAAACGGCGACGCTGTACGAGGGTATCACAGGGAAAAATACTTTCCAGGCCAGACTTGACAATGTAATGAAGTCAGTCAAGAAACGAAAGAACTCGTTATGATAGGATTGTGCAATTTATACATAGAGATTCACAAATAAATGTCGTTATTTGTATCACGTTCCGATATAACGTTTAAAGCATTGCCAAGTTGTCAGAATAACTACTTACAATAACCAGGCTGGTTGCTTGTAGGCTAGCTAGCTCTAAGTTTTATGATGAATGTTCAAAGAGTTCAAACAGCGTGTTTTATGTCTATATCAGCTAACAATAATCAGCCTTTTTTCTGCTCTATTGGCTACGCGGTTTTGAAAGCACTTGAAACGAGCCATTTTGATCTCAGCTTCAGTGTCAACCACTAAAGATACATGGGAGTATAAGTTAGTTCCCTCAAAATTTCAGAACGAGAAGTCACTGAGTCTGCACATTCGAATTGTTGGAATACTATATTAACATTAGGCAGACTCATTGAAGTTTAGAATCGTTCTAAACTTTTGTTGGAACAAACTAAGTATATCAATGTAACTTCTTTAACTTATGCCGAGGTTTTCATTCTGGTTCATTATGTTTTCTACTGTCAGCTAAAAATACAAAAATGGAAAAAATAGATTTTTAAATTATGAAATGCACTATTATTTTTAATTGCTTCCAGAGTGACAGTTTTGTTTTCATCAAGACCTTAATATGAACTATTATGAAAGGTTAAAATACAGATGATGCACTTGCATTGTGGAAAAATCAAATACAATGATGACTTTGCAAAGTTGTTGTCTTCTGAATAACAAATAGTCAAATCTTCATGAGTGTGCTTTGGCAAATGCGTGACCATTGCTGTAAAGAATATTTTTCATGAATAGTTTAAAAATATTCATGCCATTATAATATCAACATCCATTTATTTGATTCATTTCGTTACATGTTGTACAAAAAGCTGCCGAGGTAGCCGAAACGTTAGTAAATATATTCAGTCATTCATATGTGGTTTTAAAGTAGCGGCTAGTAGAATATTGCTCTTTTTCGTGTATTATTCGCAGAGACTAATCAATGAAATGATACTTTTGTCCAGAGTCTCAGAAAACTACATAGCAGGCAGAGACGTGCTATCTACACCCGCATTTAGCGCAATAAGCCCTCTCACAGCCCTTCATCATCCCGGAGCACAAAGCCAGTCTTGTGGAACAAAAGTATACAGTGCGTTGGAAGGCTTATCAACATATTATTTAAAGTGACCGTCAGTGCTGTAGGCACGTACAGCCTAGCCGAAATGTATTGTGGGGAGACGAGAGAGCCTTGGAGGATCGCCCTTGACAATCAAGGGCGGTGACACGGAACAATAAGACGAGTCGATGAAGGGTGCACGGATAGAGGCAGACGGATCGAAGGCAACCTTGCTTCATTCAAGTTCGGAAACTCTCCACGTAGGTCTCTCTAAGATTCGCTCCCACATCGCATTAGAAATTTTGTTTAAATTACGAACAATCTGGTGTTGTTTCTGCAAGCGGATTTTCATTCACCATCAATCACATAGTTGCAATTAGTTTTGAGTGCATACTATACATAAACGATACTAAAACGGCATTTTTACAGCAAGGATGAGTCTTATATTCGGCCAAAACATTCAAAAATACTTTAATGAGATGGATATGTGTTGAAGTATAATTTTTTTTTCAGTAAATATACCTGTATCACATGATATCGACATTGTACGAGACACACTGATGTGTCGGATCGACATAAAAGTTAATTACCAAATCCATAAATCAACGGGACGTTTGTAACGACCTAATTGATTTTTGGACAAACAATTTTTGATGGAACGTGTGTTAATTCCAGATTCCAATTATATTTACAATTTATATCATCCAAGCTAAACGTCATAGCTGTAATAATTATGACATTACACATCCATTCAAACTATATATTCATACATAAAATATAAAAAATAGGGTTTTCCCAAGTTTTCTGCGTATTGATTTGGTGAAAAAGAAAAAACCTGGAAAGTAACATTCATCTCCAAGTGTCGCGCAAAGTGGCGCTACCCATTGGCATCTTTACGGAGCATTTTTCTGAGAATCCAGTATTTAAAATTATCACATTTTTTCGGCTTGCCCATTAAAAGAGATTATTCCTTACTTCGAGGGACAGCGAGCAGACCGTTTTCGCTGAAAGTTTAGTTGTAGCAAGCCCCTGGGCACCATTTAATAACAATTAATTCAACATGCGATTTTTCTAAAAAGTGAGGCATTCACAGTCTCAATGGGGCACTGAATTAGCCTTTAATTATGGCATCATCATCTGTCTATTCTGCTCATTTTGCTCTGTTAGCTATAGAAGCATTGCTGCTGGACTTCATATTCTGAAAGAGAATTAAGTGTAGGGGTGGACATACCTACTTAAACATACGATTTCGTCACATTTCTATACGCAACATAATATAAAAGGCGAACGCCCTCATCAAATATCTTCAGTCTTCTCATTTGGACAGTTATCTCAGAACTCGAGCTACAGACGATAATGGGACAAGATCTTATCTAGAGATGGGCATGTCAAATCTCTACTTGTTAATCGCTTTCCTTCTATTCTCTCGTGATCATTCGCCTACGATTAAGTGTGAATCGACTTCAAATGTTTATATAATTCCCGTTCAAGAATCATCATCATTGTCTGAAATTGAACGTACCTATCATATCCCTCACTCTTCTCATTCTATGGCCCATGTCTAATGACAGTGGCAAATTAGTGTCTGACAATGTGTCATATTGTTATCTGACAATGTATATAATCAGCTTACGAAATGGTCTATTATACAATACTCGCTCTTCTGCTCCAACTGTCACTCTGCGCGTATGCTGAGAATCCAGAAGAGCGTATAATAGGTGGTGCAGAATGTGGTCCAGAAGATCGTTCTAATACAATGGTGTTGATAAGCATTCAGTTCCCTCAAACCCACTGTAGTGGTAAGCAGCCCGTTTCTGGAAATAGCATTCATATGTGATTTTACACCGATCCTTGATCAAAATATGATGCCAATTTTTGCCCAAATTACAAGAAATCCTATTAGTCAGGTTTTGACCGAAAAATACTAAAAGCATTTTAGATACTTGTAAAACGTGTAGCATTTCTATATGTATCACAAGTGGACACTTTCAAAATCTTTGTGCAGTGCATCAAATGGTTATAATCTCAAAAAAAGTACAATGCACCAATTTAAAAAAAGGTGCATTAACTCGTACGTGACCTCTCCCTGCAATTCAAAATTATTGCAGCGCTTACTGAGACTAAGCGGTGACAAGAACGGCTACAGACAGACTGGCCGACGCGACAGACCGACGAAACTTAGTGACATAAATTTCTGTATGGAGACATCATTAGAACGTATCCAAAAAACCTGTTATCTCAAATTCGAAAACTCAAAAGTTTGATTTTCAACTAATATATTTTTCAATTAGGTACCATTATAACACCTTATCATATATTGACGGCCGCCCATTGCGCCAGCCGTAAACCAATGCTGGTTTTTGCAGGAGTGGCCAGGATAGATCTATCTAAGATGAAGGAGAAGGATGCATTGAACCACAGCAAGTAGGTTTAAAACAGGTCGAGACATCAAATAATTTTCTATTAATGTATTCATCAAATTATCTAGACCAAAACAATTCGTCCAGCTCCAAAGGGAATGATGATTATTATTGACAAAGCTGTAGGTACATACCGTCATAACATTACAAGTTGTGATGTAAAACGAAATATAAATAAAATAGACACGTGTTAAAATTTAGTGAATCTAAAACATTCATAAATACAAGCTGTCCCTGAATACCTCAGCATCTCACAGATTTATATTAAACACGAATAAATGATGAAAAGTTTGTTACTTTTCATAACTACACGTAGTTTTAACAAGTGAAACATTAAAGCTACAGAAGTTCCGTCAATAGCTATTAGACTTTCACTGACCAGAATCTAAAAATTGTATTGTTATGTAGTACTATTAACTGACTCATACACGTCAATATTTGTTAAATTTTAGGGTTATTGAACAACACCTTCATCCAAAATATAATAGAAAGACATTCGAATATGACATAGCGGTGTTCGAAGTTTCACCGAAGATGTCCCTTGATTCCAGTGCTAGAGGTGCGGTTTTCTCCACTTCCCTGCCAAGTTCTGAAATAAGGTAATTCCTAGCCCTTCAAGTACACACGTTTGTAGGATTCTTATCAAACTTTCTCAAAAATTGCATCTTGGGTAGGACACCTGATTTCACTTTTTGTTATGTAAGGGAAATACATTCTAGTAAAACAGTGATCTTTGGAACCAGTGCCCTACTCCTTGATAGACTCCCATACAGGATTTTTTAAAGAGAAGATTTTACGTAGATATAGTGTTCGGTTACAATGGCTCTCACTAGTTGGTACTTCTCAGATCCTTAGCCGAGGGCCAAGCAGAGCAACTATAATATTTTATCGGATTCTTCTGACCTTTTTGGCAGTAACAGTGATTAGCAAGTATGTTTTGATTTCATTATCTATGCTTCTCAATACTATTGACAACGGCAACAAATCCAAATTAAAAGTCATCAATTTAACGTAAAAGTTTTACTGCATAGTCAACTGTTGCTGTCAAAGAGGTTAGAGGTATCCACAAAAATAGTATACATAAAAGTAAAAACAAAAAATGAATATCACCTATCTTGAAAAGCTAATGTTTCAAATAAAAATGTTTAAAACGCGTTTAAAACAGACGTTTTCAACATTTTTTAATTACGATTTTTAAAACATAACAACCCGGCTCCTACTTATGTAAATCCGTAACCATATTTCAAAAAATTCATATATCATGTTTTTGTAGAACGCAATTTATCTTAAAATAATGTTAAACGTAAATTAAAAATGGAAAAGCTCGTGAAAAGTAACGAACGGTACCAGATACAAATTATAAAGATATATGGTTGGTCTAGATATTTTCACAATAATTATTTATATAAATTGGAGTTTCGGACAACATTTCATTTCTAATTAAATTTTCGAATCAACTAAATAAATTCCATTTGTTTGATGTGATGGATTTTCACTTGAAACTGAATACGTAGCTTCATAGTGTCTATCTACGTTTTCTATGGGGGTGAGAAGTGTTTGTGAGCATGATAATAGCAAATGTCTATGATTTTATACCTAATATCACACATTTTTTGTGACTTCAAACAATAATATAATACTCCAATTATGATGTTCAAAAAATTATTCTTTACGTAATTTCGTTGGTTAAAGCAAATGCCCTGTATTAAACTAGTATTTCAGCATTTTATGAAAGAATGAATTTATGGACCTGTTTTTCGCTGATGAAAAATGTAAACCCATGGTTTCATTTTGTATCATTCCAATGGCTTTTACCCCGTTACAATTTTCCCTAACAATTTGACTACACTGCCAGAACTATAATAATCTTTTTTTAACATGGACCCTTGATAGTGGAAGCCCAGACGATTGGTCGAACTGCTCCAGAGACTCCTACATAATGGGATGGGGGCAATCGATCGTCCAAGTGAACGACAGCAAGGAGGCGAAGCTGTGGTGCGCTAGAACTCCCATACTATCACCGGATCAATGTCAGTCTCACTACAAGGAACTCCCCGTGAAGGATCACATTTGCGCTTCGCACTTGACCAACAAGCTTGCTTGTTTGGGGGATTCCGGCGGGGCCATCATATGCAACGAGGAGCAGGTCGGAGTCATATCCTTTGGAGGTTGCCATTCAGGTTGGTATAGCACTTTCCACAAGTTTTGGCTCATAATCACATCATAAAAGAAGTCCACAAAAAATTGTGTAAAGTTGTACCATCACTAGAAACAATGGAATCAGATTTTTCATAGATAATCAACTCATCTGTTTTCTGCACATTTTTTGCGAGTCTATGTTAGAGTACGAGTCTTTGATATCATGTAATATTCAATGATATAATCTCGGTCTGTCTGTAGGAAAATTTACATTTTTAGTAGTAGTATAATTTGCTATGTTCTTTTTCAACTGCGAAATAAGTCGAATAACAAAAGAAAAAAATATCAGAGCATTATACTTCGTTTATGTTTCTCGGGTACTGATCATTTTCCTTGAAGTCAAAAGTAATTGAAACGGGTAAACACATTTTTTAGTCGCCCAGTCATTTTTATATTTTTCACAAGATTTTGGTCAAATTGGAGCATGATAAAATGGGGGCTCAAAATTTTAAAATAGATTTATCCCTGTTGCAGATAACGCCTCAATAATACGTGCTGAATTAATTTGAGTATAAAAAGGTTTTTTTAGCTATCTTATCGGTTAGAAGGTGGACTTGTTTTTCTCAGCATGCCATCTCAGTGTCCGCTTACCGATGATCATAAAATTTTTTGATAGATATACTGTGGAATAAAAAAACTGCTTTATTTTACCATCATATCAAATTCGCAGTGAACGAACTACTCTACAAAACAATCTTATATCAAATATTGAAACGTATCTACTGTTTTAAATCCCTACCGCACGAGTCAATACAAAACGCCACCGAAAAAAAACAAAACATGTCAAATTTTATAATAGCTCATCCAGGATAATTGGTGAAAGATTATATACGACAGATAATTTTATGAATAAGTACATTATAATACTTTAGCCAGCAGAATACCATAGCGGTATGCGCTATAAAGAAACCTTATTGCATGGAAATTAGAATCCACTGGACTCAATGTTTGCTTTGCTAAAAATTTCATTACCAATCAACAAGTTTCAAAAAATATAGAGCTACCTACTGTGACTCTAAAGCATATCGTTCCCAAATTCTATCAATGGAATAGCATACCCACTTTCTTCCCGAAATCAAAGCGCAATATATCAAATTTGAAAAACGTCTGGTCTCACAATACTTTCCTGTCTTATGCGTGAAAAACAAAAACCACTTCCACCATCTATAGCAGCTGCTCACATGCTCATGGCCGCGACGTTGTTTACCGGTGGTATCAGACTTTCTCCTTCACAGTCTTTCACAGAACTAGCAGCAGCTATCAACCAGCCTGTTGTAATAAAATAATTAAAAATTGTATACTTTTCAGGTGCGGTATGTAAATGGGGTAGCAAACAACGCAAAGGATCCATGATACGGTGTGGAAACGGACTCCCAATTCCATTACATCACAGATACTGCTGGAGATGTCCCAATTATTTGCACTGTCGATATTTGCTCTTCCAGTGTGCATTCCCTAAATGGTGCAGGAAGGGTTGGTGGTGTCCAGGTAGGTGTTGAGATCGACGTTAACGTAACACATTTGTTGTTCATGTTTATAAATCTTTTGCATGTAAATTTATTTGTCGTCATTTTTTTGATATTATAACTAAAATAGTCAGATGCATACCCTAATAAGTTAGATAGCAATATTCAGATACATATTAGTTTAAAATAAAATGCGACTACTGAGCGAACTTTATTAACGTTTCGGTTGCTTGGGCAGGCAGAAAATTCGATAAGTAAAGTACTGATGATATCATAATTTGCGAGATTTGAGGTTTTGTCATTTACATTACTTTGAAAAAAGGGTCAGCGTTAGTGGAGTTCGTGCAACAGTCAATGTGGTTTTGATAATCAGTCAGAACATGCAAGATTATAATTCATTTGTTTCCAGGTTTCCAGGAAATAGCTGGACCACCCCCAGACTATGGAAGCCGAAACCTAAACTCAAGTGCAGCCATTACTGCGACTACGGTTTCAGCGGCGACTGCTGGTGCATCTTCAGGGGGAAAGTTCGTCGGTCAAGGAGCTGACGAGATTAAGTTCGGGAAGTATCCCACTGTCGGAATACGAACAGACCTGAACATCGATTTCATAATAAGAGCCGTCAACCTAAGAGCGGCTGCAGAACCTGGTCTCCAGTTGCATGTACCTTGTCTGATTTTCTGTACGATCTTCACCGCTTTTGGATTCAATATATGGGCCATATATTAATTAAACCGAGTTTTAATATTGGTTGGCTGAATTTCAGTTCAAGGTTTAATGTTTCAGTTGTAGAAACAATTATTGTGAGTTTCAAACTGAGTCTGGGCATCTCACTTCTTCTCATTTGGCCGCCATCTTGAGAAATGGATACAAATACAAGGTCGACTTAGGCCCGTATCATAATACTGAAATGCAACTGAACTCATGCAAGGCCCATAGACAGAGAGCAAGGATGCAGAGGAATTATAGTCATACAATCACTTCACACGAAACAAATGCAAACATTCAAACAATTATTAGAAAGCCAGCAAACTAAACTAGAAAATTTAAGCACTAGGTCACTGAAAACACTCCATGGAAAACACCGATACCATGTGACACAAGACAACATTAATCAAATACAGAATCAGACGGTTTCATGCTTACAATCCATGACCTTGTGATTGCGACACGAAACGACAAGAAGTATAGAATAAAGGACAGAAGAAGGCAGAAGATGTCATCAGCAAAAGACACAATAAAACATATCACAAGCACATACAAAACTCTATGGGGAACTGAATACACAGCGAGACATAACTCTGTAGCAAAAGTCATACATCATGCGCGAACCACAAAATACTTACAAACTAATAGAAAACATAGCATCCGTATTAAAAATATACACCAACATCAGTACTAATATAAACTGTAATGCATCATTCTAATACATACATACAAAACAGTCCCACCCAAGAGACATGATATTTTTTCAATCCAAGGCAGACAAAGTTACCTATTCAATAGATATTGCTATCCCCAATGGCAACAATGTTCAAAGCACCCAGGTATGCTGGAAAGATATTTAAATACAAAGACCACGCCATAGAAATAAAATGACTCTGGAAACAAGAAAAAAGTTATCACTATGCCGATAACGTCATTCTCAGGTCTCACCCCAACCACATTCACACCACACCAAATCAGCGGGATTTTTTGTAGGTGCTGTTGTACGAAAATCTTGCGTTATTCTCACAAAAAAGCAGTGTTGTGTTTCTGGGGTTAAGACGGATTAACAGTGGCAATAGAATATCTTGGCACGATTATGCTACCGGCATTGCTAGATCAGCATCCAAGAATCTGGTGATTCTCTTCCGCCCCAAAAGAATATTTTCTTTGGAACAGTTACCGCTACTCTACACAACCCAGGTCTGTGGTACTGCTTGCATGCTTGGCCATCATACTCCTGGGCATTTCTGAAGTTAGCAGAGAAAAGTGAGCAGGTCAGACAAGTGACATCGCGATAATCAATTAAACCATCATCATTGTAAGAACTTGTACATGCTTATCATCTCTCCTAGTTTTCATCAATCTATGGTCCATGTCTAAATGACAGTGGCAAATTCTGACAATGTGTTAAATTTTTATCTGACAATGTATATAATCACCTTACGAAATGACCTATTATGCAATAATTGCTTTTCTGCTCCAATTGCCATTCTGCACGTATTCTGATAATCCAGAAGAGCGTATAATAGGTGGTACAGAATGTGGTCCAGAAGATCGTGCTAATACAATGGTGTTGATAAGCATTCAGTTCCCACAAACTCATTGTAGTGGTGAGTAATTCGTTCCTGTATATAGTATTCACACGATTTAGATCAAAAACCAAGCTTCGATACCACAATTTCATATTTGCGTAGTTCTAAAATGTATACTTGCGAAACATGTAAAATTGAACACTTTCAAAATGTGTGCCCCCAAAAAAGTGTTTCAACTACTCCCGTAAAAGGTTAAAGACTGAAAAAATAAAGTTTGTGAAGCTGCGATAATCTGTTGTTTTCTTCATCACTGACAGCAATGCCCCGATTCCAAAAATAACAGCATTACAGCTTCTTCCAAACATTAAAATCGTTGCAGTGCTTGCGCAGATCAAGCAGTAACAAGACCGACGAAAAGTGTATCCATATAAAACTATTTTCCTTAAATACGAAAACATTCGCAATAAAAATACTTGCATTCAGGTGTTGATATTTCAACCAAAAAGCATAAATCAACTTTGCGTAATGTTTTGTTTTTGTGTATTTCAATTGAATTCAATTATTGCACATTTCGTTAAAATAACCGGTGGATCTCGGTGAATGGACAGTATCTTAGTGCCTTGATCTCTACGGATGCTACTGAAAGTTTGATTTCATCAGCCAATATATTTTCCGATTAGGTACCATTATAACACCTTATCATATATTGACGGCCGCCCATTGCGCCAGCCGTAAACCAATGCTGGTTTTTGCAGGAGTGGCCAGGATAGATCTATCTAAGATGAAGGAGAAGGATGCATTGAACCACAGCAAGTAAGTTCAACGTAGGTCAAGCATGCCAAATCCATTGTCTCATTAATCAATAAACTAGCAAATTATCCACCATAAATAATATATAAGATGAATGATTTTGGAGATAAAAATTATATAGACCAAAAAAAAGGTTCAGCTCCAAAGTGACTTATCAAAGCACAAGTAATCTTTTGTTACTTCTCAGTGCAATGATCAGGAGCAGTATTTTTATTAAAAAATGTCTGTTCTGAGATATTGAGTAGCGATCAAAAAGCAGTACGTAAATCAAACATCAAATTTCATCTTAAGGCGTTTCAGAGATCCATCTCCATCTTTGTGGGGAGGGTGGTTACAAAAATGTGTTACAAATTTGTGAATTTAAGACTTTCAGGAATATAAGTTGTCCAGGAAGACGTGAGCAATCTCACAGATTTATAATAAAGATAACAAATAAATAATAACAAGTTTGATGTCTTCCATAGCTGCACCCAGCTAACAAACTATATCCAAAATTACAAAAGTATCGTCAATAGAAAATGTATGGTGTAATATTAAGCGAGCACTATTAAGTGGTTTATCAACATATTGATATATTTTTGTAAACTTTCAGGGTCATTGAGCAACACCTCCATCCAAAATATAACAGAAAGACATTCGAATATGACATAGCGGTGTTCGAAGTTTCACCCAAGATGTCCCTTGATTCCAGTGCTAGCGGTGCTGTTTTCCCTGCTTCCCTGCCAAGTTCTGAAATAAGGTAATTCTCACCGCTCAAGTACACACGTCTGTTAGATTCTTATCAAAGCTTCTCAAAAAAAATAAAGTAGGACGTGATCTTATTTTTTGTTATGTAAAGGGAATAAACTTTTTAAAGCGGTGCCCTTCACCTTTTTTCACCCTCTGCCCTTCACCTTTATTCACCCTCACATTGGAAAAAGTGGTGTAAACAGTATTTTTGTGATACATCCGTGACCATATGTCGACTTAATCAATTTCAGATAAAAAGATTGTGTAATTAACACACAGTTTCACAAATAATACTGTGCGTTAGTTACACAATACTTTTATCTGCATGATGGAAGAGTTTCATCAAGTAAGAGCATCTACAATCTACATGATTAATAAATTTCAGTGTTTGAGACCACGATCGACAATACCAATTTTCTATGATTGTATAACAATTTCGCACATTCTTCGTTATTTTATGCAATAACTAAAATACCATTCTCCGATCATGAGGTTCAACATTCAATTTGTATTTTCAAAGTAGAATAATAAAGCTGATGTGCATTAACTTAGTGTTTTATTGAAAATAATTTATTGACCTGCTTTTCGCGGATAAAAATATAAGTCAAATAACCTATATTTGTGAATAGCATATTCTTTCATAGCTTTTTGCCAAGAGTTTTACCACCGCTACAATTTATTTTCCTCGACGATTTGACTATACTGCCTGAACCTATAATGTTCGTTCTCGAACATGTACCTTCAATAGTGGAAGCCCAGACGACTGGTCGAACTGCTCCAGAGACTCCTACATAATGGGATGGGGGCAATCGATCGCCCAAGTGAACGACAGCAAGGAGGCGAAGCTGTGGTGCGCTAGAACTCCCATACTATCACCGGATCAATGTCAGTCTCACTACAAGGAACTCCCCGTGAAGGATCACATTTGCGCTTCGCACTTGACCAACAAGCTTGCTTGTTTGGGGGATTCCGGCGGGGCCATCATATGCAACGAGGAGCAGGTCGGAGTCATATCCTTTGGAGGTTGCCACTCAGGTTGGTATAGCACTTTCCACAAATTTTTGCTCATAATCACATCATAAAAGAAGTCCACAAAATAATTGTGTCAAGTTGTACCATTACCAGGAACAATGGAATCAGATTTTTCATAGATAATCAACTCATCTGTTTTCTACACATTTTTGCGAGTCTATGTTTAAGTAACAGTCTTTTTATTGATGCAATTGATTGATATGCTATCAGTCTATTCGCGTTTTTGTAATCCCGTGATGTCACTAACCGCAACATCGATTTTGATTAAATATGAAATCGGAAATGCAGGGAATAAGCAAAAAAACAAATAATTATTAGAACTTCTTAATTTGTTTTTCATTTTTCTCAAAGTTTCGATCATTTTTGTTTCGTTTTCCCCCAGTGTTTGGCTAACTAAGAGCATAATAGAAAAATATGGGGTTTCAAAATTTTGGGATACCTCTAAAAAAACTTATTTTTGAAAATTTTATTTACTATTATTACTTTATTGCTAGTAGCGAGTCACTTATACGTAAACAATTATTTGAGTATTAAAAATGTTTATTCAAAGCTATCAATCGATTTGGATATGTGCCCTTTTTATCACGACACCAAATTAGTGTCTGCCTTGCCGACTTTGATGACATTTAGTGCTGAAACCACTGCTTATTTACCATCATATCAAACTCGCAATGACCTACTAGTCAATCCTATATCAAATATTAATAAGTATCTGTTGGTAGGTATTCAATAGCCTACCGCAAAGATCAAAACAAAACATCGCCGATAAACATACAACGGAGAGCATATTATTATTATTATTCAAACAACTGCACTATCATGGACAATCAGATTTCAGCCAGCAGAATACCACGTTGCTGCGCGTTGTGAAGAAACATGAATGCTTGGGAAGTACTGAGTCGATCCACTTGACTAAATGTTTTTTTGCTGAAAACTTCACTATCAATTCCCAAAAATACAGCAGCATTCCATATTATGACCTCACAGCCTTTCGCTCCCAGGTTTCATCAAAATCGGTGCTGAGATAATGTGATAACAAAAATAACGCCAGCTTACGCCATTAAAATAAAACGCATTAACTCAAATTTAACAATGTTTGGTCCCACAATAGTTTCCTGGCTCATGTTTGAACAGTAGAAACAAAAAACATCCACCACTATTATCAACTGCTGCATTGCCGCTTTGTTGATTACCAGTAGTAGCAGAGTATGTCCTGAGTAAGATCTTTTATACGGCTAGCAACAAAAATAGAGCAAACTTTTGTAGGAAAATATTCAGTAATCATACTATTATGAGAATCTTGCTATTTTCCAGGCGCGGTATGTAAATGGGGTAGCAAACAACGCAAAGGATCCTTGATACGGTGTGGAAGTGGAATCCCAATTCCACTACATCACAGATTCTGCTGGAAATGTACTAACTACTTGCACTGCCGACATTTATTCTTCCAATGTGCATTTCCTAAATGGTGCAGGAGGGGATGGTTTTGTCCAGGTATGTCTTCAGGACGCATACTCACTGGCTGCGTATAATTTTTGTAGTTAACGTTTAAAAATTCTTTGCATGTGTTTTGTTGATTTAAAACATGTACGATGGAGAAGCGGATTTAAATATTTATGTTCATCATCGTGCGAACCTAACTTTAAGAGCATACCCTGAGATACCCTAGCGAAAAAGTCAGTTTCCCTTCATAGGTTTGGCGAACATCGATTAGATATATATTTTTGTGGGGTGAATGGGCAAAGGGATGGAATATGGTGTCAGTACAGCTTTCTTTTGCTCTTCGAATTTTTCTGGGGGCAGGTGAATGTCCACAGGGGTACAAATTACAGTTGTCCTATGTGCCACAGCTCCTAACTACAACATACAAATGAGTAAGATAGGTATGTCATGAGAGTTTTGGGTGGTTGATTCGACCCTCCGGTAATGGTTCATCGCTGCAGTTCATGCATGCAGTCATAATAATATGGTCAAGATTTAGAAATCATGTTATCAATGTTTCGCAAGCCTGTTACCTACGACTCAAACTTCTGTATGCCAACAAGTCAATTTTGAGCAAGACCATGAAGAAATCGTTGTGTGAATCCTTGGTATTATCGAGAATATCCTACTGCAATATTGTGTACTATCCTTGTTTTGACAATATCACTAAATATACGCTACAACGGATTCAAATGCTGTCATTATGTGAACAATTTGAGAAAGTAACGCCTTCGTTTGTATCCATGCAATGGCTAAAAACTACTGAACTTTTCCGATACAATTTTGTTTCTTTTGTCACTGATATCTTGGAAACCTTATTTAACGGAAAAATTAATAATGAGGAGTGCTTTACATCTAGTTAATATTCGTCAGAAATATTTTCTGCCCATACCGCAGCAAAAGACAGCCATGTTCAAGAGATCATTCACATTCAATGCAGTGAACATTATGAATTCCCTACAAATTGATGTTCATTCCTACACTGCACGGTCAAGAAAAAACTGAAAAAACAGTTGATGGAAGTATATTCTACATTATGAACATATGCATACGACCTATCTTAGTATAAGTTATTATAAGTGAGGTTAAGTATGAGTAGCTAGAAGCTAGACTTCGCCATTTATAACTAATAGCATAATAGTTATAATAAAATTATTATTATTATTATTATTATTATTATTATTATTATTATTATTATTATTATTATTATTATTATTATTATTATTATTATTATTATTATTATTATTATTATTATTATTATTATTATTATTATTATATGCGAATAAGTGATTTAACCATTCATTTGTTTTTAGGTTTCCAGGAAATAGCTGGACCACCCCCAGACTATGGAAAACGTAACCTAAACTCAAGTGCAGCCATTACTGCGACTACGGTTGCAGCAGCGACTGCTGGTGCATCTTCAGGGGGTAAGTTCGTCGGTCAAGGAGCTGACGAGATTAAGTTCGGGAAGTATCCCACTGTCGGAATACGAACAGACCTGAACATCGATTTCATAATGAGAGCCGTCAACCTAAGAGCGGCTGCAGAACCTGGTCTCCAGTTGCACGTACCTTGTCTGATTCTCTGTACGATCTTCACCGCTTGTGGATTCAATATATGGGCCATATATTAATTAAACCGAGTTTTAATATTGGTTGGCTGAATTTCAGTTCAAGGTTTAATTTTTTAGTTGTGGAAACAATTATTGTGAGTTTGAAATTGAGTCTGGGTATCGCAATCTTTCTCATTTCGCCACCATCTTGAGAAATGGGTGCAAATACAAGGTCGACTTAGGCCCGTATCATGCACTATACAATATTCGAGTACGAAGCACAAAACGAATGATTGCTAACGACCTGACTAAAATGTATACCCAGTTATGAAAATGATCGCGTGACTACTGCACATTCATTTACATTGTGCGAGCATTCGTTGCCGACGATTTGTAACCCTAAAAAAAGCGTACGTCATCGTTTTCATGGACGAGATTAGACTAATTAATGTTTGCATCTCTCGAGGAATAAATGTGGTTTCGTTGAGAACTCTTTATAACCAAAAAAGTTGATTCATCTGACTTATAGCCGTTAGCCAAAACCACACATGACTACTCAACGAACTTTACTAACATTTCGGCTGCCTTGACAGTGTTTACAGTCTATACAGAGGGACCATAAATTAAATTTTAAATTTTAATAACAGTGCCATTAGTTGATTAACTGTCTTCAAGATAATAGTGTTGTGTTGTGTTTTCAAACTAGAACTCAGTATGAAATAATATGGTATGCTCGAATACAGACTGTCACTACAAAAAAACAATTGGTTCTGCTAAATTCATGTTGTATTTGAATACAGAACAAACTCATTCTACCCTAGAACACGCTAAGAATTTTGCAGCTCTTGGCCCGGATGGCATGAACACCTACCATCAACATTTATCCAAAGCTTGTAATGGATAAATCAGGAGCCCAGTGACATTCAACCACAATCCATACCATTAAAGCTCGTTGAGGTTATGTTCCTCGGATTATTGGTAAGGCGACAATCATTTTGAGCTTTTCCCCTCGTACTGACAAGTCCGATCTTTGGACGAGTAAAATAAGCCACTCTAGTACAGAAGAAATAAAATGTTTTTGAATGATAATTTGGCGTGAAAAGCTCTTCACGGCTCGGCTATATTGTCATGCAAATACTTCTGGAAGCCCCGGAATACTTTTGTTGAAACCCCAACGGGATAAAAATCAGCTCCTCTGCGAGAATCCTAAATAAGGCCTACTTATTAGTTTACTGAGGTCTTTTGAGGATGAAGGCGGAGGGTTTTTCTTTTGTTTCGTTCGTATTTGGTTCACGCGGGACTGTAGCAAATTGTACGGTTGCAAATAAATTGTTGGAAAATTTGTCATCGTATTTTTCGCACACTGGATATTCTGGCTTACTACCAGAGAGATTTGAAACCTTATCGAATCGGATGAAATATGCTATTATGATGATTTTTATAACACTCTCAGTTTGTATCGCCCTATACCTTGGTATCTGTTGTAGGCTTACATGCTTAACAAAAGTATCGCAAGTGAACCTCTTGCCAAGGAGCCACTACTACGTTACCTTAGTAGTCTAACCACCTAGATACTACATTCAGGTATTGGTTTATGCATATGATTCCGCTCTCCGAAACTAGGCACGCATAATTATTTTAACATGAAGCAAAACCTGATGACATATGCATTTGACTGCTATATGTGTATGCTTTCAAACGTAGTTTGTGTTATTTAACTGTAGCGAAAAAAACAACATTTTTATTGCATCATTTAAAATTAGTTTTATCGCAAATAAACCACATTTGCGGGAAGTTATGTTACATTACTTTGTTGCGAAGGAAAGTGCGGCCGAAACATATTGTTTGCTCAGTATACGGTGAACATTCTCCGTTCGAAACAACTTTTAGAGAATGGTTCCGTCGGTTTTAAAGTGGCGATTTTGATGTTAAGGAAAAAGAACACCGAAAACCACCAACAAATGTTGAAGATGCAGAATTAGAAGAATTACTCGATCAGGATCCGCGTCAATCGCAAGAGGAGCTCGCAGCATGTTGATCAATCAACCATTTCCAGACGTTTAAAAGCCCTTGGATTCATCCAGAAACTCTACACATGAATTGATGCCAAGAGATGTGGAAAAGCGGTTTTGCATGTCGTAAATGCTCCTCCAGCGCTACAAAAAAAGAGTTTTTTGCACCGAATTGTGACTGGTGATGAAAAATGGATTCATTACGTTATAAAAATCATATGTGAAGCCCGGCCAACCAGCAAAATCAACGCCAAACCAAAATATTCATAGCGCCACCCGAGAGATGGGACAGGCTTTCTACCTTCATGAGAGGTTATTTAAAAAAAATATGTATTTCAGGCTACGCCACTTTCTTATTCGAAAACCTAATTTTTTCCTCACCTCTAGGAAGGCAGAAGAGCAATTGAGGGTCCCATTTGCTTATCTACAGTTCTTTAAAATCGCTTTACAACTAACTTGTACTTGTCGCTACATATTTAAGCTTTGGTGAAGATTACACAGTGAAGTTTTCGTAGACTGCCCCTTTCTGCAACAGCTCGTATCCAGCGGTGGCCGTCGTACTAGAACTTGGGAATAAATAATGTGGCGCAAGCTGGAAAGTAAGATTTATGGCCAGATCTGGCTAGCTTTATTACGTACGTCGTAAATAAGTCGGCGGCGATTCCAGACTGGCGGTTCGCGAGTCTTGAAAATTGCATTTGATGAAGGAATGCGAATCTAAGAGTTTGTATGACTACATATGATGCTATTCAAGCAATAACTAACAGCCATTTATCATTCGGATGTGGTACTCCAGGATTCCTTGGGAGCTGGTATGTTCTTGTATTTAAAAAGACCAGAAGAAGCCAGAAAATGTCAATATTTATGTGACAATATCTACGATTTCGCATAAAGCCCATCTTTCTCGGTAATTTGAAGAAAAAAAACGATGAAAAATTAGCGCTGTAAACGAAATATTGGATACCCATACAAAATGCCTTTTAGTCTAACTAGAATTTTATTAATTATGACACACCCTGTACAGTGATGAGGGCAAACAGCCATGTAAAAGCAGAAAAATCCAGAACAATATAAAATCTGACATGTTATCCGTAAAGAAAGCACGTATAATACCGCCCAGTAAACAATGTGTAAAAAACGTACTCTTGAACAGTGTCAGTGGCGATGGCAATGGCGACCCGACGACATGGAAAAAATAAAAGAAAAAAGGAAATCGTGGAAGGAGAGAGCGGAAAACAATCGCTGTCACGTCGGACTGCTTATCAAATCAAGCTTGCCAGGCCGTCGCCGCGCTAGCATCACGCCGGAAACTACCGTGGGGTTGAAGTACCATAGACGTAGTTAAGGTACAGATGAGCAATTATGGTCCGCAGGGGCGGATTTACCAGTAGGCTGAGTAGGTTGGAGCCTAGGGCGGCAGCTTTCTGAGGGCGGCAAATTTGGCTCAATTTTTTTTTATCTTATAGAAATAAAAAGAACATTTATTATAGGCCATTACATTTCAATGTCATTGACAGAATAAATATAATTACTATCAATGTGAACTAGGGTATCTAATGTCAGAGGTCAATAGGGGCGAAAAAATTGAATAGCCTATTGGCGGCAAATTTGTAAGTCCGCCACTGATGGTCAAGCAGACTGAATCCGACAAGATTTGTGGTATCGACAGTTGCTTCGATCAGTGTGCCTACAAATTCTTTTCAAATAAATATTTGTGATATATTCCACTTTACAGTTATCTCGATAAAAAGGTTATTTTCAATTGATTTTTGCATTAATATATTTATTCATACCAGTACCTATCATATTGATAAGCTGTTGCCTAGTTTTTTATTGATTATACGCATTGGTTTCGTTTATGTCATGTATCTTACTGTATTCACTATACCTCTAATATAATAATAATTTTGCAGCAAATTCAATGATTTTTCCACCAAACTCCAATAGTCCCTTGTGTCGAAATTTGTTGGAAATCACCACCTTAGTCGTCTTTTGTAGCACCACTGATTGGCACACAGAAAGACGATTAAGGACTGGAATGGGTGAAAAAAGTCGCCACCCGAGTTGGTGCAGTATATCTTGCATGGCCTCCAGTGATTTATGGTTAGTTAAATGAATTCATTCACTCATTCTCTTGAAGCTGCCACTGCAAGACGACGTTTGGATCACTCACTCGCCATTGTCAATCATTGCACACCTACCGATAACATTTATTCGGTGAGAGACGTTCGTTATTGTTCCCGGAAACTCCCAATATTTTGCTTTGCAAACGCTTCCGACTTCTACCCTTAATTGTTCAGACGATTAAGGCACTTGGACACAATAGATAATAAAGTTTTGTTTTCGGTCAAACGGTCAAATTAAAACAAGAAAAGTTATCTTCAAATGGTTTACGGATCTGCAGATTGCATATGATTCGGAGCTACTTCCCAGATAGCTGAAAGTAGGGTTAGAGTTTGACTTCACTCAAGTTGCAGGATTTCTTTTGATTATCACTGGATCGATCATGATGCCTTTTAATTGAGTGTGCAATGAAATGCTATGCTTGAATAAGTTTATTCGTCCTAACTATGCCTATCACAGGGATATATCATCAATCAAGCCGGCATTTCATGGAATAGTTTTTTATCTTTCTTAACCAGATTTCACTTCCCATGGCAATAGCCAAAAGTCGGGAAAATTATCTTAAAGTGAAGGTTAATAACGAGCGCATTTCACCATATCTATTGGTCTGTCTGTTTGTCTGCCTGTCTTCGACTTTTATTTGTCCACCAATCATCTGACTCGAAAAACTATAAAGTTTTTCTAATGTCTCACGGACCGAAGGGCTTTGCACTTTTTTAAATCTACTATTGGCATCAATAAACGATAAAAAGCAAACTTTGTTCTTGGAATACCCTGATGAGAATTTTTGGGGTGGAAAATTGATCACTTCAAATTTTTTTCTGATCACGATAATTATGCGTGTGGTGTAAATACGGGAACCTTGCTGAGGCCATCTCATGTAGGATGCTGTACAGTCATTCAAGCGAAGATTCGCTGTGAGGAGGGCAGAGATTTGATACGCGGTCTGTGACGCAGTATTGCCACAGTTTGTACAGTATGCTTAATCGATTCTATGGGCGAACAGCATCATGCGGCTGCGCTGGGCAAGACGTCGGTTTTGCACAATTAATAATTTTTGAGAATTACTTAATCCACCCAGTTTTATTTTATCTCTTCCAAAAGAACAGCCGCCAGAGCAAAAAGATTGTCTCAGAAATTCTATATATTCCAGAAATAAACTGGGCTTATCTCGAAGCTCGTACGATCAATTTTGTACCACGCGACAACCACGGCTATGTGTATACTTGACAATACATGTTTATCAAGCTTGGACTCTTTCCTCATCCACAGAGAGACATAAATCAAATCTTCAGAGCAAATGATACATCCCCAATCTGAGCTTAATGCGTATATCAATAAAGCATTATCCAATTCTATGCTTTTCAATATGCCACCTGCGAATTCCATAATCGTCCCTCATTTTGTGTTATTAGGCGGTAGTGAAAGGAAACGTGAGTCTTTAAAAGTAGATATGCAGCACCAGTCCCGAGGTATAATTTGTACGTTAAAACCGGTGCAGAGGAGAGACAGACAGGCAGTGATAGAGAGAGATAGAGTGAGATTTCGGCAGCCGCCACACCGGATCTGGTGCCGTGTCGTGGTTCGTGACGACAGCCTACTAGATGGATTGGTGGAACGTGTCAATAATCCCTCTAATTACCGGTAATCGGCGGTGTTATAATGAGGGCCCATACCTTTCATACCCTTGCTCTCCTCTTCGACGATCAGCCAGCTGCCGACCGATGATTTACCGTATCCGAGATACGTTCCGCTATTGATCAGGTGGGCTATTATTAGTTGTTTGTTATTTTATACTACAACTATATATTCGGCACTTTTTTGCCGTTACTTATTGGTACCTGACAGAGCCCTATGAGCAAGATATTTCCGACATTACCTTAGATTTTGGAAGTCAAGGCACATACCAATGCCCAACATACTTGTAGGTGATTAGGTCTTACATTCGGTTATTTTTGACAAGGCGAATAAGGTTATTAACCACTACGAAAAATACACCAGTTTTCAGGCAAAACTAATCGTATTTTCCCGAAATGAGTGACAGAAATCCCAGATTAGTTTTGTCATTTCATCACAATTAATTCGTGGCTGATTTTTCGTGCCAGTATAAGTCATTATGAGTACAATATATAATGATCACTTTATAATAAGATGTAACATATTGATTTGCAGGCTCGGCTGTTCATGCCAACCTAACACGACTAACAACAATATTCTCATGCGACTCACCTGTGTCGAATACGGTTGACAGCTCAGCCTGACCCCGTCCTGCTGCAGTCTGTCCTTGAGCAGCACCTTCAGTTGCACTCGCGGAATCTTGACTAGTTCCGCCTTACCTTCTTCGTACTCGTCGGCATATTTACCGGTCGCGAGGGAAGGGGCGGTCGTGGAGAGAGGGTCTTCGGGGGCAGACGGACCTGCCGCCACCCCCACGGTAGCCACCCCGCAGGCGCCCTCTTTGTCGGACCGGCCCCCGCCCGAAGAAGCTTTAGACGACCGGGCACTACTCGCACTGGAACGAAATTAGAAGTATTAATGAAGTTTAGAAATTATTATTTTTATAGATAACCTCACGCAAAGGCGGCTAGCCTATCGCGCTTCATAAGCGCTGCGAGAGGATAAATGTCTATTCACATTGACCTTAAAACACTGTAAATTGTAACCATCTGGAAACAATCCCCGGTAGGTCATATCAGCCACCCTTCTTCGATATTCTAGACTAGATAAGAAGTGGGCACTGGAGAATTCGACCACAGGTCGCTGATTCGGGCTCGTCAGAACAAAGCACGTCTAGTCACTTGTAACGATTGGCGTGAAAAATCTAGGATATTCTTGTAGTTTGAAAATGCAGGCCCTTTACGTTATATCTACAGCTTGTATATAACCTAGCCTGGTAGACAGCTCTTATGTTTCGAAGGAATTGGGATATACAAATGGAGATCATGTCATCGCACAGAAGAATCAGACAACTACCCTAACAGAAAATCACATCTTGGTCTGTCCGCCGTTGAGGAAGGTCCAATACTCGAGTCATATTCCATCAAGCTCGTGGGGATTAACACCAACAATAACATGTCCACGATCATCGGCATTGCTCTACAAGACTGACACACCTCGAACGAGATTTTGGAAAAACTGTACGTTGTTTTTGCGTGAGCGTAAAGTTTGTTCCACGACAGTTGCAGTTTTCAGCATTTCAAGGTCAATGTAAGTAAACATTAATAATTATCTTACAGCATAGAACTAGGAATTATATCTTGGCCATATATATGACAGCTCTTGTTAAGGACCTCCGAACAGAAAAATATTTCTTTTACTCAATTAACTCGGTGGCTCAGAAAATGGTGTTTTTCATTTGTTCCACTGGAGATGAATCAAGCCAACTTTGCCGGTCAAGTAGTCTTAAGTTAATTGTTTGTGGGTAAACATGGCGATCACCCAAAGAATCCCTATAGGAAAAAAATTTATATGATTTTTGAATGTCAATGTATAGGAAATACATGGTCAAATTCATATTTTTCGTATACAACAAGCATAGAACCCCGCAATTTCGTTTTTATCCAAGCTTCATAGATCATCACTAAGAATGGTCTAGCACGATAGAATGAAATGTATATCCTTTAAAGGTTTACAGACATGACTCTCCAAATTATATACAAAGGATATTATGTAAACGTTAATGAAATCTAACGCAATACTTAACCCACATGTTGTAGGTGACATAAAGTTTATGATCGCTAATATTACAGACATGTGTCAGATAATAATAATTATTTACACGAGTCAAATGCATACTTGTTGCTGTATTAGATCCTATTAGAAATATAAGACTCATTAACAGGTGTAAGAAATTGGTATAATCATTATGATCCATCCGACTAAGTCTTCGTTAGCCGCTAGAACTGCCACATCAGCATTGTGTAGTAGTTTGTATAGTCATAAGTGTCCGTAAGCACAGATTCTTCTCAGAAGCGATTTTTCTTGTAAACATATTGTAAAAAGTTCATAAAACCAACAATCAGGTACCGAAATTTTCTTTTACAGAGCTATGATTGTCACAAGAAATTGATATCAAATGTTCGGGCTTTGAGCCATGAATTAAAAAAATGGTTCTGTATGTATTTGCACCAAACACTCCTAAGAGATGCTTTTTATTAAAATTTCCAAGTTGTCACACTGTTTTTCTGAGTTCCACAGAAGGATTTACTTTTCTCTCTTCTGGTTTCCAAGGGCGGAACGAATTCCTTATTTCTCACCATGCCCTAATTTTCTCTTTGCAGGCCCCTGTATAACAATAACTCCGACACTGCACTGAGTTTCAAAGACCACAAAGTTTTTTTGTCCTTGCTGTAGCGTAAAAATCTCATAAAAATCTCCCACAGAGACGCCGAACAAGACAGGCAGACAGCTACAGACAGACCGACGAAAATGATTGACATAAATTCTCATGATATATGTCATGAAATATCAAGAAAATCTAATTTCTCCAAATTGAAATTCTTCAAGATTACAGTATTTCCCCGCCTATTGGCCTATGATGTAAAATTGAATATACGTAGTTACATTAGCGCCGAGATTTCAGTTCATACCATGATTTATTTTATTCTCCAGTTTTTGTCTACCAGACTTAAAATGCTTAACACAGACTTAGTGAGATTTGTACAAAGCCTAACAGATCTGTTATTAGTCGATATGACACCGGTGTAGTGAACCCACATCGTGAAACAATTCAATATCGATGTAGATTGTAGATGCTCCTACTTGGTGAAACTCTTCCATCATGCAAATAAAAAGATTGCGTAATTAACACACAGTTTCACTAATAAAACTGTTTTTCTTTCAGTGACGCGTTTCGATTCACATTTAAATCATCGTCGGACTGTCAGATTTGACTGCTAACAAGGCTACCCAGATTACTTGCCAACTAACCAACTAGTTCTATCACGGATACAAAACTAGAGCTCTCAAATCTAGCATACCCCTTATCCAGTCTAGCATATTCCTATTAAATTATTTTTTCTACTTACATATCACTCGCGCACTGCTCGACAGGTTCGTCGTCGTCACTCTCGGTTTCCTGGGCAGCTTGGGCGTGAGCCGCGGCTTCCTCAAGGGCAAAGTACACCGACGCGGCCCCCTCCTCGCGGAGAGTTCTCACTGAGTGCAGCAGCCGTCTGCGATGAGCAGCGTTCAGCACTCCGATCGCGTCCAGGTCAGGCTCACCAACCTGCACACACAAAATATTTATAGCTCTGTTTATGAACTCGGTACTCAAACTGCATTAGTATATTTGAATCTAGGTTCAAACTATGCACATCTCAAGATCTTAAACATCATATAAAGGTATATGGAGTCCGTTTAGGGGTTGATTTGGCTCGTATCCAGCAACGGGTAGCCCAGGAGTACGAATTGTAAAGGACAACGTGACCTGGACTATTTCAGCGCAATTGAGTATGTGATCATCCTGAAATTGTGCGAAGATAATGGTGTTTGTTTTTGTTGTTTAAGTATTACTGGTCATCGCATTGTGTATAAGATATCCTCAACAAGATATTGTTAATGATGAATTTGGTGGAAATTTATGAAGAGGGAGTTGTCAAAACTATATTGAAATTTGTGGGTGATCAAGAAAATGAAATAAACGATGATTTGAACGCGGCTTCGACTATACGAGAATCCTATTTATACTTTGTGCACCATTTTATCAATATATTAACCAAAAGTATAAAATGTTTGGATGACGTTATGAGCTCAGACATTCATGGAGTAATAGTAAAATTAAGGAAACAAATCAAAACGCGACTTAACGATAGTTTTTACGAAAGCAAAGTGGACAAAAGTTTGGATCATCTTGAGCAAAGAAAAAGATCAACATTCGCAGAAGAAGCAAAGGCAGTTTACAGAAGGGTCCTTGCAAAAGCTGTTAAAATAGAAATAGACTAAGACGGACTGTATGAAGAAACCATTCTACTTGCTTCAGCATTTTCAAAAATCGAAGCTCTTCAAATTCAACTGGATCTAAAATGGGTCAAGATTTTTCGAAGCAACGATGAATCCAAAGAATTTCCTAAAACATTTTGCCTATCCCTATAGGTAATGCTTATACGCTAAAACAATTTTTCCATAATGGGGAATGTCTGGACAAATTTGAGGAATCTAATAAGAGTTGATTTAGTAAAGGCTGAGTTGACAATTAAATTAAAATATCAATAGAGCTGAGACGATTTCAAGAATTTATTTTCTGTAACAGAATAAACTGTTCTCCTCAAAAGAGACATATTTCAAGAGAAACATTCATGGGTAAAACCAAATGAAGTAAAACATGCAAATAATTTGATGAAATGTTGAATATTTTAATTTTTTTTATTTATTTATTTATTTATTGGCCAGAAAATATTACATATTTGTAATAAATGCCTACAGAGGTAAATCAATTACCTGTGCGTAGGCTCGGCCCACAGATTAAGTTATTAAAAAGGATGATATACAAAAAACAAAAATAAAACTAAAACTAAAAAAATAAAAATAAAAGTAATAATTACAACTTAAGACTAAAATCTTAACGACAGTTAGAAGTCAGGTTTTCTCTTGTGATATGATCTTTTAGTATACATTGGTTAATATCCATTTTTTTAGCTTACTTTTTACAATGCGATGTTTATTTGCTAATACTTTTAGTTTGTGTGGTAGTCTGTTAAATAATTTGATGGCCACGATGTAACGTTTTTTTTACTTACAGTTTTACAGATTTTTGATAGTAATACAGTTTTATTTCTAGTTATGCTTTTAGAATTCAAATAACTATTTTTGAGTACATTATAGTGCATATTGAGTGATTCCAATTCGAAAAGCTGTGTTAAATTTGGTGGTTATTCCTTTAAATTAAAAATATTTTTATTTTTATTTATGAATTTAATGAGTCTGTTTTGTAATTGTTGAAGTAAATGTGAGTTATTTTGATACGCCCCACCCCATGCAATTATCCCATAATCAACTATGCTATGAAAAAAGGCATAGTATATCATATATAGAGTTTTGGTTGGTACAGTTTTTGATAATTTATAAAATACATATAATATATACTTTGTCTTGTTAATAATTAACTCAATATGTCTATTCCATTTCATATTGTAATCGAAAGTTACTCCTAGATATTTGCAGTTATCTACTCTTTTAAGAGTCTTACTTTTAATTGTTATTAGTGTGTTAGAGGGTACACTATCAACGTAACTACCAAATACCATAAAAACTGTTTTGTCTAGATCAAGTGATAGTTTATTTAATGCAAGTTCATCAACAATTTTATCCACGTATTCATTCATTTTAGCTATTGCCTCATCCCATGTTCATCATCTGCGTACGAAATTATTGAGTCAATTGGCATGTTTGTGATTATATCACTGACATACAGAACGAATAGAAAAGGTCCTAGTATACTTCCTTGTGGAACTCATGTGCCTATATCTTTATATTCACTAAGAATGTTATTAATTTTAGTTCTGTGCTGTCTGTTAGAGAGATAGTTTTCGAATAATTTATGTGCAAGACCTCTAATTCCATAGCAACCCAATTTATCTAACAATATTTTATGATTGACGGTGTCAAAAGCCTTTGCTAAATCTAGAAAAGTAATCAATATTGGTTTGGTTTTGTCCAGGTTGTTATAAATTGTGTTTGCTATGAGATTAAGAGCATCTTTAGTATCGTTATTTTTCATAAAGCCATATTGATGATCAGCAATAATTTTATATTTGATAACAAAACGGTACAATCTATCATGAATAATTCTTTCAAAAACTTTGGCAATATTAGAAATTAGAGAAATCGGCCTATAATTCTTGGCTCTGTGTTTGTCACCTGCCTTGAAAATAGGCACTATCTCAGCTTTCTTAAATACAGTCGGCCAAATTGCTTTATTAATACAATTGTTAAATATGATTGCCAGTGGTTCTGTGATAAAGTTTGCTAGTGCTTTGAGAATTTTAGTATTATTACCATCAACTCCATATATATATCTAAGAACAATGTTTGTATAGTACTATATTTGTCATGTAGTCCCCACCTGCTTGCATATCTCCAAATCGTCATATCCATTATCCAGGAAACTTTCTGCATACTGTCCCAGATGGAGGGACCTAAGCCACTCGCAAACAATGTTGTTCTTAGCGGCTTGTGTACTGTTAGCCATGGCTTCGTGCACCGTCCCGCACTAGCACCACATCCGCCGGTAATCGCGCCGAACGCGTGTGGGTCGCGATCGCGTCGCTTAACACACCGTTTTTAACAATTCTGCTCGCCGACCACAACTGTGGCGCTGACGCTGACGCTGACACTGTTCGAAGCGTACGGCGGCCGGCGGCGCGAAGGGCCACCGCGTCGCGGCCATAAGACCATGGCGGCGCGCACCTCGCGGTGAAGATATGGGCGCTGTTGCCATAACACCAGTAGAACATTTCCTGCTGCTTTTGCAGGAAGCTCTGAAAAGAGAAATCAGCATCAAGAAACTTAAAGAGGAAGAGGCCAAGCTCTGCACAGCTTTCTACCTATCTAGGCACATGGCGAACCTTTTTTGCATTAGTATCTATAATCTATAAAATTTTCGAAACGTAATTTTCAGTATGCTTCTTCCATAATATTGTATGTGGTAACCCCAAGGTACCTGGAACAACTTGCCAATGATATTAATATTGACTGCGTTCCATCATCAAATCGTCGTTAACTATCAGAAGGTCTATAGGACTTAGCTTTTAAGTCATAACATCTGTTCGTAGACAACGTCAAGGAACAAAGAAAAATAAAGGGATACAAGGAAGAAATGAGGAGAGCAAAGAAGTGAACAGGATATTTTAGAACAGGAATGGGTTAGGGATTGTTGAAATGATTACAGTAATTTTGTCGTGGTCTGAATATATCTTTGCTTTATCATAAATTTAAATTTATTCATTATTTCATTACATGAATTCGCAAGCAAATTTTTCTCAGAATATCAGTCGCGATCTTGTGTGATTGTTCACATGCGCGACTGTGTAGTCCACTGATCCGTGAAACATTGAATTGCTATGCGATCATTTTAATTTTCAGGTCGTCCTCAGTGGTGATCTGCAATTGATTCGCCTACTTTTATGGTTCCCCAGCATTTTACTCATGGACTACATTACTAGACCAGGACTGGGCCACCAGTTCAATGTCACCATTATAGATGTCAAAGTGACAGTTTTTGGATATTGCATGCGTTCACATGCACTTTGCAAAAACGCTCCACTTCTTGACCCAAATTAAATAATTTTCAACTCTTCTGAACAAAATAAACGTGGAAAAGCAATGGATGAACATGAACTGAAGAAGCGGTCAGCTCCAGTCAAGAATGTTACTCATACAAATGAAGGACCGAATAAGGAAAACAGAAAAAACAATGCTCGACGTAAGTGTAGTCCTTAAACTTTAGGGAATAACGGGAAGTGATTTTACAATCCACATGCATAGTATTCGACTACACGAATGCTTATAATTTATTCGATTGCTCAGGGCGAACTCATGCTTAAAGCAATGTAGATGTGAAACATACAGACAAGGTCTTTTTCTGAAAGTTGGACTACACATTGAGTTAGACATATTTGTGAAAAACTATGTCTGTGTGTATTTATATATTAAACTGCTTGATCAGGAGTGTCATTTGTCGACCTGCTGATGTAATGATATCAACCAACAATCTACCATGTACTTAAGTTCAATGTTTATTACTTCTCTATGGTCTACAAACTCAGCGATCGTAAAATTCGCATTAGCTAAACATTATTTCTCTCTTCCTTTCAACCTTTTCGACTTAAACTTAGTAGCCAGTCTGCAATCTTAAACATTGAATTTTAATTTCAATTACTCCAATCAAAACTTAGGAGGCATTATGGCTTTTATAGGATAGAAAATTGTTTAAGCCGCTAAAAATTAATCAAAACATGATTGATGATGACAAGAGGTCTGAAAGATAATCATTTTGATTCCTGTTATGTGTGTTAATTATACAATCTTTTTATCTGCATTATGTTGTGTAGTTATAATGTTATATTGCAAATTTTAGGTTATAAACGATGTGCAGTTTATGATAAACTTCGTTTAGTTAATCGTTTGAAATAATCGTGAATGCGATATATCCTTTTAGACCCTGTTTGTTAGTGAATTTAGCATTTATTATAATCGAAAACCGGAAGCATTTAGATGGAGATTGAAAGATTGTGGAAGTACCTACCACACAAATAACGTTTTAGTGTGAAATTTCATGACAAAGATCACTAATCTTCATTCATCTATTTACAGTTCCTATTCGATCCGTGTTTCCAGTTATTCTTCATCACTCCATAACTCAAAAATTAATAATTATTCTAGTAATATAGTTATGTTATCTATATCGGAGGGAGTAGTAAGATTTATAGTGTCAGTCCTCGTCCGATAAGGAAGGGAGGCTATGATAAAATATAAAAAATTGTTTACGCACATTTTCTCATTGGGGCGTTTCAGAGATAAATCTCATAGTTCAAATTATTTGATATCTAAGAGATTTTTTAGATAACTTGACCGTTTATGTTTTTTGCTAGTTTTAGCTCTTTCCAATGTATACTTTATTTTTGATATTTTTTATTTATGAATGATGCCATTTGCAACAGCTTGCCGAACCGAATGGAAAAAACATTTTGTTCTGAATACATTATCATTCGGTGATGATCTGGGTGGCACATTTGATAAGAATCTTTAAGCACTGATTCTGAAGTCTTGTAGCAGTTGTATGCTACACCGCCATATATGTATGATAGTTTTACCAATGATTCTGAATTTTTCTTTGAAAATATGCCTTCTTAGATAAAACAGTTTCTTACATTGGATGATTATTAATACCAGACCAGACACATGATTATCTTTTGTTTGCTTTGACGAAACGAGCTAGCTATTGGTAGTTGCCGAACAACATTGTCATCCTAGAGTTTTACCGCAAGATATCCGTATTGATAATATAATTATTTTGTTTTCATTTATAATAATTATATTCTAGCGAAATGGGTGACAAAAGCTATGGACAGAGATCTCAGCCGAGAAGATGTATTGAAAGTCACTTGCATAGAAATGGCAATATTTTTGATTTTTATGACTTGCGTTTGTATATGTGAGTATAATATTCAAAAATACTTTATATTAACCATTCGTATATCTCTTGAGGTACAGTTTTTACAGGAGGTTCTGTTGTCATCAAAACATTTTGATGCGCTGGAATACAAAGACGCATAAGATATTCTGCATTAATTAAGTACTTTGCTATAAATTATATTTGTATTATAAATTATGTTTGGAGCGTTCAGTACCAAATCTAACTTAATGCGGACAGCTTGCTTGACTATTCATGTTTAATTATTTGTAATCGCTTCATTTGGAGAAATATTTGGTGAACATGTCGATACACCAAAACACATGGCGCCAAATGCTAACAAAAATGGTTATTATTCATAATGTAACACTTTCGCTGGCACACCATGGACAACTTTACAGTTGCAGCGGGACATTTTTTATTGAAATACCTATTATTATTATTATAGGCTTTACGTGAGAAAATACAAAGTTGTAAAAGAGTCTTAAAGAACAAGACGTTGGTGATACGTACGAGGGTCACGCTGGAAGTTTTTAGATACAGAAAAACTACAAGGTTTTTTAAAAAACTTTATTCTGTTTTTTCAACATATTCTCCCCCTACCTCAATACTTTTACGAACTCGGTAAAACCACTCGTCAAATTCTTATGACCGACGTTTTTTTGAAAGGTTGCTAACTTCCTCCTCAAATACAGCGATTGCCTCTTCATCGGTGGGAAAATGGTGACCACGTAACTTTTCTTTGATCTTAGAGAGTAAGAAGAAGTCGCACGGAGCTAGGTCCGGAAAATAAGGTGGGTGAGGCAACAGTTTGACACCCTGTTCAGTAAAAAAATCGAGTGTGCTAGCGGCGCTGTGGGTGGGTGGGTTGTTATGGTGCCATCGAATACCTCGCAGACCAGTCTTTGGACGGCTCTTGCATAGTTCTTGGAAGACTTCAGGAACACATTTGGTTATATATCATTCAGAAGTAGCTGTCCTTTAATTTTCCAAGGCTACCGTTGAGATGTATCCACTTTTAGAGAAAAAAATACGACCATTTTCTTTCCAACACTTTTGAAACGAAGAACTTTTGTTGGAGGCTGCTCGCGTTCAAAGCACAAAACTAATGACTGCTGTCTAGTTTCGGGATCATAATGATGTAACCATGTTTCATCTCAGGTTACGATATTAAAAGTGTTTTTACTGTTCCCATTATCAAATTTTTCAAGCATAAATTAATTTTGTCAACTTCCATATAAAGACATATTCAGAATCTGATGGGTTGAAATTAAATATGATATTGAATAAATACGGTTCCTGTATGTTAAGTCTATTTTTATGAAAATGCCTTGGAAGTATCGATTGTCATAAACAAGGATTCAATACCACAAAAACACTGACTGAGTCTCGTTACGTTATTTATCTATTCGTAATTTGTCGGTCTACGTCACTGTGAATATATGATTACAATTGTCTCTTTTAATAAATACGGGGATAGGTAGGCCTAAGTAGAAATGTGAATCACCGACGATAGTAGGCACTTTCTCATCTTTTAAGTAAAGCAAATTGATATGAAATGCTGCTCATATTTATATTATTGGTGGAGGTGCAGATTGGCCGTCCCAAGCTAAGTAGTAGATATTGATCTAGTAGGCGTACAGCACTCTTTTTTAAATAAAACACAGAACTTATTCTAAGATCATCTTGTTAATGCTGCAAACTCATTTGTATTGACTTCTGCATATGGAATAATTTCAATAGTCCACTTTCAAAAAATAGTATCTATCGTTCAGGCAACACCTACGTCTGATTTGCACTATCAATATGAATGAACATCAATGGATCCTCTTTCATCGCTGCTGGTACGCGATGGTCTTTCTGCCTTTGCATTGGGTTATCAGTGAAACAATACGGTTTTCAAATTCCTTACCCCTGGTCAATCAGTATAATTCACTTAGGGCCGATTTCATCAACATCAGAGATATAACGAATGAATTGACCAAGCACATGAGACCTTTGCGAAATGCTATTAAACCTTGTACTGTCAAAAGTCTCTGAAAATCATTGATTTCCCTTGAATTTCAACACAAAATGGTGGTGAAAGATTTGATTAATGCAAATGGGCACTTTTTGAACCCCACAGCATGGTTCTGAGCCTGGCAATCCACCATATATAAGTGAACATTGCTATTTCCCTCATTTCAGAAGCTATAACGAATCGCGATTCTCCACCAATAGGATGAAATTATAATGTGACGCGGAAATTTTTGAGGCAAACATTTTCATAGAAAATAATCACCACGATTTTATATTTTTAGTTGTGATGGGCTCTCAAAGTTCATACAATTTCTACCTAACTCAAAGTGTGTCTAGCCAATTTCTTGGAAAGGAATTTGCAACGATAAATGGAAGATCCATTAATTTTACGCAAATCAGCTCTGCTTCAGATGTATGGATGGTAATTAAAAATGTAGCATATACAAATATGATGGGTTGCTTGTTCACATTGGGCAAAATTCAATTTATACGTTATTATTTTAATGTTGAATGGTACCATAATTAATTGGGATCTATTTTAAGACATCCTCACATAAAAATAAATACAACGCTACTGTTGTAGCTGTGTAGTTGTAGTATTAGTATTAGTATTTATTTTCCGAAAAACACAAACATCTTCTTGATGTATCATTTTTGAGCACAGTGAACAAAATGTTTTTGATGGCATAAGCAGTTCTTATGAAAAATTATACAGCTCTTAATTATATTGAACAACTACTTTCTGTTTACATTTCACCTATATGATGTCTTGCACAAAAACTTCATGAATACAAGGAAATTTTCTGTACGTCAACTTCTCTTGAAAATTTCATTTCTTCTAATAGTTGCTCGACACTGCGAATACCTGTCCAGCCTAATGCTGTTTTTCTACCAACTCCTCATCGTCCTTTTATCTTGGCTTTCTATTATTTGTTTGCAAGATACGGTACTGGATATCTCGAAGGATGTGACCTAGATAGTTTTTCATTGACATTTTGTGGTTGTTAAGGAATCTCGGATTGTGTTATCCCTTTATATAACTTCTTCGTTTGATCCTACACACAACTACTAAATAATTATGAATCAAGAGAGAAGATAAATGACAATTTCTGTAGGGAGAGAGTTTGGGCTTTAGAAGAAAGATTAAAGTACCTGAACATGATAACAATAAGAGCTCTTTGTGATCAATACAACCAAAATTTTATTTTGGTTTTGTCTTATCAACTTTCTGTAGGAGATATAGGCACAGTACAAATTTCAGAAAACTCATTTTATCAACAATTCTTGAAATATGGTTAGATCACAGTATTTCATCTATCAAAAAACATGTGATTCTTACCAATACGATTTGCGAGTGTCATTTTATTCCAGACTTATCTTGTCATTATCGTGTAATTGTTATTCTCGCTGTTTCTGTTTTTGTAGTATTTTTTGCTGCTAACAGGTAGACGAACGTTAGTCAAGATATTACAGAAAAAGTGCTGAGTAGACATCTTACCTAAAAATGACGTCAAGTAGGTTACCGCTCACCTCCATAACCTCACCTATTTTGGATAGTACCTTCATTTGAATAAGATGTCCATCATATATTTTATTTTCGAAAGAAATTAATTGGTAGAGATGTGAGCTATTGTGATATTGTGATTCATCTGGCCAATGATTGAAATTTTACAAGTACTAACAATTTGGCTGTCCATGTAGCTTTTGCCAAGTACAAAAAAATTAAATTAATTATTTTTTTACTTAAATTCACATTCAAATTAGTAGAGTAACTCATTCCAGAATATATTTTTTGGCCTGAAATTTTCTAAACAGAGAATTCGATGCTATTCCATCCCTCTTATAATTATATAACTTGACTATTGACTTTCAACTGTTAAATTCATTCAATAATTATCTTTCCAAACCGTATTCTATGGAATGGAGTGTTTGTGAAATCAGTGTATAGAACACAATTGCATAACAATAGATATTCACGTTTCTGATCTTATCATGGAATTAATATAAAGAAAAACGATGTGAAGTTTCCATTGGACAGGATGGAAATTATCTGATCAAACCAGTCGATTTTCAATACACCGAAACTTGCTAAAATGTATACTTTGCGCTATCCAATGGTTATCTACAAGTGATTGTCAAATCACAATTTCAGAGACAGCGAGCTGTGACATCCAAATAAAACCAAACACTCCACCATTACCCTTTGTGTACCATATTATAAGAGTTTCAAATGTTGTGTTCGGAACTTCTATTGTTTATATGTTAAACTGTCATGTTTCGATTGATTTATTTCCGTCTCATCATCTTCAGGTGACATTTAAGCAACGGTAGTCAGAAACACAATTTTTTGACCGCCAGCCAAGGCTATGACACATTGGCGACAGTAGTATTGCAGAGTAATCAAGTATGCGTGTGAGTGACAGTTATTGCTCGTTTCTAAACCACACAAAGTATATCAAAAGGAATGTCAAAAAATCTGGCTTCGTAAGATTGTTATCCAAACCCACAAATAGTCCGTAAGCTTGAGAAATAGAAAAATTACAAGGTTATTAATATTCTCAAATTTATTTTATCATTCTGTAATTTGACAAAGGATCAAGTCGAAAAGTACATGAAATTACAGTACAAATATGGATCAATAAACATTATTTTCAAATGAATTCTATTTTTATAATCTGTGCTTGACAAAGTCTAAAGAACCAGCTGCAGAACGATTGGTGAAGCTTTTTTTAAATAAATGTAGTTCCAATTATTGGCCAGATAGAACGCAAGTTTTAGCCGTTATATTAATCCCCATATATATATATATTCCAGTATATAGAAAACCATTTTATTCCAAGCATTTTTTGGGAGTATACCTATGATAAAAAAAATGTGAAAGATGAGAATGCAATGAACGTTATGTACGAGAACAGGGTGTTGGGTGTACCACGAATTAGACAGGTAATCCTTTAGCAATAACTGCAAGTAGAAGAATCACGGTCGACCTGTGTTCAATTCCTCTAATTCATCTGCCTGCTTGTCGTCAAACAATTACACACAGTAGAACGTGCCAGCATGCTTCCTTCATTTATTCTCAGGAAGTAAATCCGCCTAATAACGGTTTTAGAGTATTTTTTGGTTCAATTCTATCCTCATTCTAGAATTGTCTCCGTTTTATTAATGGCAATATACCTCGTATTTTTGGATTAATTTCCTGCAAGTAAATGCCATCAAGGCTGAGTGTTGGAATTTTCTTAATTTCCACCAAATTCATTACTCTAAATAAATAGTGTCACTGAAGTTGATGCCGTACTTTACACGCAATGTACACTTAAAATAAATATGTGAAAGGGAGCTTTGATCTTTTAAATTTCCATTATATTAGAACTACTGAAAGAGCTTAAATCTTTAAATATTTAAGGAATTCCAAACATTTTGAATTTTTACAAAAAACTGACTTTTTACATTTTAAAAATGGTGAGAGGCCTCGGAAATATCTAAAAGCGAAGGTTTGGAGATTTTTCATTTTCTTCTCTCTTTAACTTCACCGCTACCGAACCGATTTTATTACAGCAAAAGTAAAATCGTACTTTCCGGGTAAGAGATGAGCCAAGGACTACAGGATGAAGTATGGTAGACAGACAGACCGACACAGATCAATAACGGTTTTTCATGATCCACATGTCATGAACAATCAAGAAAACAATGTCTCCCACTCGATTTTTCTCGGGTTTACAATACTTCCTGGCTGAATCATTAGCGTATGAATTGAAACACACCACCAATATTCTAGATAGTTTCTAAGTATGTAACATTGTTAACTATTTCAATAGGTGAAGGTGCGAAAGGATTCCTGCGTGGTTCATAAATTTTTTCGTCACCAGTTCAAGGACTGTTATAACACTTACAAACCTAGCCGGGCAGACAAAGCCGATTTTGGACCTGGAATACCAACCGCGTAAGAATTCTCAAAAAACATGATTACATGTTTCTAATTTCTTTTATTTTGTATGAGCCAACCGAAACGTTAGTAATGCTCCTTTCATATTCATGTATTGTTTTAATCAACGGTCAGTATAAGGAGCACGAATAAAATACAAAACCATAAAAGGGCTTCCAGAAAGTACATTCGTATTTTTTCATTGTAAGATAATTTATATTTTATCAGAGGCAACCTGGCTTCTTGCAGATAAAATAATCGTGTATTCGACTTTTTTTTGTAGATAACCTCACTCAAAGGCAGATAGCCTATCGTGCTTCATGAGCACTGCGCGAGGATAAATATCTACTCACCATCGGGGAACACTGTCCCCTGTAGCCCATTCCACACCTCCGAGGTTCTCCATAAGAACGACTTTTGGAACAGGCTTGTTTGAGGCATTGTAAGCTCGACCTGGTGAGGATGCGCCCGATGAGGTCCTCTTATATGACAAAATAAAAAAATATAAAAATAGCTAGACATGATTAATCGTACTTTTGAAAGTTCTAGTGTCGTATCCATGATATGATGTAGTTAGCTAGTTGGCAAGTAACCTTGGTAGCCTTTGTGACGTCAAATCTGACATTCCGATGATGATTGCAATATAAATCGAAACAGGTCACTATAAGAGAGTTTTATGTGTGCAACTGTATGTTAAATACACAATTTCGAGTACTTAATCTGCATGATCGAAGAGTCTCACCAAGTAAGAGCATCTACAATCTACACAACCTGGCTTCTATCAATTATCCATATATTAGTGAAAAAGGGGTGATAAGATTTCCAAATTTTCAGATGGACGTACAGTTCTGAAGAAAAAACGAAAAGTATGTCATATTCGGGTCAAATATCCACATATGGGGGAGATGGATTTTATGTTGACCTACAAAGGAATCGTAACGGATCCATAAAAATAATTCAGGATTTGAAAAAAAATGTATGGATACAAAAAGGCACTAGAGCAGTTTTCATAGATGTTACCCTTCATAATGTTAACATGGATCTATATGCAAGTATGTTGAACTTACTATATCATCAAGCATGGAAGTACATATTATGAAGTTAAATAGTAAAAATGTTTAATATAACCAGTTTTAACAATTTCTTCGCGCGAAGCTGATGAGCGTCACATGACAAAGTATTCAAAATCCCAATTTTTTCAGTATGCAAAATTGTATTCGAGTTCCCTCCAGTGGGTGCTGTTATAACAAAGGCAGAAATTTACAGCATGAAAATTCTTAGATCTTCAAAAAAATGGGATGTATTCGTGTGGGCGTGTGAGATAACTTCGTATGTCTTCGTGGCCTACTATTTATTGGAGGAAATTAGGGAAATGTTTTATTTCAAGTGGAGGTATTTGTTGAGGTTCTGGAATTGCATTGATTTTTGTATTATTGCGGTAGGTATTAGTTCCAAACATATAACAATATCTGCATTGTTTCATCATAACAGCAATATGACTAATTCATTGTTTCACATTAAAAGTTTTCTTACACATATAGATAGACTGATAACCTTCATGTCGCTCAATTAGCTTGTTTTGTAACATTATTATTATAGCCCAAGAAAGAGAAAATTACTTTATATATCATACATTTTCTGGAATCTATGTACAACATCAAACATTCCTTGAACAAGCTCCAAGCTTCAGATCTTTACAATAAAATTTTTTCTCTGTTGTAGTAATTTCCACAAAATCTAGAAACGGTTTGAAACATCATATACATCAGAATCGTTGAAAAAGGTGTATATTGAGTTTCCATATATGATTTTTAAGAGTCTATAGCAACTAAGCTATGTAGCTTGACAGATTGTACGACCGACGAAACAGCGAAATTGTAGAGAGTATGAGAAACAGTCAGACCGAAAACTACTCCAAAACTCTTACAGTCATGAAAAATGTTGTGAAATCTGAACAAATGTCATTGCATCGTTCTTGTAATTGTTGCTAGAGCAAATTTACTAAAATAACACTGATAATCTGTCGCGCTTCAAGGCAGTCCAAGTGTTAGGACATTGAGTTCGTACGTTGCCAATGGGCAGCGCCACCGTTCGCGACGCTTGGAGATGAGTGTTAACCCAAAGTATATTTTTGTGATTATCGTAGAGTGCGGTAGCTGCAGGAATAATGTCTTTGATGGAATATAAGCAAGTACCGATAACAATGGAAACATTGAGAGAAAATCCAGATCAATATGCTAACGTAGAATATTTTGCATCAATGTACACCTCTAAAAACAATTTATACGCCATGCTATTGATCTTCGTTTTCCTGAAAGCATTCAAATATCTGAATTTCAATAGTACAATGGGAAAGCTGAGTAGTACTCTGAAACAAGTAAGTGGAACATAATTATGTATTCATAAAGGGTTGTGTAGATTAGTCAAGATATGACCCCACGTTTGACTATTAGTTTATATATCTGGCTTGAATGTTCTTGACTTCCGTAAGAGTATTTCAAGAAGGACTTGACTCACTTACGCATGTTCATTCAAGTAACATGATTATGATTCAATCACTTATATAATTATATATATATATATATATATATATATATAACTTAATAAAACTTAACAACAAGAAAATTCCAGCTAAATGATAGAGTATACAATGGTAAAAACTATTAATTGCTATATACATTTAAAAAATAGGATGAAACGATTTTTTTTATTATAATTTGTAGTGCCGAGATTTCCATAAAATAACATTTTTTTCCAAACATGGGCTAGACAATCTGGCGATGTTTAAATGATGAAAGCAAAATATGTCATAAATTTAATACATTTATTTTAGAAATTAGACAAATTATCACAACAATGGGAGGGTTTAATCAGGTAAGGACATCTACAATCAATAAAGTATAATTATTTCAAAACTGTAAATTGTCAATAACATCTCACTGATTTAATGCGTTGTAATAAAATAATTTTTATGTAAAAACAGTAAATCATATTAGTATTCTTTCTGGTAAAACGTTGGATAATCTTACTGAAAAATACAGTTTATTGATTTTCTAGTAACATCCTTCTGCACACCTGCCTTAATCCAGACATTTTTTTCTTTGTGATAGTTGTTATTTTTGTTAAATAAACAAATTTAGTTTGAAAAACGAAAAATGTAAATGCATAATCATGGTTGATCTTGGTATGTGGAAATTTTATGTTATGACTTTTTAAGATTTAAGATTAAGCTTTTCGGGCATTTCTGACTAGAGGGTGTACACGACGTGGTAGTGTTTTCTCGCTGAGTATTCTAGTGCATTCAAGCTCTGCATTATAATAGTACAATATAAATCATAGAATTTTATGGAAAACTTAGTGTGAGCATGGAAGGGCGGTTTGAATCCCCAAACTCCCTCCTTGGCTACACCTCTGCAAATATAGATTCTGGATGCCCTCGGTTGGTTCGTCGTATTGTCTGAGATTTAGTTTTAGGTTCTCTAAGCTTTTTTGATTCAAAGATCCACTTACTCTATTTCCAAATTTTAAGATCAGACCTACCAAGACCAACGTCTCAACTTTTTTTTTCCATGGAGTCCAAAATGGAAACACGTTGCTGACGGAATCACGTAGACACAAGTTCGAATCCTGCCGACGCCTATATTTTCCCAAGCTCTCAAACTGTTGGGTTGAAAGTAATTAGTCATGTCTGTTTGGTTATTTCGTTGGCGGTAAATCCTAAGAATGCATACAAATTAAACTTAAATTTGAAACATTTGGAGGGCATTCGTTAGAACAATGTTTTGTCCGATCGACCAAGGGGGTAACAGCCGCCTCTTGCTACATAACATGACATTATCCAGACATGAAAATACCAGGCTTCACTTGTGAAAATGTGCTTTCTTTTAGTGCACAAAGGACATACTAGGCTTCATACTGATGTTTCTCATCGTCTTCTTTGCTTTTGCCGAACTGGGTAACATAGTGTTTGGAAGCAAAGTGGAACACTTCAGCAGCTTTCGTCTAGCTGTATTCACTTTACTGAGGACCACGCTGGGAGACTTCAACTATGACGAAATCGCACAAGCAGATAGAGTGTTAGGACCTATATATTTCTTGTTGTTCATTTTTCTGGTGTTCTTTGTATTATTGGTAAGATATTGATAAGGTTCTATATAAGGGTCACGCTGAGAGTCTTTAGATATTCTTAATCTATACAAGTTTATACAAGTTTGAGCACGCAGCTATTTTGTCTAAAGTTGAAAGTGCTCACACGCAAAGGCTGCGTTTGAATCGTTCAGTAGTTGCCTTGCCACGTTCTCGGATGCATCTGATTGTTGGCCAAATTTTAACGTGAAAATGGAACCGGGTAGTCGCGATTTTCGAGCCATGATTTTGTATGACTATAAAAAGGGACTAAAACAATCGAAATGTCACGAAAGTTTAGTGAGTTGCTTTGGGGACTCTGCCCCTCCTAGGGCTACAGTTTTTAATTGGTGTGCGACTTCTTATTCCCTGAGATCAAAGAAAAGTTATGAGGTCTTCATTTTTCCACCGATGAAAAGGCAATCGCTGCATTTGAGGAGAGAATTAGCAACCTTTCAAAAGAATGCTGGTCACAAGAATTTTACAAGTGGTTTTACCGAATGCGTAAATGTATTGAGGTAGGGAGAGAATATGTTGAAAAAGCAGAATAATGTTTTTTAAAAAGAATCTTGTAGTTTTTCTGTATCTAAAAACTTTCAGTATGACCCTCGTATTGCTACGAAAAGTATGCTCTTTATCTATCATTAGTATAATTATATTTTCAGAAATGGAGACTTGTGTTTACATCCAGTATCTGTTATATGGATGAGGCTTAGTATAACAAATTTAGAATTTCATCAGAATTCTCTCCTGATGACGGATAAAAAGACACATTCTCGGTTTTTTAATCTTTTTGTATGGAGTTGTTTTTGGAAGATATTTGTAAAAAGTAAACAAGTACCATACTCTTGATAAACCAAATTATTGAATGAAACATTTTCGCACAGTGTATCAGTATAGGATTTTATTATTTGATAATACTTCCTAAGTAGTAAGTTAAATTGAGTTATATATGTCCGCGGTTTTCTATTGTAATTAAAATTGAAAAGCACACCCATAGAGCGCTTGAAAAAATGCTTCTGTAATCGCTCTAAGCTTTCAATTTGATTCAATTCCGAGCACGGCCAGCTACCCATTCCATATTTGCAACAATACAGCGACAAAAATTACTGCTGATGTATGATTTTTTTCCTTCCATATAGTTGATATTTAAAAAATTCCTAACTTAACATGGGTTAAGATTGGTTGTTCTGGCCCGAAAAGAACGGGCGTTCTCAGATTTGTTTCGTTGATGTTTCAGAATATGTTCCTAGCTATAATCAACGATACCTACATGGATGTTAGAAATGAAATAGCTGGCGCTCCTGATGAGCTACAGATGACTGATTATTTGCGGGATAAGATTTATAAGTTTCTGAATAAACTAGGAATCAAGAAAAAAGTTGTTGATGTCACTGAAGTGAAAAGTGAAATCGCTACCACTATGGAACAGATCAGAGAAGTATTGACAACGTAAGTTTCTGATATACAGCGTGATTCACCATTCGTGAACAAAAATGAAACATCATACACAGGGACGTATTTTAAGGAGGGTGTTTCATTTAACGTCTTTTCCTCGAGGCTTCATTAAAAGAGAACGGGAGGTTTTTTTAATATCTTCAAAACCGTCCACTGGAATAAACTAAAATTTGGTATGTGGATTTACGTTAGTATTGTCCATATTCAAAAGTCCTTACTTAAAATTAACATGCACCAGTGGCGGATATACAAGGGATTAGTGGCATTATTTTTCCAAATAAAATTAGTACGCCACTTTTTTTTCGAAACGTGCAATTTTTCGAATTCTACTTTCAATTTGCTACAAATAATTACTCTTGTTTTTTTCCTAGTGTGCATTGTTTTCGTAAAAATAAAAATAAAACAAATAAGATCATTCATTAAGAGCCGAGATACAATTAGTTTCAAAATTTTAGACCTCGAGGGAAAAATGTTACATGAAAAAGATTAATTTCTCAAAAAATATATGAGGAATAACATGAGGCGATTTTATTTTCATGTTGCTTGTACTCGCCACTTTTCACTCGTAAAACCGCATATGACTAACGGCTGAGGAAACCGAAACGTTAATAGAGGTCTTTAATTCTATGTGGTTTTATTTAGCGTCCAATACAAGTAGAATCAATCAAGGAAACAACGACATGCTAAATTTCCGAACTAACTTCAGCACTTTTGTGTTTTATGTGAGGCTTTTTTTAAGGAGGGGGAAAGCTATTATAGCCGAAGTGTGGGAGTTTCCACCGGTTACCTTTGATGAGCATTTCCGGTGGAAATACCTTGAACTCTTCAGCGATGCAACTATTTTTTCATTGGGCGACACGTTATACAAACGCTCGGCTTAAACTTCCGAGTCTCTCTCTTATCCTTGACCCGACAGATTTGACTAATCCACGAAAAACTGTAACTAATGGGCAAAGGTTCTTAGGACCGCCCAATCAATGGATTATACTTATAAGAGCGCGATGCGTCTTTATCTGACGCTCAATTAGCATCGTAACTAAAATTATATCCTTCTCCACTCTACTCTGCTCGATTTTATATTCACCGAGGTATCATACACGAACAACCACGACCAACCGCAAAAAGGCTAAATTATATTTGTGGGACCATATACTGTGAATTTTTCAGACACGGCTATAACCACCTCGAGATCGAAATGTTCTTCTCCCGATATAACGTCAACCCTGGTATTACACTGAATGATGCTGACGATGCAGTACAAGCCTCCGATAACTACGTAGGTGAGTGTCTAGTATTCGGAATATCAATAATTAGTAAACTTGTTCATTTACTGGTTAATTTTATTAACATTTCTTCCTGTAGCAGCGATAACAATAAGTAGTATGCGCAATCCATGGTAATTACTATTTCTTAATTTTCGTTTAGTTTCTAGGTGTTCTTACTTGGTAAGTACTGTGGAGAGGAGGTTCAGGGTATTTCCCCGGAGCTGCGATTCAGAGACACTGGGCGTAGTGAAATTTTAAGTTTTTCCCACACTGTTTGTGCCATTTAGTATTTTCATGGTCAGTGTATCAGTCTTCGATTTTTCAAGGGGGTCAGGGGTTGTAGATTCCAGATTTCCCTCAAGGACCTGATCTTCTCGCAACGGGCCTGGATATGCAAAGAGGAAGATGAGCCATTCTGATAGAAATATATTGGGAACTCGAAGACTAGAGACAGGAATACAGTTAAGGAGATAAAGTTTTCCTAGCCTTTTGGAGTGATGGTGACATTTTCGGATTTTAATCTCAAAACCGTTTCAGTCGTTTGCCAGGTTCTTAGCGGTCTAGTGCAGTTTATATGGATGGATTGGTTAGACAAAAGGTTAATAGCGTTGATAGACAGAGAGACACCTGTTGAATACTCTAGCCAATAAAAATCCGTTAAGGATGCTCACGAGCCTCTGTAGATTAATTATTATACTTCTTGCTCTTCATAATAGTGGGAAAAGATATTATCTGTCCCATGTGATTGGAAAGGGGTAAGACATGTTTCCACTTCTCACAGAGATATATTGTATATCGCATAATTTCACCTTGGATGGTGATTGAAATCTCTTGAACCTGTCCAAAAATGTAAAGAGATCTTTTGGATAGAAGATTATATTATACTCAAGCTTTTAAGGCATTCTATATAAATATATTGCACCTTATGAATATGCATTTTTTAAGTAAAATCTTCATTCTAGCTTCTGCCAACCAGAAAGGCACCGACTCTGTTTCTACAGATACTTTCCACGGGTAAGTTTCAAATTTTATAATGGTAATGGTAACAATATTTCTATAGCACTTTTTAGAGCCTATTTTGTACATGATTATTGAAATGAGCAACTAAAACTGAAATGCAGTGGTTCTCGAACAACATCTATGCTATATAAATTTATAAAATGGAGTTCCGTAATAAATGGGGCTAATTTGAGAACAAACCACTGAGCCCACGTCTTATAGTATAGGAAATAAAGGGGTAAAATCTTCGAAATGAGTTTTTTTCCCGATGAATTTAGTTTTAAAACGGTAGAAATATTTGGTAAAAAATAATTCATACTAAATTGCTATCAATACAATTTTGCTTTTAGAATAGGATGAGCCCTTAATTTAATGATTTTCCTGCTTCCGGTTTTGTTAGCAAAACATCTAAAATCGCTATGGTAATGTATTCAATAGTTTGCTCAAATAATTCCAATCAATATAACAGTTTTAATATAGCTGTGACTGTGCGTCGTAGTTACACGACTGTTTCCCTTGCTTTGTTTACTCCAGAACTGTCAAAACATTTTTTTATTGATCATTACATGTCGGTGCTTAATAAGGCATACTCAATTTGTGTTTACTTCCTATATTTTATCACTTTAGAGTGTGACAGTCAATTGCAAAAATCAAGAGAGTATTGACTGCTTTTGCCCACTTCCAATTGTATATGTATGTAATCTTGATTTATTCAAACATGATACAAAGTTCAAATTTATTATTTTTTATTAATATGTATGTATATTTAATGTTGATGTAATCCACAATTCTCTTTGCATGCATTACAAAATCAAAACACCGTAGAGTCGCTACTGATCAGAACCATGCATATGATTAGAATTCAGAACATAAAACAAGGCTAGGTATCCAAATATATTCGTGATAATACTACCAGCTTCTCAACTTAAACTGAAAATTTTTTATATTCATAGACAGCAACAAAAGCTAAATCAAATTGATGAGACTGTCAGAATCCTGTTTGTACATGTAAATGTCTTGCTTGAGCGTCTTGAACATATGGAAAATGTAAAGAAAGTGAAGAAAGCTTGAAAGATGTCCAATGCATTATTTATTATTATTGTTATAGTTCCTTGGAATTCTGTTAATCGGATTATTAGTAATAAAAAATAAAATAATCACGTTTGTTTTATTCTCTTAATATTCATTTATATAGTTTAAACGTTTAGGATAACACGATTCAATCTTACCAATTCTATATACCGAAAAAGCCAATAATAAATAATTATCATCTCTATGGCGATATTAGGCGTTCCTATTCACCACCTATCATAAATGCCTCATATACACTATAATATCCAACAAGGTCAATTTTATACTCACGGAGTATACTGTATGATATAAATACTGAAATTTTAACATGGTTTTGAAAATTTATTTAGTGTATGAGTTTGATGGAGTGTAAAATAAAAGAAAGTATGGGAACAGGGTATAGGACAGTTAACAACAAACTACTGCAAATAAGTGTATTTTTTTAGAGAGTACAGGAATGTGAAGAGTTTAAAATAATCGGACTCTGATACCTGTGGTACTTGTTTGGCTTCCTGTAGTGGTTTTAACCGAGAAATCCATTGAGAAGGCATATTGCACAAGCAAATGACTCGCCCACATTCATCCCATGTTCAATTCTCATAATACTAGAAATAATTAATTAACAATTTACACATTTTACTGCAAATTAAATAGCATTTCAGTCTTATCTTGATCCTTCACATTTATTTACATTTTTCAATCACGTTTTTTATCTGAATTTTGTTTCCAATAAGGTTTACCAAGCACAGGTTCACAGAATGTTGTTGTTGACTAATTAAGGCACCTCTCACACTTAACCTTATCATAGCTATAACAAGATAGATACTATATAAAATATAAATTAGTAACAACATACATATTTACACATACTGAACGACAAGTCCCTCAGAAGAATCATACTTATTTATACTCTGGACATAATAATGAAAATCACAAGAAATCTGGGAACAAGATAATAATGGTTTATACAATAAGAAAAATGTATGCCATAAGCAACTCATGGTGATACAAATTTATCTTAGCTTCAGCAGGTGACGGATATTCATCTAACCTCTAATTTAAACAAATGACACAAAATATGTTAACAGCTTTTTTATATAACCTTGTCTGTGTTAAATCTTTCAACCGAAACGCAGCTTTCCTAACTAAAAACAACAGCAATTGATTATACTTAAGTATCTAGCTCGTATTTACACTCAGTTTTGTTTGGGAAACTTACTAGTTAGTTATTTATGGCGGTTAGGGACGTAACAATATTTCCGATACTAGTAGGTATCGATATGTTCGATATTCAGAGTATCGTTATCGATATCGCTTGCCCAATATTATCGCGGTATCGAAAGAAATGTTGGAGTATCGGTATCGGTACGATCCATACGGAGACACACAGACACTGAACCACAGACTATACCCACTGAACTGAGAATGTGACTGAGACATCCGTGAACAGCTGCTGACGGAGACACCACACAGTTTCCATTGGTCGATCTTAGAGCTTTTTTACTAGAGAAGGACTTGTAACTTGTAATAGACTACATCAAACGAGGCATATTTAGGACCTCAAAGTGCTAAATCTGTGTAGTTAAATTGCTAAGTAATATGTAGATTGTAGATGCTTTTACTTGGTGAAACTCTTCCATCATGTAGATAAAAAGTTGTGTATTTATAAATTATCACACAGTTTCACAAATAAAACTCTTTCTTTCAGTGACGCGTTTCGATTTTTATTAAAATCATTGTCGAACTGTCAGATTTGATTGCTAACAAGAACAAAAAATAATGAGATCAGAAAAATACCAACATATTTTATTCAGGTACGGATTTCAAAAATTTCAATTTTGAATATGTGAATGTTCTACTACAGGTAGGTATTTTTCAATTACAATTTATTTAATAATGTTTTGGCATCAACCAATATTTAAATACACAGATATATTTTGACATGGCTTATGTATATTATGGTTTAATAATTTTGTATTCTTAAATAAGTGGAATAACAGAGAAATAATTTCTGGGGAACTTTTGAGTCTTTATTTTGTATCCTAATGGATAGAGTACATAAGGTTCAAAATGAAACGAATAAAAAATCAATAGTTTCTTTAAGCAGCCCCTAGACGGTCAATATTATTGATCAATATCCATTGATCAATACGTATTGAAGGGCTGTATATTGACCGTTTAGGAGAGCTTCAAACGTATTGATAGCATATTGAAGAATATTGATAGAAATTTATATTGAACTGTATTGATGGAAACAATATTGATGCGCATATTGATGTTTATGAGGTATATTGATCAATATTTGCATCAGTTGCATCAATTGATTGCAAACTTTCGGAGCACGAAGGGTCAAAATAAGTACTCATCGTATTGTTGAGAGCTAGGCAGGTATATTGAATCTACATTAAAGCGTATTGATGAGACTTCAATATTATTGATCAATGCATATTGATCAATAATATTGACCGTCTAGGGGTTGCTTTAGGATAGTGCACGGTTTGGTTTGTCATATGTTCTTTGTGACGTCACCACTAAGCAGGTCCATTGTTGCTGTTTGCCTAGATAACCTCACTTCACATTTTAATTTGAGTTCCCAATTCCCATCATAAATAACATAATTAACAGCAAACATAACTTCAAGCTCATTTTTCAGATTTAAAAGAATGCCTTGCCTTAAGATTGAAACAAATGTGCCACAAGCTAAAATACCGTCAGATTTTCCCATAAAACTATCTAATGTTATAGCAAAGTCATTGGGAAAGCCATTGAGTGTAAAATAATCATTCTTATTAAATGTCATTCAAAGTATGTAACTGGATTTGTTTTTAGTATTGTGTAGCAATTGTTACTGGAGGAGTTTCAATGACGTTTGGCGGAACTACTGACCCATGTGCTTATGCTACTTTAATGAGCATTGGGGCTCTTGGAGTGAATGAAAATAAGAAACATTCAAAAGCAATTTCAGAATGTATGTCTTCAATTGGAGTACCATCTGATAGGTAATTGACCTCATCCTCTTATATCATCAACTTTTTATTTGAAAGGACATTGTAATCAAACATAAGTTGAGGTACTTACATCAAATATATATATATATATATATATATATATATATATATATATATATATATATATATATATATATATATATATATACACCTATATTTTCTCAATGGTCTAAATCACATCAACTTGAAACTCTACCCAGGAGAGTAATATGTATAATCTGTCATAGCTTTTATCTTTTTTATTATTTATATATGTAGTTATTTTGGGCATATTACACATTGTATGTTGCTGGATGATATTTGTCTTGACAGATTGCCAGCTATTTATTAGGGTGCTTTAACCCTGGTCGTGTAACCTGTGCAGAGAAGAAAACCTCTGATTTCATAAAGTTCATTCAAAACACAGTAGAACATTGATTTATCCGATTAGTTGATACCCAATGACTGGTTTGATGAACTTGTACCATATAATTATCATATTGTTTTCCAGGATGTATATTCACTACATTGATGCACCTTCTAGTGTTGTTGGATACAATGGATCAACGTTTCATGATATATTGGGATAACCATTTATTCTTATGTCAAGAATTGCTGTAACAACAATAACAGAAGTGTGATAGTGAGAATTTTAATTTTTGCACGTAATAAAGGGGTTACCCATGTTCTATTGTTTTGTTACTTTTTTTTGAGGACCCTTGTTATTGTATAGCCATGTCTTCTGGGCGTGTTTCACTGCACACACTACACAAAACATTGTTGCCATATACTTTTCATTTCAACACAACAAATTTCATAGTCAAGACTTAATAATTTTTGGTGGTTAGCTGCTCTAGTATTGAGGACTGGTGTTGTGATGATCAGATGCCCTTTCAATTTGGCAGTTCTCGGCCAATTTTGATTAATGCCTAGTGCAATTTTGTCAGTTGCAAGCAGCAGTGGATCTGCCTTCAGGTTCATAATACACAATACCTTTCTAATCCCAACACACAGATAGGATAATGTTTTTCATGTGAATTCTATGTTGTGGTTGCCTACAGTGGTACACTGTGACTAGCTTTATTGAAGGACTTGCAAGGATTAATTCAGAATACTATTTAATTTTTGTATATAGGGCAGGTGAACAGATAAATAAACTAATCTGGAACTATCAAAGTAAAATATATTTTCAGTCATACTAAATTCACATCAAGTTGTTAATGCCCAACCAGTAGAACTGCCAACATCTCTTACATGCAACCTGACTGCTTCATCTAGAATTCTTCTTATATCTTTACACCCTTGCAGTGCTTTATTCATTACCTTATCTAATTGGTCAAGATGGAACCTGTAAGGATAATTATTAATTAGTTATTTAATTAAATGATAAAATACATATTGTTGGTTATGTGGTCAGATTTTTTATAAATCTTTAATCATACTTGTTTTTCTGTCCTTTCAAACCCACTTTTCATAGTTACATAATGTATACAAAATTTTTGGCATATTAAACCCAACCATAGTTTCAAAAAATCAATCATCTTAAAGTTGGGATCTTGGATGATTTCAAAATTTTTGTTTCATCTAAAGTGCAAGGACAATATAGCCTTTGATTCCAAAGCTAACATTAAAACATTATGGCAATATGTGTTGTCTGTTATACTATTGATAACAAGAGAAAAAACATTACAATCTATTATGTCACTATAACCAAGAACCACAAAGTTCTGATTCTACTGAAGTTAATTTTTCCAGTAACAGTGTTTTAGACACCGAGGAATATTACTGTATTTAGTAATAATACAAAAATGAATGTCTTCATTAACATGGTGCAGTTTAGTCAGTGAACATTCCCACTTAACCAATAATAGTTTTAAAAACCCGAAATAAAACTTTACTAATAACCTGCTATTGCAGATATATATCTCGCCATTTTGCATGCTCTGGTAGGTATGTCGCAACTTTGTGTGTGCATGGACACTTTGCCATGGATGCTGTATGGCTGTCACGACAATAATTTCACCAGAACAATCATTTAATTTCAATAATATTATGAATGAATAATCATGAAACAGAACAATATTGTTGCATATTCCTGTAACTATGTTTATTGGTCTGCAAATTAGGTTTCTTGGATAATATTAAATATATCTTATACTTCAATGTATATTGAACATGGCACTATATGTTTGTACAATTACCTTTGTGACATTTCCATTAAAACTATTTTCCCTGACATTGGTAAAGCTGCAATAGTTAGAGTAGGACCTCCCAAAACTTCTTCTTGATGAGATATGTCAACCATAGGGACATCGTGATTAGCTAAGCTAGCTGTACATGCACAAACATATTCCTTTAGAGGAATTCCAGCATCTATTAAAGCTAATGTGGCTGCATTCACACAGGTCGGATATATACCTTGAAAAAAATCAATAAGTAATATTCAAAACTTTGCAGTGATGTCAAACAAAATACAATAAACAATGGACAAAAATATATTCAAAATTTATATTGAAACATCTATAAAGAGTGGAATATGCCAGATTTAGTAAGATTCTCACAGCATTAGTGAGTTGATACAGCTCTGATTGCATCTTTGATTTTATTCATCATATAAGCTTTCAATTGAAGGCCAGAATAAATATACTATTTGCAGCAATGGCTGATTAACCTGTGTTTTGAATTTATTGAATAAATACTATTAAAAACGGCAACAAACCCAATTCTGTTTATTAGTTAATAAAAAGTGCACTTGTATCAATTAGCTCAAAAGTCTTACTCACTAAACAGCTGTTGCTGTCAAATTATGTCCAAAAACAGCTTGTATCATGAGAATTAGTTTGAGTGAGTTTAAATTATCTCATTTATCCAGATCCACAGATCATTAGGCTACATTAAGTAGGAATGAATCAGTATCCTCATCTCACCTCCATCTGCATGCAATACTTCAACATAGACATCAATCTGTGACCATGGATATAATTCTGTTTTTATTACAGACTCCAAAGCTTGTTGTAGATGCATTGAGAGTTCTGTGGACTTCCTATCACCCCTTGGTCTTTTCTTTCTATCTGTTGTAGAAAAAACTGCCATGCTGAACTGACAATTTATGAGAGCATTATCATGTTGTGCTTTGGATTTGCTTCCACGAACCTATCAAGAATTGCAAGGGGTTCATTAAATGCCTATACAATTGGGAATCTTTCAATGCAACATTGAGATAATTGAAAGATAAGTCAGCAAGATATTGATGTAACATGACTTTATCATTCAATGAAGCTATAGACACAACATTAAGGTTCATATTGACTTGTGAGTAAAGTGCTAAATTCTGAAATCATTTGCAATGCATGTAAAGGCTTGTCTCTACTTGCAAGTACAATTAACAACTCCAGAGAGACCTGAAGAAGGTCATGCCTAAAATTTTGAGGGCCTCCACATTTTTTCAAAAGTTTTAAATAAATCAAGCATGTAATGTCAGACCCATTGGAATACAACAATGGTAATTTTATTAATATAATTTAAACAGACAAAAATTAACAGAAATATACTTTTGGCTAACAAACAAGCAGCTTTTCTCTGAGTTGGCAGATACAATCAGTTCTGATTTTATGAATTCCAACAAAGGTTTATTCCTCTCATTTCGCCATTTAAAGTTCATTTAAGAAAAAACTGTTGTTTTTGGGATTTCAGATTATTTTTGGTATTGTTGGGGCAAATTTTGAGAATTTCTTTCTCAAAAGGTTACTCTTACTTCTCTAATCTCTTTGGTATTTTGTGATAAATTTAGAACAATGAGTAAGGTTGACTCTAATAAGTATTATGGGAGCATTTCAAGTAGTGACATTCTGCTGCAATCATTTGATAACTACATGTATTACTTATATCTATCAATAAAAACGATTATTATTATTATTAATTATGAGCATTTTGACCAACTCCCTCTAGCAACACTGTATTTCAGAAAGTTAGTTCAGCTATTTTTGTTGAGTATTAAGTCATAATGTTTACCCAATGCAAAATTACTTTTTTATTATATGCTACAAATCAATCATTGTCCGACATTTGCTAGATCAGTGGAATGGGTATTACACTGGAAAGGCACATATTTTTGATTTGCATGACAGCCTGTTTAATTGTCCACAGAACAGTAAAAAAAATAATAAAGCTGAATAATACCCCAATATATATCTGCAACGTTACCTGATGAGGGCCATATACAGCAGCTAACACTTTTGTAAGTCCTTGTTCCATATAGGCACTTCCATCGGGTTCAGTAAAAACACCTAATTTGCATCTGATTCTTCGTAATTCGTGAGCCCGTCTTCCATCCAACCGTAAACCGATTTTTGAAAGAAGTTCTTTCTTGCTCATTTTTTTTGTTATTGTGGATTTTTATATGTTTTCCAGATAATGTGTCATGTACAAATGTTGAAACACTTGGTATATACTATGAATGAATACATATTTTTGTAGACATATAATATGGATATTCAGACGTCAATGCATCAACCCAACTTCATGTTTACCATATGCAGAAAAATAAGGTTATGTTAGGGTCGCGTTGATTGTGGATTTATCACTCTCTCCTTTTAGATTTAGATAGGCACCCAATCATGCACACGTCTGTTCAGTATTTACTCGGCATCTATGTGATTTAAATCCATAAAATGGAAATGTTAGGCAACTGTAAAGGTTTTTAAAGATTCTGGAGGGCAGAACATTGTGAAGATAGATAATATAATATAATAATAATATATCGACTTTATTAATCCACTTCATACACTGTATATAATATAAGTGGAGACATGAGAGGCAAGATTTAGCGTAACGCCATTCTTACACCTAACCACTGATGTGAGATGTGACATCAGCCAGTATCGGAACGTCCCTACCACAGACTATACGTCCCTACTGATGTCAACATCACAATCAAAATTAGGGAAAATAATACAAGTACTGAAATGAGTACACATAAAGTGAGACAAACGAATACACATATATGCATACATATATACCATGCACATATAGGCACATAATATATATGTTACGGTAAATGTGATTAATCCGGCTATTTTGCAAAATCTGCGATTATTCATAATCACCAACATATTTGGTAAATGTGATAAATTAATGAATATTTATTAAATAAACCGGGTATTTTACATATTTGCCGCAATTTTACGGCGACTATGATAAAATTCTTCATTTCCCTTCGAGAATGCGTTAGAAAATCATCCATTTCTGGAGGTCAGGGATACCAGTGATGTACTTGCAAGGGACAATGCAATTCTGATAAGTGCAAATGTAAAAAATTGGGGAAACTTTGTAATTCGAAATGTCATAATAAAAATGGCCATAAAGTCTACCTTGCTCAAATCGTTTAGAAATTACCATCAAAAGTGGAAAAATCTCTGAAGGTGACAAACCAAGGTTTGTTGTTCCAACCAAAAACATATACTTAAAAACACAATGTACTATTTTGTGATCAGATATTGTATCAGCATCCATAGTTAAGCAGCCGATAATGGGAAGTGACGTGTTCGAGTAAATGGGATTCAGCAGGGTACAACTTTCACTAAAGACTTTTCGAAGCCTAAATGAAGGAAGCCTCTTTGAAGAAACACCACACGTAAAGCAGAAGTCACTACGATAATTAAATCGATGTTTTTGAAATTCTTCAATTTAGTGATGAATTTAATGTCATCTTTAAATTTGTCATCTACATCGTGAGCTATAATATTTGCGACGATTTCATCGGCTGTGTCAAGATCGTGGGGAATATAATTAAACATAAATTGTTCCGAGGAATAATTAGACGTAGAGGTTTTTTTTATTTACGATTTTCTTGGAAAAGTTGTTCCAAAAGAGTGGGAAACGATTTCAGAACATTTTTTGATAGTTTTTCGGAAGGGCGGATTATATCTACAAGGGGGGCACATGGAACGTGCCTTGTACGCCCAAGTCCCTGCACTCAACTATGATAATAATAATAATTATTATTATTATACTCATAGTATCTTTGCCAAACAATGACAAAAAAGATCTAATTTTGGAATGTTAGGCTTATCAAGAGTTTGTCGTCACAAACTAAACAAATATATAATATATTTTCTCATTTTGCCCAATATGAAAACATGTGTAATTGTGACGTCATAGTAAACAATTCGCTGTTGCCAATACCACATTATAGCAGTGAACGACTGGGCTACAGTGTGGTCTATAGCGTACAGCCTAGTCTACAACCAGTCTAGTCTATACTAACTATAGTGACCGATATAGAGGGACACCTCAAAAGAAAATGGAAATCAATATCGATGGGAATCTCTCGGCTATTTTATTCGATTTGGATAACACTCTGATAACAACTAGGACAGCTGATGAAGTTACGTGTGAGAAGGTAAGATTTCATTTGAGCGATTAATAAAAAAATATTTGGGTAACTGTTTAAAGGTCCCTTATAGAAATTAAAACTTTTGTCACCAAAACAGCTGTTAGCAACTTTGCTGTTTCTTAAGTTAACCCACAAAACATCCTGTTTCGCTGACGCTTGTTGACGTGATAGAAAAGGCAATGTTGCCAAGTAGTTTCTTTTGTTGTGGTTCAGCTATACTACACTACATACACTTTCCGATCTATTGTTAAGGTTTAGCTATGTCATTCTGTCACTTAGAGTCATTCCACACGCCCTCCAGTCGTTCAGGTGTTGTTTTATCGCGCCCGTAGAGTGACTCAACTCGCGTTAGGAGTGGAGTAAATGAAGCTCACTTCTAAAGTTTCTCCTCGGAGATTAGGGTAGATGGAGTAAATAGCTGTCAATTGTCAAAGCTGTCATTTTTCTGCAGTTTTTGGTTTCGGAGTTTTTGTTTGTATGTGATATTCCCCTAGCATTTGAAATACTGTGTACTTTCTTCGGAAGATCCTCAAATGTGGCTGGCGTCACACAAGCATGTTTTTTGAATTACCTATTTATGCACTGGTGGTGCACTCCATGATCACGTGACAAAAAATCTTTTCTGACTCCACTTCAGCATATTAAGAAATTCGCAAACAGTGCAAGTTGACAACAGGGCAATAAGCACATGTATATGTCAATTTTTCGTCCTTTCTGAAAGAGACGTTAATCACAAAACATTACCCACTGTTTATGTCATGTGTTGTCTGTGGTGTTCGTGTTTTACTGTTTTGTCTTTGTGTACGAATTTGAAGTCGAGCGACGAAGTGAAGTCGTCTACTGAAAAATCTAAAAATAAGTTATTCGATACGCCGCCCCACAAATTGCCGAATATAGAATCTCAAACGTCTGCACCAAAAATATCTTTATACACTTACACCGCCGTTGCTTAGAATTCACGCCTCAGTTTCTTCATGGGCTTTTTACCAGCCACCGCCAAGATTTCGAGTTTGTTTTCGGTGTCGTGCACATATTTCTCACCATGGGGGAAGTTTCCGACGCCGTAAAGAAGTGCTGCAATATTCTAAGCAACTCCACAAGTGATACAGAGAAGTTTGCAGCATTGTTTATGGTGACCAAGCTGGTAAAAGGCAAGCATGCTACCCCAAATGCAAAGAAGGCTATTTTCGAAGCGATAGGTTTTGATTTCCTTCGAAGACTCTTGCTGACGAGCGATGTTCCTGTAGACTGCCCACCTTCCATCTACAAGTCTGTTGCTCTGTCCATTATCACAGTATTTTGCAATGAAGAAGAACTAGCAACAAAAAAGGAAATGGTGGACTTTGTTCCAATATTCTTAGACATAGTGAAGTCGGCGGATAGTGCAGATGATGACAGTCTCATGGCTATTGGAGAAGCTTACAACTGCCTCAAAGGGATAGCTGCATACCCACCAGGTCAGCAAAAACTAGTTGAATGTAATGCAATTGAAAAACTTTGTGAAATATACTCTCAAGGCAGCTTTCAGTCAGATGAAGCTCTGAATATCATGGCTGTATTAATTGCAAAGCAAGGTGCTGGGTCTTGGGAAAACAAAGATCCCAAGGCATATCATGCACTTCTTAATAAAATTGCTGTAGATTTTGAAACTGACCAAGATAAGAGGAAATTTGAAATATGTGAAGTACTGAATGCACTGGTTTATAATTGTCCCAAAAAAGATCTTATCAGCAGTGCTTCTGATGAAATATGGCCACAAAGCATCTATAAAGGTCTCTGTGATATTTTGCAAAGTAAAATAACTGCACAACAAAGGAATCCAGCATTGTTATTAACTGCAAGTATGTTGGATCTCTTAGGCATTGAATGGATATTTTCTGATGAGGAAAAAGGCAAACAGATATTTTTGCTGTTGATACAGTTAGCTTCCATTGAAGTGCGTATGCAATTGGAAGGTAATAAAACCTTGAAATCATTAGAGCCTAACCAAAATCTAATAACAGCATGTTATATAATCTTAGAGGTATCTCTGAACTTCATTTCAACAGATCAAATAGACTTGGAGCAGAAAGAAAAACAGACACTGTATACTGGTTTGAAAGGTGCTTTTACAGCTATAGTTAACTTACTGTTGAAGGTAGCAAATGATAAAACCAAACCAACAGGTAAAGACAAACTATTCATTTGTGCTACTATTCGAGTTTTAGCAGCATGGTTGACACAAGAACCTACATCTATGCAGTCACAAATCTATCAATTGTTACCTTTTATATTTGAGATTGCTAATGAGACATTTTATGCGTACAAAGAGAGACTTGTAGCTGAAAAAGCTGGTGATAAGAGCTACCAATTAGATCCTTTGAGCAATGTTGATGTTTTGAGGGTACTTCTTCCTGCTATGTGTCACTTAGCTGTGGATGAACAAGCTAGAAAGATTTTGTTGAAGATCAATGAAGAAAAAATATTGCTTGATTTTATGGAATTTCATTGGACCATCGTACATTATAAAAGGCCTCCTGTACCGAGATCAGAAAGATTGAAAGTGATGAATCAACCTAAACCAGAACTGACCCCAGAGGTCTTGGAGGACATGAAAGATTCCAGGACAGCTATGATAAGCACATGTAATGTTCTGATGAATTTGACTGTTTTAGAGCCAAAGCATGTAGAAGAGAGTGCAGTCTTCAATGATCTACTTAGATTCATCTTTGAGAACCTTCCTGAACTAAAGGATATCCCTGAAAATCTTGTTCTACATGGCAACCTTGCAGTCCTGGGATTGCTGCTTCTGAAACAACTATCAAATAAAGTGAAGAAAAATGATTTCTCAATCTGTAGATATATTCAAGCAACAATTCGTTTCTTGTGGGATGCCTACACCATAGATGAATCAAATGATCCTCAGAGTCTTGTAGTAGCAATGGCATACAAAGAGCATTGGATGGAACTAATGGAGTTGTGGTTTCTGGGAATGCAGACATTAGCAGCTGTAATTGCTCAGATTCCTTGGATCTCTGAGTTTGCCATTGAAAGTGGATGGGCAGAGGGTATCATCACACTGCTCAAGGAAGTGAAGATAGGCACACTACCTCCAAATGTTAAGTTAGCTTTTGAAGATTTCTTATGTCATCTGGTTGATGCAAATGAAGCAGTGAAAGATGTGCTGAAGAAGAATGATGCTTTGAGGGTCTGTCGTAACCACAGGTTGATGGAACTAGGCAAAAAACTATTTGGTGATTAATTTTTTGCTCAAAATGTGTAACTGACTAGTTACAAACTAAGTTTAAAAACATTTATCATAGTAAATGAGCTAAGCTCTTCATTTATGTACTATTATATTTGTCCAAATAATTCAAATTTATTGCTGAGAAATTCAATTATGTGTAAAAATTATAAAGATTGCATTGGGCTGCTTAACTTCTCAACTCTTTTTATAAAATTATGGATGAGGATTTTTGAACATCAGTATATCTGCTGAATACTTATGTTGCACTGTCTTTATTTCTTTAAATGTTATTTTGACCATTGATTTCAAAATTTCAGATCTGTGCTTAACAAGCCCTCCTAAAATGATACTTTTACTTATTCATTTGTCATTTAATACCAATTGTTTTTAATAACAATATTATAGTTCACTATTTCATTCAATCTTTACCAGATTACTGCAATTAATTTTCCAGTCACAAAACATCAATCCAATAGATCTATATATATTTGTTTTTGTTCCTTGTTATAACCTAACAGGATAACTGATCTTAGCAGGCTTTTTTTAACTGCATACTTGGATGCACTCCAAAGCAAATGTCAGTGATTTCATGCTACTATTGACCCTCTTGATTTGCACTTTCCAATGGTAATGTCTGTATGGTACTGCTTGTATAAAAAAGAGCCACATCATATAAATGTTTTTTTTTAATAATTATATACTGATTTTTTTTCAAAAGTTTAAGAACATATGTCATGAACTGAATTAAATAAATTCAATATAGTTTATTAGTTTATATCAGCAATAGAATATTGTTAAAAATTCATATTTTCAAATTGTAGTTAAGCAGTCATTTGCTGTTTTTTTTTTGTAGTAAAACTTGTAAAGTACAAATGTTATTTAAGCTTATTGATTTTTTTTATTAGTGTTCTGGAGTAGCAATAATTCACAGTCAATTTGACAATTGACAATAATATAAAATGGAAAATTCTTACATAAATGCTTTCAGTGTGTTTATTTGTGGAATTTTGTGTTGCACAGTTGAAGCCTGAATGAAGACATACATATGAAACCAAATTTTCTTTATACTGATATTAACTCTAATGTCTCATGTACAGGGAATCTATGAAAGTGGTCCTGAGAGTTCAAATCCTTTCAGAATCTGAAATATCACAGAAATTTTGAACATATTATATTAATCCACATGAGACACTAAACATGTTTAACTTTATTTTGAAGTCATTCAAATTACACATACACAATTCTTTAATTATGTTTCTGGGAAGGATTAACATGAATTTTAAATTTGAAAATTCTCCCAAATATATGTTGTACTACCCCTAAGTATATTGTCTAGATTCGTTCCTGCATTTGTATAATCAAAAATAATTCTGTTTTGAGAAAATAATTTTTTATTGTAGTGATTAATCAATTTTGAGGTGAATTTTGGCAGAACTTCCATGTAGCTATGTTAATTATGTATATTTTTACACAAAGACTTACACATTAAACATATCTCATGATTTTGTTATTTGGAGTCAAATAATAGTAAAAAAAATTATAAGTGTATGCTTCTTTGTAACCTTGCTCTGTTAGGGAAAAATGTGATAAAATTATATTACACCACTGGTTTTTATTTACTGTGCGAACTTAGATTTTTTATTTTGATGTAATCTAATGGTTTATGCATTTTACTGCATTTTAGGTATAAAAATATAATTGTTTGCAGGCTTATGTTATTTATTCATAAAATAAGAATCGCTATTTATTGTAAATAAGCAAGTTTGGATTTTTTAATATATTGTTTTTATATACAAATATATACCACTTTCAATATCCAAAATATTTTATTTGATTGATTAAATTACATTCGACCAAATTTGTAATATTTTTTTGTTTGTTTATTCTTACTTGTAGTTTTTAGCGGTACGGGAGCTGATATACGAGTATAGTAGAAATATAAATTATTTCAAATATTTCTGACATCTATTGTCTATATAGAGTACCACGACCAAAGTTTAGGATTGATTTATTGTCTTCAATCTTCTGTTGAACTAGCCAACATATGCCTTCATAGCTATTTATACTCCTTTGGCTGCCGTATCATTTGAGTGGCTAGTTCTGATTGGTTCAAGCGGCGTCCCTGCTGGGTGAAAGTTTTCTGCTAACGTGGCAGTTCGGTGGTTATTACGTGTCAAGTTTGTGTTAAGTTCGTTTGTAATTTTATCTTATGATCGAAAATGACACGCCATGTTCGCCAGTTCATGCGAAGGCGACTGAGAATAGTAAATCAATTAAAACGTCGTGACACTTAAAATTATACAGACAATGTCCAAAACCCATTTGAAACATTTATGTTGTTTAAAAATCGCAAACAACAGTTGATAAATTATTATTCTTAGAACCACAGTTTTGCCAAAATCTTATTTTTCGGATACATTTTTTGTTGTCGAATCTTTAAAATAAAACTCCCACAAAGAATTCTAAGTTTGTATATTATTCGAATACACTTTCGAAAATGTGTATACATGTTCTATTTAGAGAGCACATAACTTTTATAAATAGATATGATTTCACACCTACACGCATCTCATTTGTTATCAAAATACAGAGTGGTTATTACTAATAACGTAAAATACTTCAACATATGATACAGAGAAAATGAGATGATAGAGTTACAGTCTTGATAACATAGTAACTGCCCTTTGCAATGATGACAGGATTAGTGAAATAGCGAATGAGTCTGTGTGACCGTGTGTATGATATTCACATTCTGTAATGTTAAGTTGAAAAAAGAAAACGCACATGTAAACAAGGCGTATACCAAAAATTCAATTCAATTGTACGTATCGGAAAGGGTGAACGAAAATATTTTTTTACTCTTTCAAATGAGCTGGGATGCCTCCATTGTGGCAGCCCAGAGCTCAGCATTCAAAGACTCATGCCCTTTTACCCCCCAAACTGAGGTCCAGATACGCCCTTGCATGAAAATAATATTCAAAGTACAGCTGCTTCAAGATACAGTGGCATATATACAGTTTGATCTTTATTGATTTCAGTTTCGGTTGAAAGTTGGTATATTGGTTTTAGGATATTATTGAAATATAAAATGTAGTAAAAGAGCTATCATATATACGTCTATAAATAATCGAAGGAATTATTCCAACTTTTCTCATAGATCTCTTAAAAAGGAATAAAGACTATCTCACTTAATTATGAAGTAATTTTCCATGCATTACGAATATTTTGAACAAACAAATTTTGGGGCATTGTAGCCGTAGTTAGCCTTTTGTAGTTCTTCTGTTTTAGCAACTATTACTGCTACTATAGATCATTTTTTTTAAATATAATAAATTATTACGAGAGTTATATGGTGGAATCAGTCTAATATAAGTTTGGATTTATGAAATACTGATCCACGTGGAGTAGGTGTTGGTAATTGGAAATAATGAACATTTTGGAAAATTCCAAAATATAAACGAAAACAAGTTTTTCATTAACTATTTTAGAAATTTTCATACTTAATTCCAAAAGATGGGGACTTCTGAAAGTTTGAATCTCTATTTATACTCTGATATCGTTGCTAGGGAAGGTAGCTTAAAACTACTTGACGCCATTTTTTTGTGATATATATGCAAATTTTTGCACAACGTTTTTGTTTCTCAAAATTACAGGTGCAATATCTGCTCGTTCAAAAATATCATATGCCATGTGAAGCCGCAACCAAAGCTTGTGCAACTTTTTTGAAATCCTTCCGAAACTGCCCTGACAATGATATATGTTCTTTGGAGAAATGGAGAAAGCATTTATGGGCAGAATCTTTGGGAGAACCTTATGCATATCTAACAGGTAAGTACAATAATACTTATTGTGTTACATAGGAATGACTACAAAACGTGGTTTCGGATGATTCTTCACATGGGGGATCTAGTTATCAACAATTACACTTTCTGTGTTCCAATATGTGGGAAAAACACTGCATTTCTTGATGAATTCGGTGATAATGGGGTGAATGAATATCATTTCAATAACAATAACTAACTTGTTCTCAACAAAACGATAGTTGTAGTAGGTACAGGTACGAAAAAAGCATGCCTAAAAATCTCGTAGCGAGCAAAGATCTATTTTTATCAAAAACAAAAAACCTTTCAGTTACTGATTAGGATTCCGATATCAAGAGTCGCATATTATACATAAATTGGCATTTAGAAATCCGAAAAGAAGACCCAGTGCAGGATTCGAACCCGCATCTCCCGATGTCATGTCGGGCGCTCTAACCAACTGAACCAACTGGGTAGCTGGTCAGTCGTTACAGAGCGCGGATGATATGTTAGGCAGAATCCCCCACAAAGCCATCCTTCCGAATTTCAAACTGCGCGCGTCATTCGTATCTCGAGGTGCCGCAGCGCCAGTGTTTGGGTTGGTAACTATCTCCTACCGCGATTACTGACAGCAGACCTCTTTGTGTCGAACAGCCATAGTCTCTCACTATGCAGGGGTAATCGTGATACACAACTTGCTTTTCTCCGCAAGATGGAGTTTTTGATACATAAATGTCGCAATTTAAGTCGCATATTAGTTTATAATCAATTTTCCCTTTAGAAGCGCTGTGAGAGAATAAATATTTGTTCATATTGATCGTCAAATCGTGTAAATTGTAAACATCGGGAACAAACTCCTCGACGCCTTGTTCTACAACGCCGAGATTCTCCGAAAGAACGACCTTTGGAAGAGGCTCATTCGAGGTGTAAGTTCAACCTGTGGAAGATGCACCCATTGGGGTCATAGTATTCATAGAATAGGGGCAGATCAGCCAAAATACGCAATGTTTTCGTTTTTGCCTTTGAATCCTTTTGAAAATAGTTTCGAAAAAAATGTATAAAAATGTGTAACACAATCGCAAAATGCGGGCCAATTATATAAAAAAATGATACAAGTGTTTCTAAATACTGCTATTGTCACGGAATAAGCCCGACCCTGTAGGCAATAAACTGTAACGTGCTTTGAATTCTAGGAGGACGCTATATCTACTTAGCCACGGCTAGTCCTGACGTAAATTAGCAAATACGGAATACAATGGAAGGTACTTCTTTCCACAGAATTCTGCTTTCTTTTTGTTTTAATTGATGGATATGCTCTAGCATTCATTGTAACCAGTCAATAGGAATCAATACTGAATCGAACAGTTACTTTTTTGTTATGCATGATGATTAATTTGATGTCTCCTAATCATTTTTAAGAAATAATCCGTATACTATATTTCAATCACAGTGAATGTCATGTAGGAAGCAAATGTATTCACTCTAAAAGTGTAGAGATGCGCATTTCGCTTCGATTGTCCAAAAATTTTGTTGATCTGTACTTATCTCAACATTTGTCATACTCTGTGCTCTGTGGAAAAGCTGACGTTAACCTAATTCTTCCTGTCTTCCGTAGTACCGTATTCCTTATTATAAAACGGTCATATTTAATTTTATCTTATTTCTTGTGGTGCTGGTGTCTTTGCCCGTGAGTTAATATATCACTTCACAGTTCACTTTCTGTGTGGATAAAAATCCCACTTATATACATATAGTACTTCTTGACCAATGAGTAAAATGGGGAAGAGCTCCAAAGACAAACGCGATATTTACTACAGAAAAGCTAAAGAGCAAGGTTGGAGAGCCAGGAGTGCATTCAAACTCCTCCAGATCGACGAAAAGTTTCATATCTTTGAGGGAGTAACAAAGGCAGTTGACCTATGTGCTGCACCAGGAAGCTGGAGCCAAGTATTATCGAGGAGGTTATATCTAGGTGAAGAAATAGCAATCAAAGATAAATGCTGCCTATTTTATAATGAAGTACTTAATGACAAAGTAGTGGAACCTAAGGAAGCTAGTGGATCACACAGAAATGATAATGTTAAGATTGTGGCTGTAGATTTGCAGCCAATGTCACCTTTACCAGGTGTAATACAGATACAAGGTGATATAACTAAATATTCAACAGCTCAAGAGATAATGAAGCATTTCGAGGGAGATTATGCTGAATTGGTTGTTTGTGATGGGGCACCTGATGTAACTGGCCTTCACTGTATGGATACATATATCCAGTCACAGTTACTACTAGGAGCATTACATATTACTTGCAATGTTCTGAAACCAGGAGGTACATTTGTTGCTAAGATATTCAGGGGGAAAGATAATGATTTGTTGACAAATCAACTATTAACATTATTCAAAGAAGTACATGTTGTGAAACCAAGCAGCTCAAGAAATTCTAGTATAGAGTCATTTGTAGTCTGTCAAAATTATGCACCTCCTGAAGAGTTTGATCCTAAACTGATGACCCCATATTTGGACATATCTAACAAGGATTTTAGTACTTTGGAAGGTAAGAATGTTTTATTTATAATGAGACTTTCAAATGATAATAATTATGATAGACATCCTTATTATGCTCTTCAAGAAAGTTATACTGCATGTGGTAAATTTTAGCTTGAGCTGCTCTTACATCTTACTACCAGAGTTGTTGTGTGTATAAGTAAACATGCACTCGCAAAATCTTATGATGCTGGCAAAATTTACATCATATAATTTTAAAAGAAGAATATATGAATTGCACAAAAACTATAATTGATTTATATTAGAAAAAAGAATATGATGTATGATACTGATTAATGGGGATAATTAATAGCCCATAATTATTGACAAGTTTTTTTGCATCTATTGAAGGAATTACTGAAAATATTTTTCCACATGGAACCTATTTCATCTGTACTTTTGATGTGTACAAAAGTCATGATCAAGTAATCAAGTAAATGTGTTCATTGGTTCTTATATTTGACTAAGAAGTCGTCGAAAATATCCACTGTCATCCAAGTCACAACTTAAATCTTTTTTTCTCACTTTACAGGTATCAACCGGACCATTATACCTTTTGTTGTGTGTGGAGATGTTAGTGCCTTTGATTCTGACACTACCTATCCCTTACAACTTGAGGGTGAAGAGCCGTATGAATATAGGCCTCCAGTACAGCCACCTATTGCCCCACCGTACTCTTTCACACAGACTCTCAAAAAGGAAGAAATTGGAAAATATGTTAAAAAAATGGAAGACATTGCAATATGTGTAACTTCTGGTAATGAAGGCATAGAAAAAAAAGAAGTAGTGAAAAGTGAAACTTCAGGTAGTGGGAATCTTGTGAATAGTAAATTCCAGCCTGAACCAATGTGCAGTTCTGCTGTTGAAATTATGACCAAGCATACAGAAAAAGATATCGTTAACTTCAAGCTTGGAGATGATGCTTTTGATTCAAAAAATGAAGCTGAACATATATTTGATAATGGTCCATACTTCGATTTAATACAGAAAACAACAAAGATACGGAAAGCAAGGAATAAACCAGAAGGCAACATACCCTCTCAAAAAGAGTTTGAATTGGAATGTATGTATGAAGATGAAAATACTGATCCTGAGATGGTGAAAGAATGCTTGGAGCGCCTTAACGTCAACTCTGCTACACAAAGTACATGCACTTGTTGCATATCTAGTGATTAACCATTAACAACTACCCCACTGTAAGTTGTGATGGTGGTATGTCTTTCAGTTTGAATGGGGAGGAGAATTTCCTTTACAGTATTTCAGAGTAAGTTTGCTGTCACATTGCAAATATAACATTGAACAGTGTGAAACCATCGTGTAATCATATAAAAATACATATAAATATTTTTCTTGTCAAAATGCATCTCTTGTTAATATGTGTTAATCTGAAATATGTAAGCTTTCAGCATTCAGAAACTGACATTTTGTTGTTCCTTTGCAAATGTTTTTTTCCATTCTTGATATTTTGTACATTGTAAATTAATGTAATAATGTAAATAATAACTGTTGATTCTGTTGAAGAGATATAATGACTATGTCAAATGCATGGGGAATTTTGTTGTAAGGATCAAAAAGATGAATATTCGCTAAGAACTTTTGGATTGTTCTCATCAGTTTTTTAATGTTGAGGCAGTATTTCTTGTGAATTGACGGTTCAAATTGGGTATATTTGGTGTGTAATTGAATTTATTCATAACAACTGTATGCTAATTAGTGGATTATACTATAGTTTAAAGTTTCTTCCTGTAGGGTTGGTCCGCTTTAGCGATACTAAAGTTTTGTTTTCGAACAAATGCAATAATAGATATAGATATTATATAATTATCTTAAACATACCCAAATAGTAAAATAATCTGTCATAGTTTAGGAATTAGTAGAATTCTATGAATGTGTTATTAGATATAGTGAAATGTTGGAAATTGGTTTTTTAAGGTCTAAAAGCTATTGTACCGTGGCTACTAAGAAGATGACAGAGATAATTTTTAACTGGTTGACGTCTGTGATATTATACTGCATAGATATTATCAGACATTTCACAGCATATTGGCAAATTATTATTTGTTAATCAATCCCAAGCAATAGGTGCAGTTGTGTGTTATGAAGCTGTAGGATCACCATTTCTAATGAACTGAAAATATTTCTTTTCAAGTAAACTGAATAATGTAGAATAGCCAATTTGGTAGTCGTTAAACGAGTTACCCTTTGTGAAAAATACATATCCTGATTCATCTGCACTTCTTCTGGCAATTAATTACATATGAATCCTGAAACGATTCCACTGAAGTTTCTGCAGCAGTTTTGTATCAAAGTTATCAATGAAATAAATTCATTTCAAAATTACATCAATAGATGCTAATTGGTACATTGTTTCCAATTACTTTCAGTTTAATTGTAATTTCAAAATTCAATTCATTCCATTTTGTACTTTGATCAAAGCTGTCGAGACAGTCGAAAAGTTGATAAGTTTACATTTTCGGCTAAGATAAGTGAATATGCTTTTTAAGAACTATTACAAGATAGGTTTTAGAAGTTACAATAAATACATATCCTTCTAATGCATTACAAAGTGTGGAATCATTCTGCGTAGATGAATTATGCTTGAATACCCTGCTGAGCCCCCAACGTTTCCCGAATACTTGTTCTTTACCGAACTATGCAGCATGAGCGCCGTGGGGTGTCTATTTTTTATATTGTAGAATTAGTAGTGATGGAACGAAATAAAAAAACAATTGGATAGAATATGTGATACATTTATTTGGAATCCATTAAATAATGCTGCGATATCAAAATTAGAAGAAGCTAGACTTTTTGTAGTATCTGCGCTATGTATTGTCGCGTGGTGCCATCACGTGAAAACAGGCAAAACATCATTAACTCTGTAAATATAGGCGAGAATAATTAAACAAACATTGGAGTGAGATAGATGAATTTTCATTTGGACATGTTTGATCTTCTGTCGGCGGTTTTATCAGGCACAATTGACTGTATGAATCTAGAATCCATAAATTTTTGATTCGGCTATATAACCTGATTTTCTATCGTTATGTTAGAATTTTATAGTTACATGTTAGAAGATATCTATTGTAGGGTGATTCAAATATTTAGTATTCAGGTAGTTACTCCGTTAAGAGCTTACACTTCATATCATGTACCTAGTGCAGCAGATGATCTGCTTTAAAAGTAACCCATATCCTTCTCCAGGATTTGTATATATATACACCTTGACCTTGACTTAAAACTTCTGTACCCAAACGTCAGTTTTACCTGTTTCTTGATTGTTAGGGTGAATTTAAATAACATTGTTTTGAAAGGCTATTTTTCAAACATTTAACTCCAGTTTTGCAAATACTACATTATAATTTTACATACACATATCTTATTGCTATGATGCTATTAAAGTTTCCATTGCTTCTCTTTGTTTGTTTGAGTATTATTTTAATTCGACAAGTGTACCTCTAATCAATTTAACGATATAACGTAACAAATATAACCTGCGACTGGCTAATCTGGAATCTGGCACTTACAGGATTACCACTTCCACCGTCAAACCTTGCATGATCTTAGTTGCAGCAATATTAAAAATGCACGATTTTTTTATTTATTGGTCCTCAGCAAAGTAAAATTGTTTATTATTAGTAGTAACATATCTTTTGCTATACATATAAAATACGAAATTACTATTGGCTGCAAAATTTTTGAGGAAGATAAAAAATGGGTCACATGGAAGAAAGTACAAATTATGTTTAATTGTTCGTAAATATCAAGATCATTTATATGAGTGTATGGATCTGAGAGAAAAATTCTCAAGTTTTTGTTATTACAAGTATTCTATTCCGCTTTGATAAAGAATATAGTTATATTAGAAAGATCAGCGTGTATTTTTACCAGAATTGAGCCGAGTACTGATAAAAATTGAGAGCGAGTACTAGGCACTCTTTTAAAACTCAAATAAAATACCTTCGGCTCGCTATGAAATTTAATATTCATCGTTCATGGCCAGGGTAATACAATTACTCGTATTTAAAAATGTAGATATATATTATACTCATTACTTAGTATTGATTATTATAAATCAATTAAAATGATCGACCTGTTTAATTGCAATTTCCACTAAGTAAATTCTAATCACATTTTCCACTGAAATTGAAAAGACACTCATTTGGAAATTTGGAGTTGTGTTATATAATAGCGTTTATAAATGGAAAAACATTGATATTAAAAACTTATAAATTACAATTTTCTTAAGAGATATAGTTTTTGATACGATTTTTTTTAATATAACGACTGCTTCGGACAATTTTGGAGCCCATTTGAATTAAACGATGGGTTGTACGCTGAACACGACAATTTATGAACTCTAATACGTGCAATTTAAAAAAAGTGTAATCTAAATTATACATACAATGGCATTTCGAAGCGATACAAAGTGAAGATGATTGAAGCTCTGGTTTTTGCAAGGCTTTGTGGTTATAACGTACGTAATTTACCCGATCGATCTTGATCAACCCCCTTTGTAACCACGGTTGTTAGAAACAGTAACGTATTGAAACATGTAGTAAAGTAGATAGATAGTGAATATCATCCAATCTCCGATTTCCGCTGACGAACGACGATGAGTGAACGCACCTCCCTAATCGAGATGACTTTTTTTGGCTCAGCTCATATTTTGGTCTAAAAGCAAATCAAAAAGTCCACTTTTGGACGTCACTTCCATTTTGAAATAAATGAATCGGATCACTCAATATTATGGTTTATTCATGGTCAACCGTGATTCTAAACATCTTCCATTTTTCTGGGAGTCAGGCCTCCTTTCAGTGCCACAACCATGTGTAACACAGTTCCATTCCTGAGATCATAACTTTCAATGGTCTTGTCGTCCCTTAGCATATTCCCTTGGTATATCAGCCTTTGCTGTTCAGGAGGGATGCCCTCGTGCTCCTCTAGTTTCTCCTTGATAGTCAGGATTTTATCAGATGGCTCGACATCAATCATTTGTTCTTTACCCGATAGAGTGATTACCTTTGGCAAAAAATCAAGCATCAATTGTTATATATTTTTTAATTGAGACAGTTTCGAGTAGCCATAGTAATTTATACATGTTTTTGTCGACATACTCAATTAGATTTTAAATACAGCGTAATACAATTTTTTCATTTGTCAATGCGACCGCAACTGAATCTGATTCCATCGTCATGAAAATCATCATAGGCCCTCAAATGATATCCAATCAGCGCTGTTTTTGCGACAGATGTACAAAATACCATACTTTTATGAGCTTTTCGTAATGGAAGTATTGAACTTCACCCACTTGTTCAAATGGATTTTGAATCTGCTTCAGTTTCTGAGCAATTAGACAGCTCGAAAAAAAAACTTGGGGAAATCATTGGTCTTATTACAAGATTAGACATAGACAGACTGGGTATGACATGACGAATAAAGTCTTATACTCGTAACTGTTGTGAAATTGAATCTGCGAATAAAACTCCGGAAGTATTCTGTATGATTTATTGCTGGTCATGAGTTATAAAGCTTAACTCATTTTAAAGATACCAAGGACCAGCCACCTCTCAATGCAACAACCATATGTATAGCAGTTCCAGCTTCTAGATGATAGCTATCGATAGATTTGTCATCTCTTAGCATTTTCCCCTGGTACATCAATCTTTGTTGTTCAATTGGGATACCTTCTCTTTCTTCTATTTTCTCTTTGATGGTTAAAATCTTATCAGATGGATCGACATCTATCATAAGCTCTTCACCTGATAATGTCAACACCTTTGGCAAAAAAGCATCAGTCAAATACCTATGGTAATTTTAATTTCTTTTCTTGTGGTTTTCACGAAACTTAAGCTACTTTTAACTGTAGAAACTCTTGTTGTGTGTTACTTATTGCCCTGTGTATTCACATTTGTTTTCAAAAAAGTATAATCGAATAAATCCACAATTCCAAAAAAGTATATAAGGTTTGTAAGCGAATAATACCTAGACGAACGATCAAAAGTTTTTTTATAGATAACCTTTTACAAAGTTTCTGCCTTTTAAAAAATGGATAACCCTTCGTAGATCATAGAATATTGGCAACCTGGAAGGTTAATGATCGTCTTGGATTGCGAGAAGAGATCATTATTTTTAGAAAAATTGTGTGCCAAACTAGAACTATTTTTCCAATAAAATTCGTTTGTATCGTATGAATGCTAACAAATCTCGAATCATCTGTCCATAAATATCAATATCATGATTTTATTTCATAATATATTCCGATATTTCGTTAAGTGCAAGAATAATTAATATTTAATTTGCCCAAATGAAATTTTTCTTCCCGTGATTATGAATTTTAATATAGATTTATACAAGACAACTGATGGAATTTTTTTTTATATGTATAATGATGTCGTCCGGATAGAAATGTGTAGAACTTTGTAAATAACTTTGCCAAATACAATAACGTACCTCTTTTTTATGGACGAATTCAGTACTGGAGAGATTTTTGAATTTTAGGACTGCATTTTTTTTGGAAATAATGATATTTAAGATACTATCAATCTCACACCAATGCTTTTCTCATTTTATATTTGAATAAAACACCAACTGTATAAATCATGCTTTATTTCTGGTCATGAGTGACGAAAGTGTTGTCGATCTAAGGGTCCAGTCCACCTCTAAGTGCCACGACTAAATGTAGCACAGTTCCACCTTTTAGTTTGTAACTGTTTACGGTCTTGTCGTCCCTTAGCTGTTTGCCCTGGAATATCAATCTTTGTTGTTCAGGCGGGATACCTTCTTTCTCTTCTAGCTTCTCTTTGATGGACAAGATTTTGTCTGATGGTTCGACATCTATCATACGCTCTTCACCCGTCAATGTGACTACCTTTGGCAAAAATTATAACGTCACTAGAAGATCTAATTATAAGCAATCTATTAGATTTCCCGTTGGTGACCCATTTATATGCATTTTAAAGGAATCACGATATTTATGTGATTATAACGGGCAATATTTGAACCCAAGATCTCTACCTGTATTTATGTCTACCTACTTCGGAATTTGACTAAAGTGCTTACTAAGATTGAATGTATATAAAAAGTGAATGTAGTTAACTTCTCCAGAACATGCTAGTGTTACTCTCATCATAAATGTGCATTGATTATGGCCGCTACACACGTTAGGGTATAACTGAAGGGTATACCTGCACAGTTAAACTGCGCAGGTAAAACTGAGCGTGTGTATGACAAAAATGTGCAGTTTTTCATACCTGTGCAGGTTACCTGAACGGATACGAAAATTTGTATTTTACTCGGGATTCTAACTGCGTAGTTCAACTGATGCAGGCAAAACTAAACGTCTGTAGCGGTCGCAGGCGGAGTTTCCGGTGTAATACAGCTAAGAGCTTGGGGTGATATCATGGCAGAAAATTTCATATCTTCATAACGTCTTCCAGTTGCAAGAAATCTTAAGGTAGCAGTTAACCTTTCATGTCGTGAAATAGCATTCCTTATCACAATATCTTCCTTTTTTATCAGTGATGCAACTTAAGATACGCTTCCTAATCCATGCGTAGATAATTGTGAAAATCTTTCTGAGAAAATTTGAATTCATTTAACAAGTTCACTTGCGAATAAGTTTGTCTTTTTCTCAACCAAGCCTTACACCACAAGCCCTGTTTAATTTTTCTATTTTTAGAATGTTTTTGTTTAACTATTAGCAAACCAACTACAGCCCAAGCATCATCAGTTGATGCCATACCGGAATCGAAATACTGACGACTGACCGATTTGCCTGAGCGTGTGGACGCACTTCCGATATCGGTTGACCTGCAGGTAAACCTGTGCAGGTATACCCTTCAGTTGTACCCTAGTGTGTGTAGCAACCTTTAGAGTAAGAATAATACCGTTTCCAAAAATATATGTTGCCAAGCCAAAGGTAGCTCAGTGGCTAGCGTTTATCCAGAGTAGAAGTCCTGGGTTGAATGTTTTTTGGACTTCTCATATCAAATGCATATCACTTGTTTTGATAGAATGTTCCACATAATGTCATTAAGTATTGCAGATTTGAGGTTTAAAAAATATATTTCCCAACAAATTAGTCCAGTTTAGGGAGCGTCAAAAATTTATAGTCTGACACATTGGAACTTATGAATCAATTCCTCAAATCTCTAAAAAAATAATTTTTTGATCAATTTTTGGATAATTATAAAGACAGAGAGATATATTTGGTGTTATAATGAGATTATATTGAAAGAGCGTTGGGCGAGGGGGACTAGTTTAGACAACTACATTTTTTCCGCTGTTCCCTGTCTTTTTGACTTTTTGATAACTATTGCGGGTGTGTGAAAATTTGTTCACTAAGAATATTGTCTTCTATTAACAGTAGAGTTATCACTGACGGTTTAAATTAAAAAGCAGGTAATACAGTTGTATTTTCGAAAATTGCATTTTTCTTCATATTTAAGATCATTAAATCTAACTTTCTTCGGAGATTTCATTTATGTGAGGGCGAGAGATCACTTTTTATGAGTTGGGGATTTCAAAAGATGATATATTTAATGCGAATGAGTTGTGGAACACATTTTGCAATTGGAATTTATTGAAATTTGTTATGCATTTAGCTTTGAAGGAATAGTCATATATTTTGGTAAATTTAATTGTGAGACGTGTTAAATTCGTAATAAAAATAAGAGCTTAATCAAGTGAGGGCATCTACAATCTGCATGAACTTATTTTATGGTTCTCGAATCACCGCTCAGCTGCAAAAAAAAATACTCAGTGAATGTTGATGTATTTTTTTGCAGATGAGTGTTACTCGCAGCAAACTACAGAAGCAAACTACAGAATTCATATAATCTCAGATAATGCAACGAACTTTCTAGCAGACGTTTATGGACACACGAATCGAAATTTGAAAAGACAGTCAATCAAAATATACATTTTCTTGATGAGATATCATCCCAGAATAGATATAGGATTTCGATTTATTTTATCAGCGAAATATTTTTATATTTTTATGAACTACTCAAGCCGTTACACTAGGATATCATCTTGTTGTAATTATTATGAGGAATTCTTTGAGTTCACTCCGTAACTTTGGTTATACATATACACTATACAGTATTTTCTCAAACGGTGAGAAAACTACCATTTTTTTCGGATTACTCCCTATATTTCAAAGTTATATGTTTATTTAAGATTCACAACGTTAATTTGAAAAGGATACAGTATTATAGAATATGTGATGACCTACCTTCACTAACATGGATTTATGTCGGGATACAAAAATTTAATGATTTTTTTGAATGATGATGAATGAATGGATGATGATGACAGCGGTGACATACAATGGCAAAAATATGTGTCAAAATGTAGGATAGGTACTATTGTATACTAGTTTACGGTTTGAACTTTGATGTACACTATGTAACTTTACAATAGGTTTCCTATCTCAACAACGTCTATGGAAAATCGCAATAAACAAAAATCTCATGAAACAGTTTCTTTGCGGATCCGTACCTTTAATTAGTCGGTCGAATCATCCTATCTGTCAGATCTGGAAAAGCTGGAATCAGTCTGATTCACGCAACTGTGTTGGAAAGAGAGTCCACTTGAGTATAATGAACAGTTGTTGCGCCCATATAGTTTGATAGTCTCTTAGGTAAGGAATGTCGAGATTCTTGAGAAGTCACGTTTGAAACATACCATGCGCCATGCCTACATTTATTTTGGAACAATCAAATCACCAATGCATTTTATCTCTTAGCTCGTTTTCTTCCTTCGTTCTATTTCCTTGTGTCTACCAAGTTCATTTATACTTACTTGTTTCTATATTTCTTCTAGATTTTGGCACGCAAACACAATTAATGAATTTTTACGATATCCGGCATATCTGATATTTTGCAATTTTATTTTGCATAAACACGTCTACTACTTTCCGAGTTATAAAGCGGTAATGATTACAGGACACAAAGACTAATGGAATAGGAAATGATTGACATGTTTTTTCGTGCTGTACGTTTCATAAAAAATCAAGAAGATACAATATCTGAAAAACAAAATTTTTCATCTATACTACAGTGTTTTGAAAATCCAGACTGGGTTTTCTAGGGAAGGTAAAAACTCTGTGAACACAGATGAAAAGATTCTAGATATACAAGGCCATGGCGCCAGCACCAAATATGGAGATACGGGTTTGAGTCCAGTCCGCACTAAACATTATTCTAAATTTCTCTGTCTAACTTCAATCTATCTTTTCTGGTTTTTCTGAGTCATCTAGTGTTCAGTCTAATTGATCCTGATGATAATTAATATAACTATAAAAACTATCCTAATTTGCTTTTATAAATATAGATAGAATAGAGTGCAATTGTAAATAGTCCTTATTTCAAGATACAGGTTAGTTTGTTTGACCATTTTTTGCTGTGATATAATATGTTTTCTCACAGGCTAGAATAATGAAATAAAATAAAACATAAAGTTCGAAAAATTGTTTTTAATCAAATACGAAGAAGTATGCATACAACAGTAGTATTGTTGCCCAAAATACGAACATGTTTATAGTTCATAGTAGAATCTGATATCAAGTTCAAGCAGTTCTTAGTGCTTTCACCAACGCTAATGTGGCTCCGTTCTTGATTCTGTAATATTCAAGCGACTTTTCATTTTTCAAATATTTACCTTCGTACATTAGTCGCTGCTGTGAGGTGGGATATCTTTCGAATTCTTCTTCTAGTTTTTGTTTTATCGTCAGTATCGTATCAGTGGATTCTACTTCTATTACTTTGGTGTTTCCCATCAATGGTTGTATTTGCAAGTACATGGAATAGGCCTATTTTGTCAATTTTCACTGGAATTTAGAACGTTTCTTATTGATAATTACGGGAATTTATGCATGAAATGATCGCCTAAAAAACTATAATGACGCATGACTGTTGTCAATGTCATGTTTGGAGATTTGAAGTTTTGTCCGTCACTGAAGTAGTGGAGATATAAGAAACAATAGTCCATTCCATGAAACCTGATAGTGAAAGTAAATAACTTTGACTATTGAGTCAAATTTTATTGGAGATAAAAGGATATGCTCCGCCCACAGTTAGGACCGTATCTGAATATATAAATAACGAAATTTAATACTAATTTCTGTTAGAGATAAACACATATAAATATGTGCAAAATCACTTACTTTACTCAGAATCAAGATTACTTGATAATTCGTCTGCATCACTATCGCTGGAGATTAAGACTTATCACAAAATGTTCAACCATTTCTTCCATTTTATGTGGTCCAACTTCCAAAAATCCTTTTCAACCTTGTTTTTTACGTGCCCTACACAGTTTTTTCATTTTTCAGGGGTAATTTGCCGAAGGCCATCTTCAAAAAAATTCTTCAAATCTGCCATCTTGAAGGTAGTATTATTTGCCGCTACATAATTTTTGCAATTAGTCCAAATCAGTTCAATGGGATTCAGCTCACAGTGGTAAGGTGGCAAACATAATACGGTTTTGTTTTGGACTTTTGCTATCTCATCGATTACGTAAGAGTTGTAACGAGGCTTATTTTCTTGAGCCAATTTTAACAATTCAATTTTTAAATGATTTTCTTCATACTGAATGTTCTTTGATTCCAACCATTCTTAAATTTTTGGTTTAGTCCATGCCTGCGTTGGCACTTTTTCTAAGCGCCGGGAATGGTATGGGGCGTTATCAAGAACAATGACGCAGTTATCATCCAAACCAGGTAATACTTTTACGAACCACTTTTCAAAGTTTTCCGCATTCATCATTCATTCATGGTAATCACCAGTCTTCTTAGATTCAAAAACCCACTTACCGCCTTCGACGAACCCATTTTCATTGCCGATGTGAGTTATAATAAGCCTTTTGCCTTTTCCCGGATGATGTTTCAACCCAGGCGATAGTCCCGATAAAAATGCTTGCCTTGAGGATTCAATCGTATCATCCAACCAGACACAAGCTGTAGTGTGACCTGCGTTTAGCCACGTCTCATCCAAATAATAGATGGTTTTTCCTTCGTCCCGAAACTTTTTCACAGATCTTAAATAATTTCGTCTCCATAAAACAACCTCTTCTAACATACTTAAACTTTAATGATTTTAATAGTCTATAAAACGATGATCTCTTAACATTTGGCAGAGTCTCATCACTATTCACCACTTCAAGAACCTTTTCAACAGTAGGCATTTCATTTCGAAAGAAAAACTCGTGAACTTTCCGCCTTATGGCATGCTTATCAAAATCGCCTACCTTTTCGAAAACTTTCGGTCTGCTTCTTGTTTTCTTTGGCGATGAAAACGTTCCCCTTTCTTTGTGTTCCTTGATCAGTCGGTACACCGAAGCTTTTCCTACACCGCACTGTTTAGCTGTATTCTGCACAATTTCCGATTTTAAAGTACCTGGATTCGATTGTTCATTCGATTTGTACACGTTATAAATAATGTCTTTTTCTGTACTACTAAAAGCCCGTCCTGTTTTCGACCGCTTTTCAGGAAGGAATTCTTCAGCGGAATCTGTTGAACTTGATATTGTTTTAAAGTAAATTACCCACTTATTAAAAATAATTCACCGAACGCTTTATAAATAATAAAAAAATACAAGAAAATGCGATACCAAAACTTTGCAAAATATAAACACAAGAAAACAGCGATGTAGGGATGGTACTGAAGCAAGTGATCAAGTAAACATAATACGTAAATATAATTCGGAAATCGATACGATTGATCAAGACGAGAGAGGAAACACGACGTACGTCGTAGTATTTGATTAACCACTCAGCCGCAGACACACGCTGTGTCTGCAAGTCTGCATCATGTTAGAAATGCGTCATTGCCACTATGGACAATTATTCACTGATTTTCCTTAAAACATATTCAGGTTATTTTACAAAATATTGGATAGATTCGCATTAATGTAATCACATCGTATCAGTTTAAAATAATTTATGGCAACATAAAGTCAGTAAAGTGAGAAGTTGTAATAATATAGTGAAAACTAACACAAATTGCGAGCAATTTATTAACTCATATGACAACCTGACAACAATCGTAGCGTCTGTTGCGATTAATATTTTTACATTACGTTCCTGGATTTTTGCCCTACGCCTTTCTGTGAATCTCTACTATCTGGTTTCGTGGAATGAACTTTAGTTGAGATATAACGTAACAAAAAAATAGAGTGAAGTAGATCAACTCAGAACTTCCCACGAATTCGTGTTGCTTTGGCCCCTAGCGATACCATATTCCGCTAGAAATCTACCATTCATTGCCCCTCTGTGTGAAGTAATCTATAAAAAATGTAACGTCATGCCAAGATAGGAAGTGCTCTTAACTGATTTCATATCTGCCCCCAAATTTCATCAAATTCAAATACAAAAAGATTCAATGTTCAAAATACGTTTGAACTCGTCATTAAAAAAAAATAATAAAACGTGGCGAATGTAGTCCTCTAAATTGTTTTCAATTAAAATTGTAAAACAGAGGAATTATCAAGCTAATGGGTTCGCATTCATTAATTTTGCTGCATGACACGGCTTGCGAGCTGACGCAGTCCCTACGCGCAGGGTTTATTGGAGACCAAAGTGTTAGGTTGTTATTTGTAAAACGAGTTTTGTATTTTCATTGATTATTTGGTACGTATTTGTATGATTTTACAATCATGAACAGGATACCTTTTCCATTCATGTTATGCCCTTTATTGAGAGCTGTATGTGTTTTTAATATCCGACACTAAACTAAGCAAAAACCGCTATATAGATCACCCCTCTCATGCTGATAATATTGCATTCGCTCTGTTTTTTATTGAACTACTTTCCACTACTTTTTGTTTGGGCAACGTGTAGATTTCGATTTTTGAATTTCCAGTGCAAATCTACGAACACTGGCTTCATCTGCGTTATCAACACCTAGCTATGCCGCAGGAGATAAAAAAACTGTTGAGATCAATGAGAGAGAACTACCTTCTAGGGCTCATCACGAATGGTCCATCTGCAGCTCAATGGGAGAAAGTGGACAAACTTAATCTCAAACCGTTGTTCAATGTTATCTTGGTCTCTGGTGATCTCCCCTGGGAGAAGCCACATAAAGGAATATTTCAAGAAGCTTGTGATTTGTTGGGGGTATGTGTATAGTGTGGATAAATGGAATACATAAAAATTTGCTCCAAGCATTAGAATCACTTGAGCTTTACCCATTTTTGGCCCAGATACTAAAACAAAATGAAGAAGGGTATTAGAAGAATGAGTTGGTCTCCGTATTTATATCGTGGTCATTTTTATTCAATTAAGCAGTACGAGGGTCACGCTGAAAGTCTTTAGATATTCCTAATCTAAACAAGTTTGAGCACGCAGCTATTTTCTCTAAAGTTGTGAGTGCTTATACGCAAAGACAGCGTTTGAATCGTTCAGTAGTTGCCTTGCCATGTCAAAAAAATACTATGAGCTTCTTCTAGTTTTCCATTGCTTTCATGGATTTTTGCTTGACGTTCTATAAGTCTATAATAGAAGTTTTGTTGTAGGTCGAACCCTCACAGACCATTATGATAGGCGACAAGTTAGAAACAGATATATTAGGCGGTATAAACGCTCGAGTGGGTGCCACCATTTGGATATCTCCTATTAATCGAACCTTGAAAATGGGTGATCCAGCACCTGACTTGATCATCAAACATGTTACAGAGTTGAACGCCTTGATACCGCATATCAAATATTTGATCAAAGAAAGGATTGGAAGCAACAGGAGAGTGTGTGAACGAATGTCTTTCGATGCTGAAGATTGCAATAGTAATGGAAGTGATGGTAGCTGATATTTGCATGTTCATATTAAGGAGATGTTTACCCTAGGTTCTTATATTTGGTTGTGGGAGAATACTTAAGAATATTATCAAGGGGGCATATCTAATGATGCATGAATTCAAAGGAGAGCATATATTTGTTGTTTTCTGACACAGAAACCAGAACACTCGGAAGTTCCTTAGTCAGAGAAACACAAAAAAATTATAAATAAACATTTTACAATATCCTATGAAAGTATATTTTTTACTATTTTTTCGGAAATCATCGAATATGAAATGTGAAATGATTGATAATTTTATTCAAGATGATTTATATTTATCAATACCGGTACAATTTAACTGGTAGGTTTAAATAATCCCGAATTAATTAATTATATTTAATTAATTATAAATATCTTTTTACAAATTCGTGTATGATATAAGTAAGCTAATGGTTAAGATAACAAACATCTTTATCTTGTATAATTTTGAATGCAACTTCGAATTTAAAAAAAACACTCAATAATTTTGATCTAGTTACTCTTTTATTATTGTAATTTACTTATTTCACTCAGACGTATATGCAGGGTTTTATCCTAATAATATTGAATGAACCAATGAAACAACCAATTTTTCATATTAATTTGTGACAACTAGGTAGTTTTAGTGTGCACTGTGTACATATAATGCAAAAAATAAATTCTTCATAATTTGCTCCTTTACAATCTATGTACAATTTGTAGATGATTTTCAAACCATCCGTATACAGTAATCTTAATTCATTCAAGCCCTTTTCAAATAACCAATTTAATTAATTGATGTCCATGGGATCAGCACTTTTTTATAAGACCCTGTAGGACTTGCTTTCTACCCCACCTTAATTACTCTGGTAAAATGGTTATCTTGGAATACGTAGTAGAATGAACGTTTTTGAGAACTATGCATTTATTACAGGTATTTTTGAATACTTAAAAATAGGTACGAGTAAACAAAAATGTTAGTGTACATTCATAGAGAAGAATTATTATACAGATGCTTCATTACACATAAATTAGAGCTTAGTTAAACATATATTAGCACTTCACCAGTTGGCCTTAGGTGTCAAAATATACAATATAATTTATCAAAGGACATTTGATGTCAGAAATGGGACTAACCCATATTAAATGAATGCTTTATTTTTACAGCTCATTTCCAACATCAAGCGTTAGAATTTTTCAAAAATATGTACAAGTTTTGCTTGCATTTTTAATGATACATTATACCATGATTGCAGTCTTATAAACATAATTTACAATAGCCTACACGCATTTTTCAAAACATTTTTCTTCTTTTTCTTGGGCGGTCTCAATACTATCGTCCCGTTTTGGTTTTTGGACGATCGACTAGGGTTAAAGGCACCTGTAAAAAATGGAAAATAAGATGTGAGAAGATGATTGTTACACTGGAAATTGCATAGGAAAAAGTAATTTTGAATTCTTTCCTGACCAAGACCTTTGATGTTTACCGATTAACGTCCGACGCTGGAGATATTGCTGTACACCCTCGGCTAGCGTTCGGAATGTGCTAACGAACGGCATCATGCCTCTCATGTGCCTGTATCTGCGTTTGGTGCCCGGTCTGAACGAGGCGACATGTTTGATGCCGTTCGCTAGCGTTGTCTACACCGCATTCGGATGCTGAAACTCTCATTTCACATGTGCCTTCGGTAGGGTTGGAAGCCCGGTCTGGACATGCCATAATACATTCGCATATACGGCTTAACATAACAACAACACATGTATTCTAAGTATACGTTTGAAACCATCCACATATTGTTAGGTGTTTTTCCTAACTTCTGAATAATATTGTTTCGCTGTTCACATTATATAAAAGTAGTAGATAATAAATGATGTTCTCCTTTTAGGGTATTTTATTCATCGAGTAACACATGCCTTAAGGAAAGGAACTCTTGTCTTCAGTTGACTGAATTATTATTTTTGTTATGAATTATTTCACCTGTTAATATTTTAGTTGAAATATTTTGATTTCTCAAAATCTTAAGGTTATCCGTAAGTCCAAACGATCCTGATATTTCTGACATGTACCGTTAAATTGCGGTTTTCATTAATACCCAATGATGATGAATCGAATGAGGCTCATTTTGTTAGCCTTTTTTTATTGCATATATTTTTTATACAAGAATGTGTGTTATACAAATTCAAGTAAGCTGTTTTTATAAACTACATAGTGAAATCTAAAATACTCATGGACTCAGGAAAAGAAAAAACGGACAAATACAATTGATTCCTCTTGAAATTTGGCAAGTAGCGTCGCTTTAGTTCAACATAAAACTGGTGTCTGCTCAAAATGCACACAGATGAAAAATTTTCATATAGAAATGTGATTCTGATTGTGAGTCGATACTTACTAATAGTGAGGTGGTTGGGCCCGAAGGTGTTCGGGGCAGGTGAATAGTAGTCAAAGTCTTTGGGATCGTGCAGTTCGGCGAGACATTGTGCGGCAAGGTGTCTAAAAACTGCACCAACATTTAGGTCTTCCTTTACAGACGTCTGTATCAACCGGCATCCGAGGGCACGAGCCAGCAGTTCTGCTTCTTCCCTGAGGATCATATTGTTATTTGGCGATGAAATTCCAGTATTATATTACAAGAAGACAAAATTAGAATGGTAATTCTGATCTATCCTTCAATATTCAATTGACCTGTTCTGAGTGGGTTGTAGTCAGAGACTGGGGGCTTTGTAATGGCTTGCCATGGTCTTTAACATATTTGTATATCGCAGTCGGATATGGAAGAACCCAATACCAGCTGTAGAACATGCCAATAGGTGTTCAGAATATGATCATTATTGTATTCTCGGCTCCTCCAAGATAAACAAGGTATTGAATGAGGAGGAGCAACCAACTAAGTACAAAGTGCTCCTCATCCTGCTTTAAAATCTATACAGTCATCCAAATGAACAATTCATTTCATAGTTCACTTTGACATATGCAGTGTGTTCAGGAAAAAATCAGAAAGTTAATTTAATGTGCTAAAGTTGATTATAAAAACTTGCCTTAAAGCTATGATACAAATGAGTCATGAAATGTAGTGGTGATGATAAGTATACTCACGGATTAACAACACTATGGTCCATAAGATCTATTTTATTCTGTACAATCACAGTTGGTATTTCACCACATTCGTTCTCTACCTGAAATACAACAAAAAAATTGAATCTAACAGAAATAACATCACTAAGGCATGTATGCAATTCCAAACAAATCGAAATGTGGGGCACATAAGTACGTCGGCATGATCCTAAATCTGGCGTTAAAAAATAATTGGCAAATGAAACTGGTCCACATTTTATTTCTGACCATTCTGGATGCTTTACCGGTGACTGGACTGACTTGGTGTGGAAGAGTTGGAGGATAAACAAATATACTAGGCTCATCACTGAAGTTTATTCACAACCTAAACATTAACTTCTAAAGTATATAAAGGAATCATTTTTAACTGCAGATTCATGAAAAATCGAAACTTTTACCCTAAAATGAACATCCACACATGGAGTTCGGCAATCATGAGGGTTTATATTGATGGTTCAGGCTGTAATGTCTGGGAAGTACGTGAATGCCGATAACGCTAATCCTGCATGAAGTCATCAAAAGGATATATCGATAAAACTGCGAAATCATGGCATCAGTTTTTTGATATATCTCTTAGAAGTTATCATGTTAGTGAGTATCATATTACATGTGTCTGTTTTACGATTCTGAACATAAAAACTGTCAATTTGTTCGGGATATAGTATCATAACGGCAATGACCATCCTATACTGTATTAGTTGCTTGTGGTAGTAGAAATTCTTGACACAAAAACTCATCGTAATATCCCTTGCCCGTTCATTCTACATGTAAGCTGTAGTATTATCGTTGTAGGGTTAGAGAGCATACAAGCAATACAAAATTTGCAATTTTTAACAACTATTTTTCTAGACTTCAGTTTGTTTATATCAACAGGTAATGTATAAGCTTACCTTGAGTTTCCACGAATGTGCGGCTTCAAAAGATTCCCTATCTATTGTGGAAAAGGCTAGAACGCAAGCTTGTGCACCTCTGTAGTAGGCTTTTGTGATGGCATCGAATTCTTCCTGACCGGCCGTGTCCCATAACATCAACCGGACTTCTTCACCGTCAACTCTACACAAAATATGATTTGATACAATATTTTAATTTTAAATAAATAATGAAAGAACGGGTAAAAACAACATTTTTCAAAATCAAGAATCTTCTTTTTTGAAGGTATTACATACTATTTATCTTAATGATATTTAGAAAAATTAGAAATAAATTTTTTTGTCGCCAGTGGGGATCGAACCCACAACCTCCTGCATTCTAGGCAGGCGCCTTTACCGTTAGACCATGACGAACTGGTCAGGTAGAACGGCAAATGCGCTATGGAAGGTACATCCCTCCTGTGCAATTCTTCTTCCTAATTTTCTAACCTATACAGCTCGATCTTTGATTAGACATCTAGTGCCAGAGGCCGATACTATCTTCGGTCGATAACTAGCAGAGTCCATCAAGTTGATTTGAGCCAATGCAGTGTAATCCGATAAAATTCTGTACTATTTATCTTATTTTTCCGTTTTCTTTAGATAGCCTCCTAGCTATGAAATCAATGTAAAAATATGAATGTTTGTTGTTGTCGTATGCTCATTAATTATATTCAATTGAATCCGATTGCTGATCTAAAACTATAAAGTTTGCGATGTGAATTTTTATGACTCAGACTCACCCAACGTAATTCTGTTTTGTGTCACATCCAAAATGTTATGTTATGTTATGTGTAGTGGTATACAATTAACGTGCTATTTTGGGACATTTTGGTATTGAAGTATATAGTCCTTGAACTTAAGCCTTGCCTTATCTGTTCTTTAAGTCGCGTCGAGTAAGAAACATTTTCAGTAGCGAGAATATTCTATAGTGAAATGGGTTTGTTGTGATCCTTCGTAACATTACAGCGTCCGACAAGGAGTTCATTCTACCGAAATTTTGTCGGACTAAATAACCGTCTTATTTTGAAGGTCTATTAAACGATTCTTCAGAAATCAGCTAATAGGTAAAACATTTGATGGTTTCATTAGACCCCGAGCATAGCAAATTATTCATATTACCTAAGTAACAACTTATTTGTGCAAAATCGTTCAATAGAAATAAAATGGATGGTTCATCGAAGATCTATATCTTTATAGAATACTGAATTCATAATTTTGTAAAGCAGCACGAATCCTTACTCTATCTGTCTTTCTAAAAAATCAACACCTATGGTCTTCTTATAGTCCTTGGTGAATGTTCCTTTGCAGTATCGTTGGATCATACTTGACTTTCCTACTCCACCATTGCCTACGATGACCACCTGAAACGAAAGAGGTGTTAATGAAAATGTAGACATTTTAAATACACATCATCATCACAATATACTGGAATCGTATACAAATTCGCATTTACAAACTCCGGTCTAATGCGGCAATCGAATCACATACCTTCTGATTTCCGATCAGACTTTCTCGTCAACTAAGCTAAGCAGGTACTCCGATTATTTCTCCTGAAAACCATTTTCCTTACGAGTTTCAAACTACAAGGGTGTTTCGTATCTCGAGGCGCAGCGCTAGTGTTAGGTCGGTGATATATTTACGTGGAATGCCTGTTTACATGTTCAGTAATAATGAATTGTTCAGCTTGACTTGAAACTATCTTCATAAAAAAATTACACCACTTGTCGAATGAATCACTTTTGGCAGTGTAAAAATAGTATGTCAGTTTAGCACAGAAGCACAGCATTACATGTTTGTTTCCAAAATAACTAGGTTCATGTTTACTTTATCTCGGCTATCACACCCGGAAAAACTCCCGATATTGACAGTTTTAGAACCGACACCATTAAATTTATGGCATAAATAGCTGCAAACGCAAAATTAAGCTTGGCAAGTCTCATTCAACCTGTTAGGTTATTCACTTTGCCATTACTGAGAAGTGACAAACTGGAACAAAGATTCGAGAGCGAGAGCTTGACTTGTATGTAATTAAGTGTCCACATAAATTTGGGAAGTCGAGTTCGACATAATTTGAATTATCGTATAGAATAGAGGATATTTTCTAAGCGAAACGGTATTCTTACAGTGCGGGAAGCTAAGAGTCTAATCTAATATCTAATAGCTTCCATTTTTCTTGTACAGCACTCAAAGTTTTTGAGATACAGGGAGAAGATAACAATATCCAAAATATATTAGCGTAAGTGTCTATAGAACACGATGCCGAAAAATTCAATGTTTGTTGTAGCTGTGATCTCTCTAATAATTGATCTACTGGTCGAATACAGACTCTATAGAAAGGATAGAGCTGGTAAAATATTATCACGTAATAGTGCCGAGTTGTCAGAGAGTCTTACACTTTGAGTAAAGCAGGCTAATGGAAGGATTCCACCCAGATTTCTTGCCTGGTAAGAGTTATAAAGGCTTTCCTCTGTATGAAAAGTACAACAATGTTCAGCAAAACGTCCGTTTTACATAGACGAAACACTAAACGATGAATAGTCCGAAAATCTGAAGCTTAAATCGTGAATATTACATTCCCATTAGAATGTAATTTTTTTAACAGTCAAACGTACAGACTCAATATACTTTACGTTATTTTAGTAAGTGATTTGCGGAGGCATAAATGTTACAATATCGGAGCCAATATCTAGCCATGCATGTTATTTCAAGCGCAACCAACGGATCAACATTAGCACGGTCTTGTAACCAGATACCATCGCCGCAATTACATACTGGCGGTTCGATTGCCTATTAAAAGTATAAAACATGGTAAGAGAAAGTACCGTTACTTTCAGCAGATTCCAACAACTACCGCGATGACAAAAAGGGAAGACAAGCCTCACCTTGTCGACCGGCAAAGGCCATCACTTTTCCACTTTCACGGGAAGTTTTCACTAATTATGATTCATACATTTATATAAATTAATGGGTTCAATATTGTGACAGTAGTCGGATTAAAACGACCTAACTTTTCTTTGGTTATTCAGTTGTCATGCATCTAGTCTATTTCAGGATAAGAGCGATGCCATGTGAGCTCGCTGCAAAAAACCTGGCCGATGTAGTGAGAGATTGAAATGCTTTTCAAATGGAAGCACTCACAGCAAACATAAGAAAATCATTGTGTCACTGGACAGAGAAAATATTTCGTTTAACAGTTTTTCCTGTATCACAAAATTGGGCCGGTCAATGTCAATAAAACTCTGTCCTTACTGCGTAATGGAATGTCAATTATATTAAATTCAGTTATAAAAGGGGCGGCGCTGTGAAATTATAACTAGGTGTTTCGAACTTTTTTCAAGTACTTCTCTGGTCTTTCGTCAGTTTGAAATAATTGTTTTCAAACAAATCAAAATTAATATTCTATGAATGATAAATCAATGATAAATCTTGATTTGTTTCTGTATAGGCTAAGAAATTTTATTTTAAGAATTTAATATTATTCACCCTAGTAGATATATCTAAAATACGCAGATACATAGTACGACGTTAAATAAATTGAAATAAAGAAAACCTTTTTAAAAAACAAGCTTTTATTTAAATGTACTAAAAAGAATAATACTCTTTTCCTTGAAAACATTTACCGTTAATTTATCATGTTATTACACAATTTATATTATATAAATTCTTGACGTGAGATTTAAATACTCGTATTTATTTGGTTTGAAAATTTCAAAAATTCTCGAAATAATCATATAAATTATTGAATGACGATAGTAAAAGGTTTAAAGGAAAAAATTATTTTATACTTTACAGCGCATTTAAATAAAATCTTGTTTTTAAAAATGTTTTTTTTTAGGTTATTTGTTACTTTTTAGTTATCGTTAGACAGATCTGCAAATACCCCAGTAAACCAAAATTTCAGACAAATTAGAGCAACGGAGTTTATGATAACCGGCTTTTTTTCTGTTTCGTATTCTCAGCTGATGTTTTCTTTTGATACCTAAATTGCAGGAAAAATCACTTTTAAATCTCCAATACGCTCTTTGAATTTGCCGCATTTAGGTATATGTATATGTATCAATTTTCCTTCAATAACACTTCAGCATGATATTTTTAGAAGCGTGATCATTTTATTAATAGCCTTATCCAGGATGTTGATACCAGAGGAATGGATTGAGATAATATCTGCGATAATGATGATATATGCCAATGCCCTGATTCCCCAAAACTGTTTTAATTTCAACAAACCATTCAAAATAAACAAGGTTTGCACGTTTAAAAGCCTTTAACAAGTACTATATCAACACTTAGCGAATTTAAAAAAATATAATAATTTGATCTTTTGACAATACAAGCTCCGGTCTAAAGTGCATCAAGATCATTTTAATACTTTTTGAGTTATAAAGTGGAAATCTTGCCCCTCGCTTATGGCGTGCGAAGTCAGAAGGAATGCGACTAAACGGAGTAACAGAATGTTTACCTTCAGGGCCACTTCAAGTTCTTCCTCCCTCATAATTAGGCGCGTGGCCCGTAGCCCCTAAACGAGGCCCCGGAGCTCATCGCTCTCCTGATATTGTCCGTACCCTGAAACAAAAAAAAACATATTTGAAGTGAGTCTTCATGCGAACTTTTGGTATACACAACAAAATATGATAAAATGCTAGTAGAAAATTGAAAAAGTAAAAACTTCTACAAAACAGTTAAATAGAGATGGAATTGAATAATGGGAAATAGTTGCAGAAGCTGCCATGAAAACTACTTAGTGATTTGGGCGTTAATATATTTCAATTATTTACTTATTTTTTTGAATATTTGGTGTCACGTTTTAGTTTATTTAAATTGATTTTCTGATATTTATAGCTTTTGATATTTTCCTTTGTTCATTGAGGTTGTGTTCGTTCAAGTAACTTCCTGCACCTCGGATCAACTGTTTTTACTATTTTATATCAATCTTTTAGGAACTGAACAGTTCACCTGAAGACGATTGAAGATAGCATATCAATCGAAACGTCGTGATACTCAAAATTTTATAGACAAGGGAAGTCCGAAATCAAACTTTTGATGAATCCACCTTGTCTACAAGTTTCAAACAATAATTATAGATACTCATATACTTGATTGTGGAAAGCAGTTTATTTTTTGGAGTCAAACGATTTCGAAGAATTATGATATGACGTTAATATTTATGTCAGCAAATTTCCTAATTAATGAAGGCAGTTAGTGATATTTATTTATTTATCACTTTCTCGAATACATTGTAAACGTGCCCCAATTTCATTTTTGTTTTTAATAGTCTAGGTATTAATATCAAATTCACACAATCTTGTAAGACCTATAACTATACTAAAAACCTAAAAAGTTGTTCATAGGAAACATGGAGATTTTTTGAAGATAAGGTGATGAGAATTAAGTGATCTATAGATACTGTTTGTTACATTTTCCGTCCTCAACAATAAGCTGCATCCGGCATATTATGCAAAATGTAATTTTAATCATTCGACGATTTAATAGTTCTTGCAACGTTTGCTTACCACATTTGGGAACATCTGTACAAGTATTCAAATGGTCATACCTGTTTGCAATGCATGATGAATAGATCTTGTTTTATGTATCATTAAAATCGCCTGGAGTACATGTAAATGTGATTAATAAACGATAACAGAATTTAATAAATCCACTTACATGTTTCTTGAATAGAAAATGTGTAAAGTTGTTTAATTTATTCATTTGATCATTAAAGAAAAGTATGATAAGTAGGTGCTGATATTAATGTCAACAAAATGAAAGTTCAGGTAGATACCATACATGAGTTAACCATCATCATTAAGCAGTGGTTATTAATTTACATTTTTTATGTTACGTCGTTCTTAAAATCTTTTTTTGAAAGCTAAGTAAACACAATGAATTCAAGCAATAAAAGCATGCATGCTTTTTGATCTTTTGTATTATGGAAACGCCATAGTAAAAATTACAATATCACATTTTAAGGATCGTGTCATATAACTTTACCTATTGATTTTAATTTTATTTTGAAAGCAGAGACACAAGGAAATTGAGGATATTTGAAGATAATTTGAAGTTCTAGAAAAGCTAGCCTCCTTATTAACGGATATGCTGGAAATATCTACCGTGGAAGTGATTTGTCTATTCTTTAGTGTTTTTGTCACTCGCGTAACCTCAGTAACCGACATACTGATTTTTATCTTTATAAATGCTATTATATAGGTACGTAATAGGTAATGCTGCTCCTACGGGTCCGTTATTGATTACCTATTTTTAAAATTTGTGTAGATTTGTTAGTTTATTATTTATTATTTGTCGTTAGTGGTACATTTCATATACATATTTTTCCACTACTACTCTAATCCTACTATTATACATTTCATTTTTTCATATTTCTTGCAATTATAAACGAAATCAAATCAAAGAATATATCAAATGCAATTTCCGTAATATAACAGCCGTAAGAACATTTAAAAGAGCTAATTATCATCTGAGACAGTATCAATAACAATAAATATCAATCTATTACAGACCCGTCAAATAGTGCAAAAAATAAGCAAGGTTAGTTAGAGGAGCTATGTGGGCGCTTCGAAAGATGTTATCTAATATATATCCAAATAATAACGTCACTTCAGACATTTATTTTGCATTAAGCAGTCTTTTAAAGTTCTAGTCTAATGCTTTTAGTTGCCACGTTATTAGGTATTATCAGCAATATATTTGTTTCGTTCTACATTTGCTTTTATCGGTTTTGTTCATTACCGTTATTTTTATTTTTTATTTCAAAATTATATTATATTCAATTCAAGTATACATATATCACTTAACTTATGAATATTATGTTTATGGGCATTTCCTTCAAATTGGAAACACAGTATGATGAATCAAAAACAAAGTATGTAATTATCTTATCACAGGAAAAGGAAGTAATATTTTTTCTATAATATTTGACTTATACTCGCGCGCGTATAAAAAACTCTGTTCAATAGAGACATCTTGTAAGATAAATATGTCAAATTTACTTTCTATTTTGTATAATGCTATGTGGGTACTCGTATATACTAGATAGGTTATTTTCTATTACGGCACGGTTGGAACATCTGAAGACAGGATTAGCTTTACAGCATGTTTGAATGCCTTCTAATTTATTTGGTTGCGACAGATGGCAAGCGAGACACATTCTTGTTCCTTATAACTCAGTTCAGACTGTGGTTCGGAGGTAGACGTCGTCAAGTAGCTCATGGCACGAAATGTGTAGGCACATGACACGTATTAAGAGTATGCATTAGTGGTTTATTTGCAAACACTTTGTTTACTTTAGTCATTATAAATAGTTACGTCAAATAGGTTCCATGATTCCTGAACATATTCAACTTGAGCAGCAACAAAGGCAAAGCTCGAAAGCTGGAGTGCCTTGACGGCCATAGAGAAATTGAGGAGTATTTGTTGATAAGAGTTTTAAACTGATTAATGACCATAGAGGTGAGAAAAGATGTATCCTTGTAGGCCGTTTGTGCCGATCAGTTCATCCAATAGGCTCAGAAGAAGAGATTTCGTCGAAATATCGATAGAAAAGCGCTAGGAAATCGAACGATTTTCGACAGTGGCGGCCGGTCAGAGGGGGCAAGGGAGGCTCAGTCTCCTGATGAATTTTTTCAAGAAAATATATTTTTTGATATATCATTTTTTCTGTCCGAAATGAACTAAGTACATATAAATATGTACCTCAAGTCTGGTGTACTATGGCTGTAAAGTAGGAGTAATATTCTTTGTTACTGCTATTACGAACTGCGATTTACAGCAAATCTAATATGTATTTTACAACCAATAAACGCTAAATGTTAATTAATTCAGAATATAATTGACAATTAATGTGCTTTTATGTTATCACCATATTGAGCTTTAAAAGTGTTTAGAAAAGGTAATGACACTAATTTCATTATTATTTAATATTATATCTTAGTAAGAAATGTATCTGTAAGTGCCTTTTTAATGTCATGTTTTAATGTTTTATGTTCTGATATTATTATAAATTATGGTTCTCGGGAATTTATCGTAGGTAGTGAGCCGTCGCATCCAATTTTACAAGATGCCTATATCTTCTAAATTACCGCTAGCGATGCAGATATATTTTGAATGGAAGATTTACATAGATATATAAAAGGCATTTTTATTAGATATCTAAAAGCTAGAAGGCATTCTAAAATATTGTATGCATAAGGAACACACGTACCCTAAATCTCGCCTCTGATGTCTCCTCTTATATACAGTGTATGAAGTGGATTAAAAAAGTCCATATATTATTATTATTATTATTATAACTTATTTCAAATGGCCTGCCTCACTGTCTCAAAATGGAAATTGATGATTATGATTATGTTTCATTTATTATAACTTCGCCATTTAGGTAGAATGTTTGAAGTTTCCGGATTACCTTCAGGCATAGCAGAAATATACTTTTAGAGATTTCAGTATCTTATAAAGTTCTAAACACCTACTTAGAAGTGGTTATATACACAAACACTACACACAGTTACATGATATAAAACTCTGAATACTCGTAAGTGCGATGTACGTTTCGCCATATTCAGCAGCATCGTCAAGTTGACAATTCTCTTTCTAATTTTTGTGTTAGAGTTAAGACTGACTCTTCGTTCTTCGACCTAGTACAATAATTGAAAAAGAATATTTCCCTTATAACAATAATGTTTAACTAAACTAAAAAGCAGGTACCATATACATAAAAAATAATTCCGTTATAACGTAATCTCTTGAATTGACTTCCAATCTGCTATGTTAATATGGATTTTATTCGAGCTATAGTAAAGCCACCAAATTATTATCTTATTGGGATACATTTTTTCTAGAGTCTCCATTGCTAATAATATCACATCTCAAATAGAATATGATGCCTTTTATTTGGTCGAACTGAAACTTATGATGACCAAATTTCAAAGAAATTGTGCAACTTTGTAGTTCATTCCGAAACTTCTAGCTATCCATACATAAATTTAAAATATAAACGCGGATTTAATAGCTGCTAGTTGTTTAGAAAACATATCATTCGTCTAAGGCGTAATCCGTTAAATATTTCTGAATGTTTAAAAACTGGGAAGGCTGTAAATCTGTCTTTTTCAGTATTGCACGTTTATATAAAAAATATTAAGAATGGATTAAAAACACGTGTTTCGCTCTGTGGTCTTGCGGATATTTGTGGTTTAACATATGTCACTATCATAATCAACATTGTAACATTTTGTTGGATGATAACAAGGTGAATTCCAATGTGTAGTTCTATCAACGTTGAATTGGATTCTTTTAAGTGATTTTGGTTTGACGCTACTGATTTCCAATTATCTTATTACTTCCAAAAAATCTCTATTTTTTGGTAAGAATAACCAGCGAAACATTCGTATAGTCTGCCTGTGCTATTCTTAAGCTTCACAGTAACTTCAGGTATGAGCGAGGACGCTTCCTCTTCACTGCAGCAAGCATACGTTCGGTCATTCACCATTTACATCAAATGTATGTATCATCAGGCAGCAGTCTCACCAACAATCTAAGGTGACTCCTGTCAAAAAGAGACAGAATCGTCCCTCTCTGACCACAGGTAACGTACCTGATTGAGATGTCTGGATATTCTGATTGTATTGTTTATGATTTCGCTCCTTAACTGTTCTTCTATTTCTGTTTGTGGCTAACCTTAGGGTTGCTTCAAGGCCCAACAGCTATTATTTCAATCAAAAAAATATTAACCAAGATTACGTTGCAAGACAAGACCTGCTTAAGCTCCAACGTCGTAAAGAGCTTTATCGCACGTGAAGATGAATCATGATATTATCTTTTAAACAGGAGGAAATGAGCAACCTTTCAAAAGAACGTTGGTCACAAGAATTTGCCGAGTGGTTTTACCGAATGCGTAAATGTATCGAGGTAGGGGGAGAATATGTTGAAAATAAAGGATAAAGTTTTTTAAAAAAACCTTGTAGTTTTTCTGTATCTAAAAACTTTCAGCGTGACCCTCGTACGGTGAAGATGACTTCGCAGTTGTAGTGTCGAAACGACTTTAGGACTTAGCCCCCAGCTTACGCCAATGACCGTCCACTGTTACTGCATGCTCGAAATAAAGAAAATTAATTCTTGAATTATCCAGTAACTTCAGCGAACCAGAAATACGTGTGGTTGTTTTTGTAATAACGTATCAATGACACAATCCGGACATAAATCTTATACCCACAACAAATGATCTGGTCTCGATAACAGCACACAGAATGGCCGACAGGCTGAGATTGCCGATAATTTCCACTGAACGGTATCTTAAGTGGCCTTCCGACATTCCTAACTGAACCGATGGCGATCATTGCCATCTTTTTCACCTTTTAACCATATGTTTGCGTAAGAAAATAAAAAAATTACATTAATTCTATTCGTATAACGATTTGGTGTTCGTCAAGCATGTCAAAATGACAAAAAAAGTATCTAATTTTATTCATAATTTTTGCAATATGAGAATCCCATTTAAGATCTTGCAAACATCTGTTCTTTTGATAGACGTATCATTTATTTTTATTACAATATCTTGTGGTACATTATCTGCATAACTATTGTCATAAATTCAGTTTTTGTTAGATTTATAGTAAGTTGGCTTAACGCAAACCAAGCGAAGAGTTTGTTGAGATATATGTTCATGCTTTGTTCAGCTATCAACCAGGTTTCGCCAAAGCTGAGGATAACTGTGTCGTCAGCACATGCATACACTAAATTACAATTTTCAAATATATAATTTATATAAATTAGAAATAACAGTGACCCAAGCAATATATTTGCAATTATAGTGCTTCCTCACCAATTGGCGTGGGAAGAACAGTTTTCAATACGTTGATAGCATTAGAGAAAAATTTAAAAATATTAAAAAATAAACTGACTAACATTGACATATTCGTCTATACATGATACAATGTTATACCGATAAAATTAAGAATAATATGAGAATTCAACAAGATTACCCAACCTGGGAACAAATAGCCGACACTGCATAAATAATGTTGCATTAAAAATGTATTATTCACAGAAAAAGCAGGAAGTTCATAGTATGTAATAGTTCCCATGCATATAATTATACAGTGAACAACCGGAGACTCCATGAAGCTGAATCATTCAAATAATGCAGTTATAAACTACTTTGCATAAGCGCATAAAGTTTAATGATTGTACCTGTATGGAAAATGGAATCCTGTTTTACAGAATATATTCTCTGAATTTTAATTTTGTGATGATCTTCTGATGTAACCGATTACATCAAATGCATGTAAAATAAGCCACGTAATTTTCTTTTGATACAATTCATGGTTTATGACTTTGACAAAGACGAAATACTGCAGACAGCCAGAGACCTCTGCATGACACTAATCATTAGAACGCAGGATTTACTCAAGGAATTTGATAATGTTATTGAGTTAAGTCTGTACATGAACAAGAGCACCTTAAGGGATTAATGTATATCTTCGGTACATTCAACGAACAAAAACACCGTTTGCTTCCGGTGCATTGATTTTGTTAGCTAAATATCTGTTTAAACCATTCCATATTACTATAATTTGGAAGATTCGGATCCTAAATTCAATGATGTTTGACAAATATCGATAAAATGTAATAACATTTAAACAAAAACACTGCTTTTTCTGTTAATCCTGTATTCTGTCTGTATTAGTTACTTTAAGCGGTTTGTATTCCATAGAATGTATAGATACGTAAAAACTGTTCGTCCTTGGTCAGTATAAAAATATCTAAGGACCGATTTCATCAAATAACCAGTCGTTATATTGAGCCAATGGGATGGGATCTTCATCTTATCGAGCTCTACCAATAGGTTTTCAGAGTCTTTCGTTATAATTTAGATATCCAATGGTGTTTGACTATATAAAACAAAATTTTCAAACTTCTGAGATGACAGATTGGCATTGTAATGTCAGTTGCTTATGGAATATTCCTAAATTTACAGAAATTTGAATCAAAATGGTGAACAATTTGTAGTTTTCAGATAAAATCAATTATTTTCCATTGTAGTGAACGTTTATACAATTTTATTCTTGGAATATACAGTTAATTTCCATATAACTATTTGTGGAGGAGTTCTATTTGAGTTACTATTTCCATATAGGTACCTACCTTATATAAATACATAAACATTCTACAATTTGACCATCCTGCACAAATATTTAGTAATTGCCGAGTAATTGTAAAATCCAGTAGAGAAATCCGATCATTTTCATTCCCCTGGTTGGACACATTATTCCTTGATTTTAATAGGGTTATACAAAATACCTAATACGGATTGTAAGGACAAACTAACATCATAAACTGTTTTCAGAAGATGCATAAGCTCTTGAATTGGAACATAATACATTTCTGCTGCTATACGTTGAGAAAATAGGAAATTGCAGTACTTGTTATGAGCCACAATGATCAGTTGTTTATCAGTTATGCGCTTATCTGTCATTTCAAACCACTAAATGTAGATGGGTCGCTATTTCGTAAGCTGTGAATTCATAGTGATGGGCTCAGTAAGGGGATATCTAAATGCATATAGAGATCCAACTTTAGTAAGTGTGGCCACACCAAACGTGTGTTCATATATACTCTTCGATAGACAACAGTATGCATAGTGACTTTAGAACTAAAATCATTGCACAAGTACCTACAAAAAGCATTAGAAAATACCGCACCGTGCGAACCGCAAACAGCGATGTTTTGAACAAACCTCCGCTAACGGTGTTGCCAAATAACCCGGAATGCTTGGGTTCTCAAATTTATCATTTTGAAATACATATAAGTTTACCAGTTTCCTTTCATGCACAGATGCGCACCCCCACCCTGTTCATTTACTGAAAAATTCATATTCATTACTTGTGAATACGTATTCGAATGAATTTTTTCATTTACGAGTGAGTTTTCACATTTCGAACTTTATAACTGTAACGTATAAAAACAGATATCCGTATGTTGCATAGCGAACATAGCCTTGATTTTTTTCACATTACTATTTGTGGTGATCAAATTCGCATTTAAACACTTAGATGGCAACACTGTATTTTATGCCTGCGAATCATGAGAAAGAGCTAAAGTTTGTTCCAGACAACAAAAGTACCCGGCTGCTGTTTGCTCAGACGCCGTGTTTTCCTTGTTTTTCAATATAATATATATATTTCACTTTATTCAGCCAAGATTTCGTATGCATATGCATCCATCATCCGGGCTACAATGAAAGCTCAATAACATCGAAAATGGGATTATAACACTCACCAGAAGTTTGAAACAGCAAGTAATGTAACATTAGTCACAGTAAAATTCTATACGTATAATAATACATGTGAAATAGCTCACAGATAAATTCAATTTATTTGTAGTGTCAGTAAAACCATGATAATATCTATGTGAAAGCCCTGAACAAAATGTCTTGGATATTTATGAATAATACAGAAATTTACTCACTTACAAAACCAGCAACTTCGAACTGGAATGGAGATTCAAAACGCCCATCACTAGACCAGCATATGAATCGTGACGACGTGACGTACAGATTACGTAATCAGCTCTCAGCTGTTTTTGTTTATGGTGTTTGGATAATTTCATTTTAAAATTATTTCTGAAAAGCAGGGCTAAGCTTATAGAAATATCCAAATTGTAGCTCAACTTTTTTTATTTTTGTCCAGTGTTGGTGCTATATATTTTGAATGCCTTGCAACTTTATTTCGTTATACCTTCAACCGTAAGGATTTTCGTAATGCTGGATACCTGTGGTGGACACCAAGCAGGCTTTGGATGGCATTTCTTTTTGTAGAATATGAATGAACCTGGTAATAGAAATAATAAGGACATTTGTGAAATGCTTCCTATATATCCTTTTTTTACTGAATTATCAGGTATTTATATTATTACAGTATTATGTAGCTTTATAAAAATCATTGCAATACTCTTCATTAGATTTTTGTGAATTTGATACATCCGAAAACCGATGTCCTAATGCCTCACATTCCTCAAATCCTATTGGTGGAGAATAGTGATTTGTTATAGCTTGTGAAATGAGGGAAATAGCAATTTTCACTTATATATGGTGGATTGCCAGGCTCAGAAACTTGCTGTGAGGTTCAGAAAGTGCCCTTTTTTATTAATCAAATCTTTCCTCTGTGTTAAAATTCAAAGGAAATCAATGATTTTCAGAGACTTTTGACAGTACAATATTTAATGGCATTTCAGAAAGGTCTTATGTGATTGGTCAATCTGTTCGTTATATCTCTGATGCTGATGAAATCGGCCCTAAAAATCTAATATAATACTAGTTATGAGAAAAGAAACAGGAAATTACAATTAATGTTAGGGATTCTAAGATACAGTGTTGAAGATAGACATGTTTGGTTATGGCCTAGCTATGGTGAAGAAAAATGAGACACTTGAAACACTTGGGCATAATGCATGTCTTATGTATATTTTAGTCTAATGGATAATTTCCAACAATTACTGCAATTGTTGCAATAAATTATTTTAATGTTATGATTGCCCTGTGGAAGAGTTACTGCATAGCCCACTAATTGAAGTTTTAATGTAACTTAGTCAGGACTATGGCCTACCTGTTTATATGTATGTATATCTAGGAACTTACTCTGTTCAGAAACTCTATAAATTGTTTTAGTATCTTTTTTAATTTGAGTAAACGGAATGCAAGGAAATCAAATCACACCAAATTTTAACCTTGAATACGTATTAAAATATTAAGATCCCATTCACTTATTAACTGCTACCCTACAGAAAAAGTACAAATTTTTCATTTTGTTATTTTTATAATTTAAAAGAAATAATTTAGCCGTGTAATGACTACTTCCATATACGCATACACAGGTATAGGTATGAAGCTCTAATGAGAAATGAATAATAGTGAAACAATCCAGTCTTAACTGGAAATCAAATGCCGACAAACGATGGTCAGCCGAGGACGCCGACATCGTATTAGGCACAAAAACATGAATCAAGGAATACCGTAGCTATAAATTTAATTTAGAAAACACGCGATAGGAAGCTGTGAAAATGCTGCTGCGATTAGTTCTATACAACATTCCGAATTAGCACTTTGCTGTTACCAAAAACCAACCAAAAAAATAAATAATAGTTTATCTCCCTTGTCTTACTGGCATATTGAAATAACTGCTCTAATGTGCATGTGGGGACACTGTTAATCGTTGGTTAATGTCAGGATTACAATATTTTCCCGTGGAAAGTAATTATTCAATGTACAGGGCTTGGTTGGAGGGATTCACAAATTAAAATAGTGATGAAATTTCTCCAAAAGGACGAATTTCAGAAGAAGTTTGTTCGAGACCTTGTAAGCTTGACTGGGTGTGGACCTAAAGCTTACAAGACACTTCAGAACTCCAGAACGCAGACCTAGTCCGAGTTCTGCCCGCACCAAAAAATATGTGTTGGATTTTGTTCGTCCCATTTTTTTCATCATTATTTCTTAGATGTATGGTCAATTGAAAATATCTCCAACCTATACATAATAACTCCTACTTCTAATTATGTTGAAGTGTTGACGGAAACCAGAAGATACTCTTGAACGAGGACCTGTGGTCTGTAATTACTCAATTCCCTCCGAGGAGTGCCTGGGAGTGGTAACGGCATTCCGACAGAAGCTGAACTTCATCATCCATGACGTGAATATTATCAATAAGTTGTTACTCATGTGTTAAATACTGATTTAGTATTAAGAGTAGGTAATAAGTATGCATGCAATTATCTATCTTTTAGTTAGACAGTAAGTAATTTCAGTTTCCTCTATATAGTTATAATTTGTTGCATACACTAATAGCTGGATCTTTTCGTTGCTTAATGTATTATAATTTTGCACGACATAAACTGATGAAAGCATGTTGGTTACAAGCGGAAATGATAAAATAATTATTTTCGGTAGAGTCAGCACTTTATCAGAGGACTGGTACAGGATAATGAAACGTGTATTATCAGTTCTAGTAATAGTAGTAATAGTAGAAGTTTTGAAGAATTATTACTCTTCAAATAGGACACACTTGCGCGTATTATCATTTATGCTCATTTATAATTAATAAAATAAATCAATATTACTAAGAAGACTTAAACATTTTTTGTTTAATATACAATTTTGGTCTTAGGATATTTTGGTTGAACCATTCTGTTTAGCTTTGTTGGAAATAGTTGGTTATCATTCAATATAATGCTCAGATGAAGTTCAAAAAAGGTCACCCCTGAAAGAATACTGGTTGATTTAATTCCGAGACCTTTCATGAGGTGTTCCTCTTGGTTTTCTCTTTGATTCAGCCGAATCATTAGTAAAAATTGATTCAGTATTTATATGTGATTTTTAATAATGATCAGAACCAGTTGCGTGGAAGTATTGTTTAGATGTTTGATCAAAGCTAGAAATAATGATGGCTATATATATTTTCCATTGACTAGATTAAAATTTTTAAACATGTAACATTTTCATCTATAATCCAACAAAACGATAGCAATTTACTGGTAGTAACTAGTAGTAACGATCGTTTATTATTGTGAATGCGGCGTGAAATAATAAACTTTGGAATAAATTCAAAATTCTCGCTGTATGAATGTTGCAATTGTTTTTATTGCGCTACAAAACGCAGGCGGCTTAAAGCAGCACGGCTAAGAGCACTGAACTCATATAAACGGAATTCAGGAATCTGCTGTTTAATTTATGTCATACTGTTAGACTTAGGTATTTTTGCTCATTGACTGTGATTATATTAGCTTTGGTACAGGAAAATTCCATTTGAATATTACCTGAGATAATTTCTCACATAGATTGTTTTATCGAGTAGTTGCCATCGTTAATACTTGCTCCTATTAGTGACTGCACACATTCTGACAATCTTGAATTCTATACCAGTTTGTGCAGTTTCTCTATTGGCACTATGCTGGACTCTATTGGTTCTAGCCTGGCCTAAAGAGCTGTTATCTCCTGTGATATATTTCCAGTAGATCTCATATGGACTTATATACCCCGTTTTTCGTCGTGCGAGCATCATGACTTATCTCCGCTCTTCTTTTTGTCCATTAAGCTAAAAATACCAAGCGAATCAAATATAATTCCTGAATACTTGACTTTCTGACAATGCTCCCCCAGAAGTTGAGAAGGTCCTAATAACTCTAGTTTTTTCCTTCTTTAACTACCTTCTGATCCCTTCGAATTTTATTTGTGTTTGTAGGTTTTCCCTGTACTTGGATAACCAGGACATCTGTATATCTTAGCATCTCGTGCATATCATGATCTGGTAGGCATATCAGCTCCTGTTCTACCACAATCAAGAGTAGCGGGAACAGAATTAAAGAAAGGATTTCGCCACAACGACGCAAAAAATGACAAAAACGCCTACCTGGTAAGGCGTACACAGCATTTTTCCTACCGCCCTGAAATTTTCTAATGGAAATTCACGTTGGGATACAAAACATTATGTGAATATTAGAATTTTTTTGCTTATACAAATTGTCAATCTCGTGTTTAGAAATGACGTGGATCTGTAAGCTCAAAACATTCATATTTTTGGACACAGAACATTTGCAGCCAGAAAAATATGTATGCAATATAATTACGTTGAATTTTCGTTTGAAGATTACCAGCTTGTTTATGTTCTTTAGTAAATTAAACCCACTTAACTGTGAGAGAAACAGGTTTCAAAAAATTACGCATTTCTAATTTTGCTAAAGTAGATCCCACTCGATTTAAAAATATTTTGTTTGAACTTGTTATGTTTTGATTGATTGCATTTAATGGAACTATGTGTATATATGATCCGGATGTTACGTTTGCTTGTATACAATATTCAAGGTGCTCTGATGCTTTTATAAAACGAATTTATTGCTTCCTACTAGATTATGAAATAGATACAACTGTATTTCTATGAATTTCATTTATATATCCAGAAAGTCTAGTTTCTGAAATAAATTTATAATAAAGGAACGTTAATGTCTGTTGCTTTAGAACGAATTCATGAGCGTGGGTTTCTTGAATCGATGTTATAATTATTTATTAGCAGACATTTATATATCACTCAGAAATGAAATATCATAAAAATGATCAGCTTTAGAAAATCTTCCAACAACTACGGTTTAAAACATTGCCTATGCATTGATAGCAAAACACATGCTGAAATATGACTAAGATTATCTAGTTTGTGCAGCAATGACTACTTTTGTAATGTTAACATTGAAACCATATTGAAAGCTATCAAATGGCATGGATCCAGTTGACAGAACGCCCAAAATCATCCGTTCTTTGGGAGAAAAATTATGTCAAGTCGATGAACTCTGTACAGCCCGAGTCATAATTTGTTTGGAGATACCATTTTGCGGTATAATGAATAAGTATTTTACAATCGCAAATTGTCAAAACAAATGTGCTTGATTTTTGCACTTTTTTAATGTGATTCATCTCGGGTGTTATGTTACGAAAACAAAATGAGGGAAATTGTCTATTTATACATCATAGGTTAAACAAAAACTTCGAACAAGGTTAGTGGTAGCAAACGCTGATTTATATCACTAGATTGGATATCAAAAATTTAAACAAGGATAAAAAATAAAATGTCTGAATATTATTTTATGACAAACATGTGAAAATGGGGTTCGGATATTTTTTGAAACTTTTTAGCCCCGATGATGCAAAACACAAAAAGCGGTGTTTTTAGTGTTTTAGTTTTTTTGCTGATGACTTCGCCATCATTTCAAACGCCCAACCTTGGTGAGTAAAAAGTATTTTTTCAGTTTTTGTTTCTCATTTCCATTACAAATCTCTCATTTATAATAAATATTCATATGTATTATTGTTAACTTACTTCCTTCTCAAAATGCTTTCTTAACGAATTTAATCAACTCAATTTCAAGAAAATACTCATCCTAGTCTATCAATCTTAACAAAAAATACTGACTAATAAACATCATCGACAGAAATTAGAAAATCTTTCCGATAATTCCGATCACAATAAACTGCGAAGTCATTACGTATAATTTCTGCAACAACCTTGTGCTAGATATAGACAAGAAAAGATACGAGTGCTAGAAAATATGTTGGAATTACTAACCTCGATTCTGCTATAACTGTGACAATACTTATGGTCAATTGATAATTTATTGTTCGTAGCAGCAATGTTCGATTACGTTTTCACTTAGAAACTGCATTATGATTTCAATTAACAATGCCGTTTGTAATTGTTGGAACATACATATGATGATAATTTTAAGGAAGCAGAGGATTCAGCAATAAAGGTATTATTATAATTTCTTCCCAGACAATGCTTACAGCGAAACAGGTTTCAGAAAAATGATTTAGCTACATGTGAAACTGTGCAGTGTTTGCGGTTTTTGCACCAAGGAATCTCACCTCACATTTGCTGATTTTAGTTTCAGTGTAATAGTGTTTCTAATGACATACATTCTCGATACAAGTGTAACATTTATTACCAAGATGGTTTTCTGTCGAACAGTCATGTGTCATGTATGCACTTGGCTTGAAATTCCGATTTTGTATAATATTTTTTACACTCTAGAATCTCATACATTCCATTTGAAATAATGATATTAGTAGATAGTACAAGTACACAGTTCTAATTCTGGCGTATCTTTTGTTCCACCTTCTACAAGTACATTAAACCTCAACAAATCGTCACGGTCTACGTAGCAAACAGCCTCATTAACTCTTAACTGTCTGACGAATTAGCATTTTTACATGCCGTGCTCAGTATGGAAATGGCGTAGCCTTTTTTTCTTGGTACATATATATTTTATCCATCACAACAACACTGTTGGCTGCTTTTCATTTAAATGACAATATGAATTTAATTCGCTAGTGCGCTGTCCTGATGCATTTTTCATCGGACAATATGAATTATTTATAATAATATGGAGTAATGAAAATATTCTAAAAGAATGAATAAATATGTATAGAAGTTAATGAAAAAGTGTTAGGAGAGTTAATGTTTTCTATAATACGAGATTTCGGTTTATATGAAGATAATATTAGCACTTATGTGGAAAAATGATTTTTGTATTAAAAATAGGTCACTTTGTAGTTCAAAGTCTCATTTTTGTTGGTTGTGGCTTCTTGATTACAACAAAGCTATGTGTCTCCCTTCCTATACCGAGCTGCTGCAGAAGGAACTTTTGTTAGTCCATTCGACTTATATCCATCTTATATCAAATACATACAAGAGGATCTGTGAGCAATGAAAAAAATTTTGTAATGGATATTATGAGAACTATCTTCAAAATAACACATATAGGTACTAAACTTCTAAGATCTGTCCTTCGCCACAAATGGAGATGTGAAAAATGAATATAAAGAATTCAATCTATGTGTATGGTGAATGATATATTAGTGAATCATTTAGACTTAGGATACCAAGTATTGAATTAAAGAACATGAAATATATACGAGTAAAGCCATGGAGAGGTAGAAAGTCTACCGCACGCTCCAGCGCTGTGATCGGATAAATGTCTATTCATGTCGACCCTAGAATGCTGTTGCAAATGCATGTTGTAACAACTGGAAAACACACTCCATAGAGATCGCGGTAGGAGATATTTATCAACCCAAAACACTGGCTATCTATAGCCTTCATAGCATCACGAAGACTGGCCAGTTGGTCACAGACCAGTGCCATATAAAAAATATAAAAAAACACTGGCTATGCGGCACCTCGAGATACGAACGACGCGCGCAGTCTGAAATTCGGAAGAATGGCTTTAGGGGGGGGCTTAACATATCATCCGCACTATGTAACGACTGACCAGCTATCCAGTTGGTTCAGTTGGTCAGAGCGTCCGACATGAAATCGGAAGATGCAGGGTTGAATCCCGCACTGAGTCTTCTTTTCGGATTTCTAAATGCGAATTTATGTATCAAAAACTCCAATTAGCTGAGAAAAGCAAATAATTATGGATCGAGACAGGTGATGATGTTGTGCGTCTAGTTCTAGTCAGTTTTCAGTTCCAAAAATCCTGGATACAACCAACAATTAGTGCCAGTGTCAATTCAATTTCAACATTTCAAATCTTGTACTTGGATGAAGGGTGTGATCGATAAACGTTAGTACAACTTTTTCTTTGAATATAAGTTGTTTCAATTATTATCATTAAAGTGCGATGAAGGAAATCAGGTTACTTCAGACTTTTGCTTTCAAATCAATTCTGGCTCTGATGCAATCTGCTGCACATGTATGTAGTAATATTCACAAATATCTAAGTCTAGTCTTCATATAGCTATATTTCTCCTTATATGAATCTTCAGCACCATACAACATATCGTTTAAGTTTATAGTTGCTATAAAACCCACTAGCTGGGTATCGTTTCAAATTAATAGACTTGATTTTTTATTCGACAGCACAGATCCTCTGTATAGTGAAATATCAAGCCTTTCAGGTTAACTGTGTAACAGTTTAACTAATTTATTCGTTGTTATGTAGTTTTATTTTCCCTAGAGGGTGAAAGTTTCTCCTTATTTTACAAAGATTTTGAAGTTAATATTTGGATGTTGCACTACAGAATTTTTAGTATCTAATTTGGAAAGATTGAATAACTTCAAAATGTAAATTTAAACAAATTTTGACCCCTCCGTTATGAAAATAATTGTATGAAAATCAACAATCAGTGTTTGGGAAACAGTAAAATGACAGCAAGTTTCTGGACTTTCATATCTTAATTTTGTGCAATGCGAAATTAACACAAAATCATACAAAAAACGTTATATCTCAAATTAGAACTTTTGTTTGATTATAATACTTTCCTTGTTTATTGGTACATTTAGTGGAATCTGATGGGTGATTAACAATAAATTATTTTTACCTATAGAAGGTGTTATAACAGTTCTTCACCGTACTTCGTGTTATGCAGAAACCATTACTATCTCACCACTTATCCATTTTTTGAAAATGTTCCACAAAAACTCAAGCTACGATCTGTATCTGTCTCTGGTAATTACATATGAGATGTGCGAAGAAAACATCGATGCATATTTATATAATTATGTATATGTGATTTAAACAAACTGTATCACGATAGCTCTCATTTCCATGATATCTTATAATTATATGCACCACTTTAACAGTAGCTGAATGAAGATATTTTCAACAAAAAAGTAAAAACAATTTTCAATTAGCCACAGTTAACATAGTCGTAAGATTTCTCTCACGAGTACACTGCTAGTATTCTAACTGTACTTGGATATTTGTCCATCGTACAATTCGAATAAATCCAAAAAGAGGCGCTAGTACAGCAGCTCGAATTAAGGAGTTTTCCTTATTTTGTTGCACCATTCATTTGAGACTTGTAAATAAGACTAGAGAAAAAAGGTTAATCGCCTCAACTGCTAAACGAAAATAAGATACCTTGTAGCAGGGTTTCGCTGCAGATTCTACAATACCAAGATATAGAATGTATTCTCAAAAAAATGAACGCCAGAAAAGCAAGTGGCCCACACCAACTACCAGCAATTGTCCTGGAACAGCTTACACGGTTGCTTCGCAAAGTCTTTCAACTTTCCTACCAGCGAAGTGTGTTCCTTACTGGGTGGAACCCATCCCTAAGGGCAAAAAACACCCCAGCAACTGAGCCAGCAACTATAGACCTAAGACACTGCCCTTCATTATGTCTAAAGATTATGAACTCCTTTTTCAGTGTCACAACGTTTCGACCATAAAACGGCATCTAAAATCAATTGTCAAGCTACAGGCAATGCGTATCACGAACTTTGAAAACATAAGTAAAAGAAATTTGTGTTCTCGGTATCGAATATCAAACCACTTTTTACCTGAATAACATGTTTTAAACTTTGTTATGAAGTATCCAATAACCCGCAGGAATTATCAATTACGAATATAGGTAATTATATCCGGGTGCAAGCATAAATAGGATGAAATCATTTGATCTGATTTTTGCTAAAAACTGACGCTGTTTGGGGAGAGCTTGAAGCTTTTTGTACTTCACCCTGAAAAACATTGCGCTCGACATTTTTTATGCTGTTAGCTGTAGTTAGCCATTATATCCACATACCTAGTTAGCTATACACATACAGAGTTAAATACCTCTATAGATTGATATAATCATAAAACAGTAGATACTCTCTAACTGTACTCACATATTTCCACCACGCTAGCGCTGGTTCTTCTGAAAAGTAAATCCAACAAAAAGTGCCGCACTAGTCACAACAGGAAGTTGGGAATTTTGGCACGTATGGCTTGAACAATAAAACGAAGATCGACTGCGAGATCAAGGGCGGCCGAATCGAGATGTTGATGAAGAAACAACAAAAGAACGTCGACGGTGTTCGCGGCCACGCGTGTCATCAACGGTTACCTGGTCGGCACTGAAGAACAGACGCCGTTGAAATGAAGAATGGGGGAACTAAAGGGAAACGGTCGAAGAACAGCAACTTATAGTACTGTCGTTTAGTGCATTATTGAGAGTCTGTTTCACTTTCCACAATGCCATAGGCCAAAAACAGTTATTTGGTGCTTCTTGAATTTATCAGGATTTTTAGCAACTTAAAAAAATAATTATTGAAAAAATATTAAACAAGGAAGCTCGTTCTGTACTATGGCTTCCAGGTTCAAAATCGGTTATTACTAAAAATCTAAAATTTTTACGATATACGTATTTCACTAATACTACACTAATTACATTGATCATTTATGTAAAAAACGTATTTTGTTCAATTCCAAAATGTCTGCAATCACATTACCCACTTAAGCATTGGAATTTTACTATATTCTTGAGGTAGATGCGTTTTAGTGAAATATCGACTAGTTCATAAGAGGGTCGCGACATGAGGCGATTCACCTGCCTGCAGATGCTGCCGGTCGCCAATGGTAGCTAGTGGTGGACAGGTGTCAAACGCCGGACGTGATGGATTCGGATGTGTGTTACAAAAAATCTGGAATACTCATCGAAAAAATCTACATTCGCGTATGAACAACAAAATGGCGCCATATAACTTCATTTGTTACTATCTACGGGAGACAATCTGCTGCGGAAACATACTATACACAACTGAAATGACAATTCATACTTCTACTGTATCTTTTACTCAACAAATCTAGGGCTGAGATAAAGCAAGTAAGAAGCAGCTTTTAAACCCTCTCTATCAGTTCGCTCCTCTAATTGCCACCATATCGGGCGGAGCACGAGTTTGCTTGCTATTTTAGATGAGGACGGGAGAAACCCGTTTCAATAGTTGCCACCAGTAACCCTATACCCTCGAATTATAACAATTTAAAAATAATATATTGTGTTCCCATAGTCGGTCAAAAAGCTCACTTTTTTGTAAAGTTGAGAGAATCTATTGGCGAATGAGTCATTATCAATGAATCATTGGGACATTCATTACCTTCGCTTAATAGACATCAGCTCACTCAAGCCTCATTTGTTGTGCCAAAATTCGCTTTAGTATTTCGGGAAAACTCACCTCATAACGAGTAGAGAAATTTGTGTATGTATTTCTTGTATCAAGAAAATAATATTAGAGATACTTTTCTGAAATAGCATCAGCAGTAATGGATGTTTTCTCTCGTGACGGGTTAATTACCTCCTAATGAGTTTGAGATTTCAGATGTGAGATTTTACATGTAGGCGAGCTTCAGAAATATTTTTGGTTGTACAAGGTCCTTCATATTAATATAATAATATTAATATGATACTTATCACAAAAGATCTGATTTTACTTCAAGGGCGCGTATCTACACCTCAGTCTTGGCAGAAAAAGGAATATGTTAATTGTATTTATAATAAAGAAGGAGGAGCTTACAGCAAGTGAAACAGTGTCTTTGAGCTATGAGCTCTGAGCAACCACAATGGAGGCATCGTGATGCTCTTCCAAATGAGATCAAACAGATAAATACTACATGCTTTAGCTAATTTCAAAGAGGGCAAAGAAACATTTTCTTTCGTCCTGTCTCTTTGATACGTACAAAAAAGGGGCCTTACCTTGCCCAATCTTAGTTCCGGTAGCGCTATGGGCTTTAGAAAATCTTGCAAGAAATATGCAGCCGATTTTGAGTTATATCCGAAATTTTATTTTTGATTCCATACCATACATATCATAAAATAAAATTAAGGACTTTTTCAGATGTAGTGATGCAAAATGATGGTTGTTGATGTATGGAGCATTTAGATTATAGATGAAACTATATTTCATATAGACATACCACATATAGAACATAAAACTTACAAAAATATCTCTCCCTAATATTTCCGGATCGAAGGGCTTTGGTTTGTATAACGTTTCTCTTTGCATGAGTCTTCTTGCTGCAAGTTGCGTTTTGGCAGCTTCTGCACCATAGTCCTCTAGACGAAAGATTGGTTCTATCGGGTGCTACAAGACCATCACAACATGTAGTTTGTTAAAGAAAAATGAATACTGCAATGATTTATGTATCCAATGCTCAATTTGAACAAACACTACCAGAAAAAATATATTTATATAATCTTGTTTATTGAAGTACTCTTTTGAGTATCTGGTGCATCCTGTAAGTATAACGAATGTAGACATTTTCTTTTGGACGGTGCAAATAACAGAAATATCGAGAAAATAAATAGAATTACACAAAGAATCTGATATTATCGACTGGAAATAAGCTTGACTCGTTACTCACTTAATATACGTGCACTAGTTTCAAGAATGATAAATAACAAAAATTATTCTTGTTTGTGGTAATCACGTATAATTACCATTTTTTACATGTTTTTTCAATATTTTAATACGTAGTCCCGAGTACTGTTTTTCCTAAGTTGCACCTCAACTATTGGAGCAGAATGCAAAATTCTTATAGGGCGATTTGGAAAATAGTATATTGACTAAAACGGAACAGTTGATATAATTCAATGTAGTGTTGTCAGTTACTGCAATTTGTAGTAGAACCACAGACTGACCCAATTTACACTCATTGTCGTTGTTTCCCTTTATACATATTTTTTAATAATTATTCCCGTTACTGATTTGCTATATGTTACTGATTTTACACCTATCCAAAATGTATTATCTAGATTCGTAGTCATTTTATATAGTGAGAATATAATCATTTATCTATTATTGTAGCAATCTATCTTGACGCTCAATTATTTTTAGGTTTCATGCTATGTTATTTGCTTCTATATCGGGAAACATAAGTTAAACGTGTATACTAACTCTAACACTGACCTAAATAGCGCAAATCATGTATATTATGGTTATAATAACTCAGTGTACGTTTTGTGATTATTACATTGAATAGGTCAGAGAAGAGATCTCATTTTTCGTTATTTTTGTAATACATATATGTTAAACTTACATATATTCCTCTCCCAATCAACTCTGGGCTTACGTACTTCCTCCTGTACCCCAATCCTACTCTCTTTATTGGTTTACTATCTAAAACTCTTTCATGAGCTCCGACAGATGCAAAGTTTTCTAAATGTTGGATAGTTTTCTTTTTCAGCTTGAGAGCGGCAAAAACATGACATGGCTTAAAAACAGTCATTCCTTCATCGTCTATCAAGATATAAGGCACTCGACCGGCAAGAACGTCTCTTGTTGCCTCTGCAGGGACTACGATTTTATAACTAGAAAACATATACGAGGATACAATACAAAAGAAGGGCTAAACAGATCATGATTGAAAGTATCTCGTTGACTGTTTGTACAAAATATTGTACATAACTATTTTTTTTTATATTTTGGACTGCCGACAGCGGCCATAGATAGCCCGTTACGACGTTATACTCATAAACGTACTTATGAAGAACAAGGGATGTAGCTATGAATCAGTTCGCCACTGTCGATAGATGTCATAAGTGGCCATATATCGACGCTGTTGTGAATCCAAGGTGTTATGAAAAAACGTTTTTTCCAACATACTATCAGTTCTTAATAGTCTAAGTACCGAAACGTTGATGAGTAATAGTGGTGTAACTATTAGTGTTAGATGTGGTCCACGGAACACTAGCATACCAATCGTGAATTGATACAGAGTTATTTTAAGAGTACATCCGTGGACATATAGTAACACTTGAAACAATAAGATGCTTAGTCACTAAATTATTATTTATTGGTGTTTGGATAAGGCTTCACAAATACAATCCTGTGTGGAAGTAACATTTCATATAGTTTTCTAAATATCGAATTTCACGCCAGAGCTTTCAAACTGTAAATTAGTATACTTTCTATCTTTTCATTTCTTGCGTCTGATGATGATGAGTTTTTCTGAACAAAATTGTGTCTTTGTGTTACTAATTCTATACCTGGCGATCAGCATTGGTAATCGTTCCAGATTTTCACCTGGCACCTCAGTCTCCAGCATTGACTTATCGTGTTTTTCCTCTCCAGGTTCAGGAGAAGGCGGAGGCGGTTGAAGTGTCGGAACACCCCAGTAAGCTGGAGGTGGAACTGGGGGTGGTCTTCCTTCAGAAGGCTCCACCCTTAACTCCCTAGGCTTCGGCTTGAGGAACACCGGCTTGTATAACCATGATTTTGGGTGGGTGGGATCCATCTTGTTAGATTCTAATTTCACGCTATAGCGAGAATCTATTATTTCATTGGATCATTACGCGACCAAACTTAATAACACATGTGGTGAAATAGTGTAGTGGAACATGTTAGAATGAAACATTCCCAACGATATTTTTTCAGTGAATTGTTTTCAGCTGTAGTTGTTTTATGGTGAAATGAAGAAGCTTAGACATAAAAAAGGATGAAAATGCCATTTTTGGCACGATTACAACTAATTCTGAATTTCTGGCATGTCACTATAGTGGATACAGAACAAGTTCCAAAATGCTACTGCGTAACATTGAGGCACAACATATTTGATAACGAATCACAAATTGTAGTGGAAAAAGGATAGATCCTCAGCATCTACCTCCAAAAGAAGCAAAAAGCAGAAACCTTGGGATAGATTTCTGCTGCCAAATCTATGATAAACTGCCAAAGAGGTACTCCATCCACAACTGTCAGTGTGAACGCCGCTATGTCAAATGCACTTGTAAAGGGCAAAAAAATACGGCCAGCAACTATAGACAAGTAACTCTTTGCTGCATAATTTTCAATGTCATGGTTGCTGCCGCAGGTTTTGGAGTACCTAGACAAAAACATCAGCAACGATCGCATAGATCCATGAGAGTCATCAGTACAATGGGCATCAGAAACGCTTAAGGGGATCATCGTCACGAGATGGAGCTTCCCACACCTCCAACAACGTGTCAATATTTTGGAGAACTTCAGCGTATTGGAACGAGCTGCCAGGGATTCAACTATAAAGCTGCTGTGCTATTTTTTATGCAGTTTACGAGAAAATAGATATTCATTACAGTACGATGGCACCATGGCAACCTACAAGTAGGTCGGTCAAGTGTTTCTTGGCATGTTGAATATAAATCACACATCACTTCTCGACCAGAACTGAACGCGGAATAAAAATACGTGCCAGCATATTATCAGTCCTAATGTCTGTCAACCCTGTGCAAACGACATCAATCAATAACGTTTGAAAATATAAGAGTGCAATAGTCAATTCATGAATAGTTACAGGACCATGAAGAAATGTTGCATCCCTGTAAATATTAAAATGGCAAAACCGGTATATTATGAGAAGCAATTGTTGATGAATGATCTAAATTCTGAACAACTGTACATTCATGTTTTTCGGACGTATTTCGATTTGTGTGATTCACTCACATATTCCAGTCACAAAAGGTGGAAATTGCCGTAGGTGTCATAACATGTATATACACATACCCGTGTTGGTAAAACGGAGAACGAATGAAAATTAAACTATTTTCGGCACAAATAAAAATAACCGTTCAACTTGACTAGCCACTACTGATGAAGGAGTGACAATTATGGAGATTCGAGTGAGACATCTCTTGTTTGCTGGTAGGTAGGGCTATATTTAAATTGGCAGGGGCAAGACAAGAGTGACTGCCAAATGATACCGATCAAGCTATGCGGTGATGCTGATTGTTATTTCTATTTGAATAGTTACAGTAAGGATAAGTAATAAATTATTACGAATAAATACCTCAAACAAAGTTGCGGTCTATTCAATCTTATCACCCCCTCAAGTGAATGTTTTAAATTCCACCAGAGGGAAAAGTTAAGTACAATTTTTATTCAGGAGTTTTCTATATTGAAATATTGATAGAGATATGTTGAAAAATGGAGTAGTTTGAGCACGCAGCTATTTTGTCTAAAGTGCTTACACGCAAAGGCAGCGTTTGAATAGATAAGTAGTTGCCTTGTCACGGTCTCGAATGCATCTAAGTGTTGACCGAATTTTAACGTGAATATGGAACCAGGTAGTCACGATTTTCGAGCCATGATTATAAAAAGACATATAAATTTTAATTCAAATTTGTACTTATCCGAGCCTGGAAAGGTAACATAATACTCTTAATAATTTGAATTATAATAGATAAGTTTTCAGTGAACTCATAGTTGTAGAAAAAGTATAAAAATAGAGTCTTTAATCTTCAATAGCTATAGAATATTCTATATTGATGTGTTCAAAAATCGATTTTATTATGACAAAGATGGTCAAAAAACTTATGCATAACCAATATATATCGTATATACAGAGTTACTCATTTAAAAGCGGGCTACCCTCATAATTTTTTCATTTATGGAACGATTTTCCCGGAGATTTTTTTTTAATGTGAAGGGAAGAAAGGTGTATTTTGGAGCCAAGCGGCGTCCAGTTTTTTTAAAACCCTTAGCCTACTAGATCACATTCAGAGGCGAAAAATCCAGAATCCATATTAGCGAAAGAGAGTATGATATCAGTATGTAGTAGGTAATGCTGCATACCTTTTTGAATCGCTAAATTTGTGGCAAAGTAATAAATGAGGAACCGAAAACGATCAAAACTTCTGCAACCTTTGTTCTTCTATGTTTCACAACATTTTCAAGCATTTTCAGGCGAAAACAGCCAGACAGACAGGAATACATACAGGGAGAGTGATAGAGTGATGATGTATGTGACATGAAACATCGAGAAAACATGATATCTTGAATTCCAAATGATTTGCGATAACAAACATACTTTCCCGTCTATTGGTGTGGGAGGTGTGGGAAATAATGGATAATTTTAATCAGATTCATTTTATTTTGGAATTATTTGCAGACAAGGTTTTGTTGGGTTTTGGGTTGCAAACACTACAGCAAATTGAATTATCACTTATTATTTAGTATTCAATTAAAAAGAAATTTAGATTAATTTATTTAATTTTTTATAAATGAAAAAATACTTTACTTTGAACTTAGAAATTAGAAACATATCATTCGATGCTATTTTAAAATTTCACTTTTCGATAAGTATTTGGGAAAAATACCATCTGGCAGTGCATCTGTGCAACGCCTTGATTTTACGATATGATATGATTATGAGTTAAAGGTAAACATTTCTATGAACACATGTAACTGAAAACTAGAAATAGACACTCCAAACGTAAAGAAAAGATAAAAATAGCACTACAGACAAATTTACACACAAAAATATAAAAATAAATCTCAAAAGCTTCACACTCAAACTGACTCACCTTGCTATTCAGATTTTGCATTGGTGTGGGCTGTTGTCTGTTATGCGGGTATCTTGTGATATCATTGTGGCTGGTGTTTGTTTATTATGCGTTTTGGAAAAACAATTGAGTTTAGCTATTTGAAAGTTTTGCCGTTGAACTACGAAACATACACACAGGTGGCGGTGAATCATATCCGAAATGCAGGTTCTATATTTGAAATGTGAATATCTATGGAAAAAAATATGATTCAATACTACGCAGCTATTTATGAATAAAATGATTCATACAGAAAACGTAATATTGGCAAATTCTTTATATTGTGATAGGGTTAAGATCAAAATGTCATAACTCTAAAGGAGCACTAGAAACTTTGAGATAAGTTGAACATTTTGTACTGAAAGTTAATTACTGCTCTTTTAGCTTTCAGAAATGTATTCCTATTATTCAAGTTAATATAGGTTCTGAAACCTATGCTATGATTTTTCTGTGATATAATCTGGATGAAATTGGAACCAAAATAGTTAATCAACTTATTCAACTTATTCAACATGAATTGCTGGAATAGTGATTCTAAACTTCCATGCTATGGCTATGTATTTGTAAATACGTATACTACATGAAACAATCGCTTCGATTCTTTGTTTAACTCAACAAATATATAAAAATAGCAGTGGCAGTTCTTTCAAAATACGGCGTTGGATCTGAATTTGTTTGTCTGAATATACAAAATGACGACAAAATTTGCAACTTTAAAAATAGGTTAAGAGATGATTGAAACATTTTTGTGTAAGGCTTAATCGGAAATATGGAACAACACGATTTGATTGTTGATTTCGCGAATATCTGAATTCAATAATTAGTTAGATCAAACTAGATTGTTTGCTGAAATTGGCTAAGGGTCTATGCTATTGCGATCCAAGTGTTGTTTCCCAAACATCCCTTATAATTTAATCAGACTTCACACTTCATATGGTATTTTACTTCAGAATTTATGAAGATATACATAACTACAAAATTATCAACAAGATTCATTATATAGATAATGTATATTTGGACACAGTTTCACAAATAGAACTCTGTTTTTCAGTGACGCGTTCCGATTTATATTTGAATCATCGTCGGAAGATTATCTGAATGATGAGAAAGTTCGACTAAGTAAGAGCATCTACAATCTACAAAATTCATATATACAAATAATTATATAACTTATTTTAATCTTTGATATCCGAAACAAAGTAATCGTAAAAAGTTACATAAAGGTTTTATCATGTTCGTAGCAAAACTTCTTCTATAGCATCCATGGACAACAAACTAGTTTTTGAATAATAAATTGAGCTTTTGTAGTCGATTCCACAGCTTTCATAGCCTTGGTATGCATATACATAAACAGCAATTCCAATACCCAACGATACAATGTTTTGTATATTTTTTTGCTTCGTATTTTACGTTTGTGAATAGCAAGAACACTTATTGATTATGAAATTCTCTTATTTATTACAATTACCTTGCTTTCAATCACAAAACTGAATATGATTCACCTCCACACAGGAGACACACACACACTTTATATACAAAACTGGAGTCTATGTACATCATGCAGCTTTGCGACGGTTGACAATTTTTTTTAGTCTCCTTACATTACTTTGCTGATTCTTCAAATAACTGCTCGTATCGTCTCTTTCGCGCACCCCAATGAGATAATCATCTATCCTTTTCTCGCGATTCTTGTTCACTTGGATCGCGGACATCATGTGCATCGGCTTGAAGTTCGTCACTCCGCTTTCGTCCACCAGGACGTACGGTATTCTTCCTGCAAGAAGTATTCGTTGAATCAAGTGAATTAGTCATCACGAAAAACCATATAATTAATTTCGTTTTTCTGTCTGTTCAACTGTCCACCAAACGTTGATCCCTCTATAACTTGGAAAACCGTTTGGATTTTCATGAAATTTGAATACTAAATTACTACTCTGGTAAAAAAAACTTTATAGTCTTCGAAAAATGGTCCAGTGGTGGTGGAGTTATCGCCAAAAACTGGAACTGGGATAAAACGCTCAAGCTTTGTCTCTGTGAAGCTTGATCATTTTAAAAAATATATTTTTGAGGGGTTAAAGATTGAAGGTAGGTGAGAAGTAGACTGTTCAATATTTTTTAGCGTGGGTAAATTTAATATTCCAAAAATTCGATCCCAAAAAATTAAAAATTTTAAAATTCGATTCCTGTGGGCAAATATTTGCCACATACAGAATATAGGATGAAGACTAAAATTATACTGTTCACACATTCGCGATCTTCGACCACTGTTCTCAACGAGTAGGTACGCATTTTAATGGAAAAATGTCAAATCAGGTCCAATCAAACATTTTCCAAACATATAATTCAATTTTATCAAGGCAACCAAAATAAAAAAATAGTGTGAATCCCTACCTGCAAGTACTCCTCTGGATGCATCCTTGGGTATGATGGCTTGGAAGGCACCTCGCGAAATGAGAACCGGGTAATTTAAGTTGGTCTTTCTAACAAGATAATCCTCAATTGCCAATAAATTTTGTCTTTTCATCAGATTCAGCGGCATTCCTCGTGAATTATATAAAGGCTTCAACTCTGATACAAGACATCCACTTTCCCTGATAAGCTGCCTTATTCGCGGATCTGACCGAGCAACCTCTGGATTTCGTTTGATCCTCGTGATCGCAGATCTCAAGGAATAATCTCTCTCAGCTATCTGTCTCATAAGTAATACTCTTTTCAATAAATCAGTCGTTTGCTCGCTAAAAGTACGTGATTTTTGCAAGTCATCGATCACATCTTCCATATCTAGCGCTTTTGCAAAGCTAATAGCATCTTCTTTGAAATCATTATAGCTTATTTTTGCATACCTATCATCTACCATTGCTTTCACTGCTTTTACTATCGATTTTTGCAAAACTGTCACTGCATCTTCTTCCAGCTTGACTTCATGCAGCTGGCTGGAAATATTTTCTACAACACTCTTGATTACACTTTTTTCTAATTTAGTAATTTTTCGAAAAGCAGCGTTCATAATATTTTCTGAACCTAATATTTTTTCTACAAGCTCATTAAATTCTAAAGCAGACGTTTCTTCATCTACAATTTTATTCAACACAGCCACTTTAGTATCCTCGATCGCTTGGGTAAGCTGTTTGAAAGCGACGTTGCAAATTTCATCACGGTCGATTTGAGTTTTCATAATATTTATCAACTCTTTCAATAGCTTCCCATCGTTTTTCAGCGGGCCACACATGATATTACCAATAGTAGTTAGTGCTAGTAATTGATCTTTGGGTCTATTTTTAAATACATCGTTGGCTGCGACCAATGCCGTTTTATACAGAGCCTTGAGTTTACTTGTGCATTCGTTCAAGCTAATTTCAGCGTCTGAAGCGTTGAAACTTCGACAGTCTACGTTAATGTTATCCGATTTGACGCTATTTTTATCCCTGAAAGTCGCTGATCTCCTGGTCATTGTTAGCAGAATGTCTGACAATCTATTTATAAGATCTTTATCCTCGGTTATTTTTGCAGCTACTTCCATCGCGTCGTTCTCATTAACGTATGTCACTAAATTGTTTTGGTTGTCCATGTGTTGTCTACGTAGTTCGTCCAGCTTTCGCTTCAGCTCTGCTTTCTTATCTTCCAAGTTGCTGATGATATCACTCATGTCGTCGAATAGTTGTTGATTCAGCTTTTCTAATTCTAGCCTATGCTGTTCTTGTCTCAGTCTGATGGATTCTATATCTAATTCTTCTAGTTCAGAGTTATTCAATTCATCACTTGATACTTCTAAAGACTTGTCTTCAGATTCAGAGTCATCACTATCATCAACTATCACGATTTCGTAGTTTTCGAAAAGTTGTTCTTTCTCATTGGCTGATGAATCCTCAATTATCTCTGGTACAATCTCAGGCTCCTTCTTCTTTCTTTTCAGCTTCCTTTCAGACTCAGGGGGAGGCGCTGGTCGTTCTTCAGGATTAGAAGTGAACGTTAGCGTACCATCAGCTGTGATAGAGGATTGTGAGGGTAGAAACAATGGATCTTGATCTTGCTCTCCCAAAATCAGCCCACTCACTAAAGTGGGTTGGTTATTGATCACAGTAGTAATTCCAGGGACGTATTCGTCACCGAATTCATTATGAATTGTTTGACCTGGCACAAATACTTCGCCTTCTTCTGTAAGTACCATTTGACCACTAACAAAGCACTCTTTACCTGAAGGTAGAGTTACTTTCACACCGCTCACTCTTCTACCTTTGTTGTGCTCATCTGAAGGGCTGGCTTCAATTTCGTGTAAGCTGGCGCTACCCATATTTTTAATTATGTCTGGAATTTCCGTGAGAGTGGGTAGTTGGTTCAACATTTTTTCACCATGGCTCAAGATTGTCTCGTTGACGTTTTTAGTGGCTTCTAAATCTTCAACCTCCATTTCAATGGCTTGTTCTTTCGCAGGCTCCTCTATTTCTTCGATGACCTTCTTTGCTTCTTCTTCGAATTTGTTCCAATTCATGTTTTTCATATTGCGCTTCATCATTTCCTTATAAGCTTTTGAATTCTCCCATTTGACTTTCTTTCTACGTTTCATTATCTTTTTGAGTTCCTCCTCCCATTTTTCTTCACGCATTTCCTTTTCTTCGAAGAGTTGGGCTAAGCCCATCGTATATTTTCCATGATGATGATGCTTTTCTTGTTCCACGTCTGTTGCAGCTTCACCAGCATATAGATTATCACAGTCTCCCTCAAAATACTGGATCTCCATCGGTACTTTTTTCCTGTCTTTCATTTTAATCAATATCTTATCGTTTTTCTGTGAGACAAGGATATCTATTATTTCTCCATCTCTTAAAGCAACTTCGAACTGAGTGGAGAAGACTATGTTGTATTTTTTGTCATGGACTGTATATACATACATGCCATTACTTTCTTTACCTTCTAAAAGGTTTAGAAGTATCTTATGGCTTTCATTCTCTGGATCTAAGACGGGTGTCATGTAAGTGTAGTCATCGGATTTTTCATGATGCAATTTTCCATAGTCTGTAGCGTTTTTCGATCTTTTCTGGGTATGGTTCAGTAACACTGGTATGTAGTGTTGGTACTTAGCTCCAAGTATCCATTTTCCTGTTATTCTCAGAGTTCGTAAAGCTTCTCTTGGTGTTAGAGGTTTCAGTAGAGGCAAGTAAAAATTGCGTTTGAATATTTTACTAGCGCCGGTTATTTTGCAAAATGACAATACGTAGTTCACCATTTTGAATGGCTTTAAATATTTTTATTTCACCTCAAATATATTTTGGATGTTTGTGTTGTAACTGGAAAGAGTAGGTAAAATTCAGTTATGAACAGTATTTTTCTAAAGTAGGATTATTGTGACGTGAAGAATACTTGCTCTCTGGAAATAATAAACAAGCATCATATAGAAAAGGTCTATTTGAGAAGTTTCTTGTTGTTTTGGAAAAAGTGATATGCTTCAAATAATTTTTCTTATTGTTAATGAAAATTACATGAAAATCTACATAAACGATAGAAGAAATGAGTCCTTTCATCCTATGACAGCAAATATTTCAAATTTTTAATGGCTGCCAAACAGAAATTATCGTGAATTGGTGGATGATATTAATAAATTCTGAGCAATTTTGAATAATGTTTCAAAAGAATTATTTGTTGGAACGAACCTATTGACTTGTTTAGGCGTTCAACCAAGCTACATGTTTCTTAAAAATATATTTCACTAAATTGTTCTGGTTTGGATATTAACCATTGATAACATAGAACTGTAAACATTAACTTTATATCAAAATGTTCAATTATACCCACGTATATGGTTCAGTTTTTTATATTCTATCTATTACTTAACGTTTCACAAAAGAGATTTCAGTTTAGATTCATTTGCAATTTTGTTTACATCACCTGCTATAACAACTCTATATGCGGAATGTTTTAAAACCAATGCGAGAAAAAAATCAGTGAATCCTCGTTAAAAATAGACGTTATCCTCATACAAATATGGTGCCTAGATGGAAACATGAAGGAAATATTGCATCTCAAAGATGGTGAAATGAATGCTTTATTTTTCTTGAAAACGCAAGTGAGTGGTAAAATTTCTTGAATATATTAGTGGTATTTAGGGGAAGTCTTGTATTTTTTTTATCCTCAAAGTAACTGGACGAGGTAAACTGATTAACTGGAACTATAATATAAAATTTATCCGTTTTTTTGAATGGATCCATTTTCATATGATGCTGTGTAGGTTCAGTAAAGAAAAGTGATAGGGATAGTATATTATGGTAGTTCTTGTAAAATAGTAGTAGTAAATATTAATTTCTCCGCCATTCCTATAGCGCGATAAATCCATAATACCTTAATTTATGCCTAACGCTTATACAAGTTCCAGATTGACTATAAGGCTAATTATATCTTATTGAATTCAGTGCTCTAGTTACCATATCCACAGCAACTAAGCTTATTACTGTATGTATCAGAAATGATTAATATTTTCGGTATAAGGGGGAGTTTTCTAACTGGCTGCGTTCCTGAAAGGCGTTTGAAGATTACGGTGCCAGTGGATAGTTTCCAAGATTTTCTTAAATATCTATTAAACATGTATTCAGTTCAGATTACCAATATTTAGGGTTGTTTGTTTTAGATTTTGAAAAATAAATTATATTTATTCTGGAAGTAATTTATTTAATCTATTGCTAGACTAGCTAGCGAAACGAATTCCTCCCACTGGCTAAGATAATTAATTTCTTTGATATATTATTTATATGAAATAATTGTACGTTATGTAATTTATATAATTCTTCTAGGGGTTAGGTTTAACTCAGTACCCAATATGTTAATATTCAATATTTTCGAGCGATGAGTAGAGAAGTTTCATTATTGTCAACAAAAGTATGACTACCATGATACTTGGTTGAACTGTTTGATTTAATACACCATAAATTTAATCCTAGTGAAATGATTCAAATTCTGATAAAATTGATGCAAAAATAGACCACAGAGTACGAGAGCAAGGTCCTTCACCTCCACACTGTTCAAGATTGCTTCTTATTGACCAGAAGTTTCAAAGTTAATCACAGAACGGTGAGACACTTCACAAATTCAAAAACGTCACTACTTTTTTCGAGCACGTTTAATACAAAGCAATAAATTCAAAACAAAAAAGTTAATGGATGAAGTGACAGTTCGTATGTGTGTCGGATCGGCTCGGGATGGCGCACGAGATGCTGTAGCACCGACGGCGACGCTTTCGAATGAACTGGCGTCGCGACGTGGATGAGATCATCCACCGGCGTCGGTACCCAGTGGCGCTGAGAGTGGTAGGTGGTGGGGCCGGTCCTCGTTGATGGGGATGATTTGGTTGGTGGTGACGCCGTGCTATTTGTCTGCAAAAAGTAGGGGAAAAATTTCAGTATTTTTCAAAAAATGTTTTGCTTTGTTGTTATATAGTTTTAGTTGGCATTTAATACTGGTATGATTCCAAATACTTAGTGTTGTTTTTTACTTTTTTCATTTTGTCTTGATGTTGTACCTCTAGACTTCATATATGATTAATATTTCTGCATAGGTATTTTTGGTAAACCTTGCTTTTGTAAGTACGCGTCTACCTTTTCACGTGGGCAAAAACGATTGCGCTGGATGGCGCTGAGAGAGATATATAAGTAAAATATTTGCCCTCTGCACTGATGATTGTCTTGGTTTAGACTGAAAAATGCATGTCTAAAGCATGGTTCAGAGTATGCACTTGATTTAGATTATTTTAAGTTCAAAACGTCACGTATTTAAAAGAAAAAAGTGTGTCCTTAGTGGTAATAAAAGTATCAAATAATTATTTTTTCCATCTCTAATACACGATAACTAACTTCATAATGTAATATAATAAATAGTAAATCGGCTGGATAAAGAAGACTTCATATTATCAACTAGAAAAATGTCTTAATGAGAAGAAAATTGATTTTACAAATAGAAATACAACCTAGCTAATTTTAAAATTGAGCAATCAATCTTGATTAATGTAAACATAATTTTAGATGCCAGTTTGCGTTATAACTACGTATGCAAATCTAAATCTTAATAGAATTTTGATAAACAGCTACTATAGAAACATTTTTGCACTATTTTTTTGTGAACTGTGTTCTAGTCCAGATTATTATATGTTTTTCAAACACCGACTGAACAACTGATATCAATATTCAGCTTGTACTACTCCTTCAGGCTTGAATCTAGATACCGTTTTGAAAATTAGGCAGCAATTGTTTTACGGTAAAGTTTTCTACCCAAAGCTTGTCTGTTATTTTTAAGTAGATGATCGACTAAATTGTCTTGGTCGTTAATTGAAAACACATATGACTGCTGAACAAGATTTACTAACGTTTCGACTGCCTTGGTATCCTTTTGCAAAGTGAAACGTGAGAAGTAATACGTTTTGAGCATAACGATGTTATTGACATTAATTGATTAACGAACTTTCTCCAGGATAACGATATTCTTATATAAAATCAGGACTAGTTTACAAAATATGGAACTGTGTTTTTGTGGATAGGAAATCCTATGACTGTATTAGTATGTTTCACAAGGTAACCACGTTGCAATTTGCCTGCTGCATTTTGCATTGTAGTTTAGGTTGGAATGTAAATTAATAATGGGTTTTCATAGGATATCATTATATGAGAAATAAGGAGTTGGGGTGTTATTATTTCAGTTCCCATTGCATGATCATGTCCCGTTGTCAAGTGCCCCATACCTCACCAAATCCTTCTTTATACTAGATGTTATGAACTAGTAGGCACGTGAAGTGGTTAGTCAATAGCTGGTTCACTCATGAACTTACATCTAGAAGTATAATCATCATCATGATTGCCCTGTCTTGATTCCGCATACCAGAGAAGAGCTCATAAGTTAATCACATTCACCATAATTTTAATTATCCAAGCGTATCCGTTTTTTATTGCCGGATCAGTCTTGGTCCATGAAAGGGTATTCATATATATTGTTAACAAATAACATATGATTATTATCATGAACTTATATGTAGTTATTCCAAGATTCTTGTGCTCGATCACGTCTCAGTGGGAACCAAACTTAATTGTAGCATATTTATGAGACCATTTTAATGGTATTTATTTGTACATGTGAAAATATGACGAAAAGGTCACTAATATATCAGTGATGTTAACATAGAATGAGAAAATGTATATTTTACATGATCATACATAAAACTTTGTATTCTCATGGCTGTAACAGATTATAATTTCGAGCACATTCACCATTATTTCAATTTATTTTAATTCAAAATCTGCTCTGTAGCACGTTGTCATCCATGAGGCTAAGATAATAGCTCGTGTTCACTTACAAGACAAAGTTCTAGCTATATTGTTGCATATAATTCTCTCTGTGTGTATAGTTCTTTCCATTGAAGTTGGCGATGACAAAGCAAACATCATATAGTTCTTCCAAAGCCAATCCAAGGTAAAAAACCTCTTCATTCCAGTGGTTTTTATCATCTGTGCTTATTAATCATATAGATGCGAGCCTGGCCAATTAATAGTATACGTGGTACTCACTCTACTATTTGACTGACCAACTGTAGTTTTTTTGGTAGATGCCGGCACCGGCAGTATGAATATTATACCAGGAACGATTGATATACCATGTAGAAATAATTAGATAATTAAGTATGGTGTTCATTTTGATGTACTTATTAAATTGAATTACTTCATGAGCACAAATCCAACAATCGCCAGATCACGTCACTTAAAAATCAAAACTTCGTTTTAATCTAACCATTTTTAATCTAACCATTTTTAAATTGAGCATATCACAAGCATACTTTGATCTACATTCTTCTTATACAGTTCTTCTGATAAAATATGGGCCAAAGATCATTCTCTAGTCTAGTTCTGTTGAAAGTTATAATGCTTTGTTTCAGTTGTTGATATGCGATATGCCATTAACATTCTAGTTGTATTAACTTCAAGTCGGTACGATAAATATTTACTTGTTTTGATTTGAAAGCTGACTCTAGAAATGAACAATAACAGAGGTAAATAGAACACACTGATCTTTAAATAGACGCTTAAAAAATACGCAATTAAAAAAATGGCAATTGGAGTTTACCTAAAACGTTCGCTTGTTTGATATTTAAAGCGTTCTTAATATTAAGTTGATGTGACACTTCCAGCTGTTTATTGGTTTTAGTGTGGATTTTTCTCCGAAAATATGCTGCGAATATTTAGATGATAAAATATTACGAAATTAGTCCATCCTGTCTGTATTATTTTAGTTAATTAATCATGATAGCATTGGTTAATAAAATCACATGTAATTAGAAGACACTTTATTCGAGGTTACGTTCTCTCTTCACACGTTACACATTTTATAATTAACACATATCACATGACAGCTATTCTAGTACATTTCACACATGGAATGTCAAAGATCTCGACGTAGTGTGAACAAATGCCAAACTCTAAAATTATCAAATGTCAACGTATAAATAATCACAACCCGGCCAATTAAAGATGGAAGCTAACAATATCTCAACAAGTTTGATCGAATTCCGGCACATAATTTTGCAGCAATCTACATGTATTTAATTATAAACGGAAATTATAATGTGTCAAACATTTGTCAATGTTTTGGCTATTCCCAGCATTCCTCAAGGTGAAATGTTCGATAAATGGATAAATGAAGCGTAAGGACAACCAGAAGATGGGATATTGCCTAACTAGACTGTTAACTTCATCATACATTGCATTTTGAAAGATAAGCTGGGGAAATGTGGTAGTCATTTGAAAATATTCATGAAACTTAAAATACAAATAACTTGAACATCTTTTTGGACTATTCTTATGCTCGTATCAGCATGTAAATATATATATATATATATATATTACTATGTGGATGATGTATCGATTGCATCATGCTGATCTAGGATCTTTTACTTGAAATTTTTATTTTCTCATTTTCATCAAAATTTTAAATCTCCAACATTCCATCCATGCCAATTTTCTCACTTGGTGGAAAAAGAAACATCAAAAGTAATTTGTAACCTTTAAGGCACAGAAAACAAGTACGTTTCATAATTTTCATATAGATCCAATGCCACAATTAAAATAATCTTCAAGATAAAATGATAAATCATTAATGTTGTTTTTCGTAATAACGGATTCCCAATGATTTCATACATATACATCGAGAAAAATTAGTATACAAACAGTCATATCACAGACGTTAATCAATACATACTACTTTATGAATGATAGTTCAGATAAATTAATTTATTAGTTATTCAGAAATATTAATATCAAACAAACAAAGACTTAAACACAAGATAACGTTACAAAAACAGTTACCAAACAATCCATAACAAAATACTATATAATCGTTGTACTTCTTTGCAGAATGAATATTTAGTTTAAGCATTGATTGAGGACTCTCAAACTATTATTCAATGGTTTGAGATATCATTCTTAAAAATGAGTAAAACGTATATTAACAGTTTCGTATTTTACCCAAAGAAAAAATTAAACAGTTGTATAGGCCTGACAGAAAATCTCGAAAGCCAGTTCCAAAATGAGGATCATATTCAATAGCTGTGTACTCCTACGATATGTTCAACTCAAAAACATAGTAAGTTCTATGAATTCTAAGCATTTTCGATATTTCAAACACAACCAAACCGATTATTTTAGTATGTAGTTTAGCTGTTTTCTGTAAAGGAGGTCAATTTGTGTCATAGAGTCCAGATTACTGAATTTTATCTGAATAAGGATCATAAGTAATTACTAAGGTATAACTTAGTCGCTTAAAAGACATCAAATAGAAAGAAGTTGAAGAGAACTAGTATACTTTCTATACCTTTTAAATTTAATCCCTAAAGATCAACAGTTCCAAAATACGATTAGAATCTGATACTATTGATACTATGGAAAACAGCGTCAACCTACTTGACAGAACTTTTTATTTTATTACAGATACACCAAACATTCATCCTCTTCTCGATGTTCCATTACTTACATTCAGGAACACGGTAATGATTCTATGGATGTTATCCTAACTCCTACCACTTCTTCACGCCAAACTCACTCCCATACGCACTCAAAACATGCTGGTACTTTAACAGTCTAGTTTGATTCTTCGCCTTTTCCAGTATTTCAGTTGTCTTGTCATCATCGAAAAATGTGCCCTTCTTTATGCTCTTCTCCAGTTCTTCAAGCACCTTGCTCTTCTTTACCGGCTCAAATGGAACGTACTCCTTTGGCTTCTCAATTTTCATCTCTCGCATCTTCTTCCGCATCTCAAGCCTCAACTTGTCCACCTATGCATTATGTTTTCTGTTATGATTTTTTTTGCGAGTTTTTCGCAGATTGATACAATTTTCTATTGAACATTATAGATATAAGCTGATATATGAAATATGTCTGAAGCATTAGTTTCAGCTACGTATAATTGGAGATGCGTCAACTGCGATTATTTTACTGCATTTTCTGGTTCACAGATTTTGGTTGATTTTATCGATCCAAAATAGATTCAAATAAACATTCAAAATTACCTCTCCACCAGATGCAAGATTTTTTTGAAGTATAGTCGAAAGCCTCATACTTTTTTGGATTCGGAGTACTGTGTATTTTTGTTTCATTCACTTTTATTGATGTTGACGCCATTGGTTTTGGATATAAAGTTTGAGTTGAACAGTCATGAAAGTCAATTATTAAGATTCTTAGAATATTTATATGATTCAAATGAGGTCCAAATATCGAAACTAATAATAGAACAGATTCAAATAAAATTCAAACTATGGATCACGTACAACAATGGCAAGAATATAGGTCAACATTCATTATTACTTAAAGTCTAGCGGGATGTCAAAAAAAAATTCATTAGAAAAAGTAATCAAGAAAAAGTAATCATCACACTGCAAATTCAAGCCCATGCGGGTTTCTAGAACTGAAGAGTGTGAAGTACTAAACCAACCTACTTGATGTCATTTTTTAGGTGAAAATTTTACCTTGCTCTCTTCCTTGAGGATGGCCTCCTTCTGCCTCTCCTTCATCCGTTTCCGTTCCTCCTCTTCTCTGAGCATGCGTTGTTCTTCGAGCAACTTTAGGGGATCTTCCATAGGCACCCACTCCGGGAACTCTCGATGTGGCGGCGTCGGCTCTCGCTTCAACTCAACCAGCGGCGGTCGTTTTTTCACCCGTTCCTTGATCTCGGGAGCCGGTTCGTCAAACACGCGTCGTTTAATGACGACCTCCTCGTCGTATTTTGGTCGTGGTTTTGGTGGGGGCGGTGGCGGGGAGGGGCTATCGGAGGGTGGGCGCCGTCTGCGTGAGAGCGGCAGGTCCTCCTCGGTCGCCTCGAACTTCAGTTGCCCGTTCTCGGTGATCTGCGAGTCACCCGGCAGGAACATGGCCGGAGATTCCTCCTCCCCCATCACCAGTCCAGGGATGAGAGTCGGCTCACCGTCCATCAGAATCGTCACACCAGGTGTGTAGGTTGCCGTCCCTTATTAAGAATAGGATTGTCCATAAATGGCATTGTCTTTCAAAAATAAATTAGTCGTCACATCTCTGTGATTCCGTATTTCCAAAAAATCCGTGTTGTCTAGCCGCACCATCCTAATTTGGAATTACACCAGCAATACGGAGAATGACCAAATAAATTAAAATATAACAGTCGTGTCCTGATGAAGATACCTTCGAGCAAACCATAGGTCTTTAGTTCATGAATCTGGTTGTATCAGCTCTTATGGAAGGAGTTTGAATCTAATCTGAGTGAACTAGATTACTCAATATCTAACACAGATTCAGAAGGTATAAATCTGGATAAATTGTATAAATCGAAACGTTCTATGCAGAACTCGTAATAGATCTGAGGCTAGTAGTAGTAGGAGGCAAAGCCTGGCAAGTAGACCACTTTTGGCCCTTTTTGCTGACCCCGAAGGACATCACTAATACTATCGCAGACATGGTAGTTCCTTAGTGTCGAACCTTCCACACCTTTTAATAAAAGCCATGATGTCCGACCATTCAGCTGAGTAGCATTCTTTCCTGTCAAACTCTGCTCTGCCAAACACCTCAGCCCTAAGGCCGCTATATACGGCACACTCACCCAGGGTGGAAGAACGAGTTCTCGTCCTCTTCCCAGCACTTTTGACAGATTGGGTCTTTGACCACTACTATGAGTGTCAGCAACCCTGTTCAATCTGCAGTGACCTGTGAGGATCCCTACTAACAAGTAGAGTGAATCCCTCTTCCGGTTCAATAGCCATAGCTCCCTACGTATATTGGGGCCTGCTATGAACCTCTAGGACTCCTGCAGTCATCTCTCTCCAACCATGCTTTCGCAAGTTCGTTATACGCCCAAGCATCTAGGGCAAAACTGACCTGGCCTCTGCTAATACCCAAGGGTTCGGGGCCAATGCATGTGCTCCTTGCTCCCATCATCGCCAGGCAGTCTGATCTCTCGTTATCTGGCACCCTGCTGTGACCAGGATCCACATGAGGGTCACGTTCTTGGATTGGGCTAAGCGTTGGAGGGTGGCGCTGCATTCCTGGACCAGTGATGATCTGATCCTAGGAGATGCTACCGCTCTCAAAGCTGCTTAACTATCAGAGCATATATGGATGTCCTGCCCCGTGCAATATTGGACTGCTGAATATGTCACCATTAGGATGGCAAATACATATTAGCCACATTCCAAAATTTGTTATTAATTTTTGCAGTGTTCCCTATATTTGTCACACAATATATTTCCTAAAGTTGTAGTATCTGCCCACTTATATATTGTGATTTTACAAATGTTTCTTGAAAACATGTTTTATTCCCTTACCTTCATCGTCAAGGATTGTCTGTCCAGGCACAAACACCTCGTTGTCATCTGTCTTCACCATTTGTCCAGTGACGAAACGTTCCTTTCCACTGCTGGGCAAAGTCAACCTAACTCCAGAGACTTTCATTAATTCGCACATGTCTCCGCTCTCCAAATGTTTGATGACTTCCGGAATTTCCTTCATAGTCGGAAGTTGATCGAGTACCTCCTGACCGCCCTGCTTCAATTTCTCGGCGACGTTTGTGGTTTTCTCCATGTCGTTGACTGCCATCGGGATATCCTCTTCATCGACAGTCTCCTCCTAAGTATAGTTATAGACTTTATCGATTTACCTGCTCGATTATCAAATGAAATTTCAATTTATATTCTACATATTACAAAAAAATATAAAATAGATTACTCTCACAAATGTTTATCTTCACCTATTTACAAGCTGGGGGCCACTTAATAACTTACCTATCATGCCATATTGTAATTGCAAGAGATTTATAATTCCAGATAACGCGTTTTTCTGACATTTCATGGTGTAATGCGAATATCCAAATGTCTAACATGCGTCGGTCTGTATTTCTGTCTAGTGTCGTTTTTTCGCTGAGTAATTATTTTAATTGCGGAGCAAAATACATTTGTCAAGCCCTCTCTTGTGTATCGAGTTTTCAAAATCTTTGACGTAGTCAAATAAAACCTAAAGGGAGTTCTTAAACCTAATTTTTACATGTTTTTGATCATTCTGAGGACTAGACAGTAATTTTCGTTTTTATAGGTTTCTCATGTTACTAATTATTGTAGAGCGTAGTAAAACACAACTTTTTAGAGTCGAAAGATTTGAAAAAAAAATCAAATAAATTATACAAGCTTCCGACCATATTAGTTTATAGTCATAAATTAAAAAGTTTCCAAAATTTTATTGTTTTACATAATTTACAGTATTTGCAAAACCTACAACAGTTCTGAAATTTGCATGAAAGTGTAAACAAACTGTAACTGTAGTTGTGATCCTTATTTAGTGAAAATGCACTAATACGTAGGAATTTTGTCATAAACAGAATTGAAACAAATTGATCTTTTTTAAAAACTAGACTCTAAAATACCCTAAAACAGTGAATTGTTTAAATTTATTTCAACTATTTGGAATCCATCGAAAATTTGCTTAAGTTAAATACTATTGCACTATTTTTTACTGTATATATATATATATATATATATATATATATGTATAGTTCTTAAATTAACTAAAAAATTAAGATTCCTTCGTTAGACTACGCACCCCTTTAATGCTTGATTATTCAACACTTTTGTATAATGATCGAGGGCGAAAAACGTCTAAAATCGAAATTTGAGCGCTTCTACGTTTTTCCGTGTTTTGACTATAACTCCGCTATCACTGCAAAACTATAAAAATTATGAAGCTTATTCAACCTCATCATAATAGTATTTGATAAAACCCCGAACAATAATTCCCGATTTATAGAGGCCAAATGTTACCAAACATACAAACTATTAAGAGCTTTTTTGCAATAGGTAATTAAACTATAGAATGTCGAAAGCACGAACAGACAGACCAATGCAAATTAGGAACATCAAGTTATGCGTGGGAGCCAAAGTTAAATGAAGACTACTTCAAAAGTGCAAACCTTCTCATCGACAATTTGTTTAGTGTCCTCCTCAAACTTGTCCCAATCCATATTCTCAACACAAGTGGTGAGCATCAGCTTCCAGTCTGCGGAACCCTCGCCCTTTTTCTTCTTATTCCGCTTGTTCGCCATTCGCATCATCTCCAACTCCCACTCTTCGACGCCGGACTCTTTGGCTTCGAAAAGCTTGGCGATAGACATGGTTTCCTTGCCGTGATGGTGCTCTTGTTCCACGAACTCCTTGGTCCACCCGCTGCCTAGGATCAGGCGTCATTGTAATTTTCTCTTACGTCATTAAGATCAAATTGTGTAATTTTATTGTTTCGAACGACATAATTTATAGCCTGGATGAACATTGGAAGTACTGCCCAGACACGAGATTTGATCGGTTGGTCTGTTTGTTTAATGATCTGCCTGTCGTTCGTCTGTCAGCCTGTTTGTCGGTCACATTGCTGGTAAATTGATGGTCAAGATCCAGAACCCAGAACTTGACCAATCTTTTAAAAGGCACAACGTTTTAAAATCTTCTATACTTCATATATGTATTTTTAAAGCTGCAAATCACTCGCACGTAGTTAGACTTACAAAACATTTAGAGATCTCACATAATCTCAAATCACATTGAAGTGTAGTTGCAAAAAGTTTTGGGAAATTTCGGGAGTGCATAGCAAGTACTTTTCTTCTACTGCACGTGACAATGTAACTAGCCGGAACTAAGGAGTATTTTTATTCTAACTTATTAAGCTACTACTGAAAACAATTGTTATTAGAGACTGTACCTCTTGGTGTGTTCGAGTATCTGTTAATAAGTTGAAGTGCATCGTGGTTGTGGAGGATATCCACGTGAGCACATTTTTTATATTCTCATAATTTCCAATCCTTTGCCACCATTACAAGAAAAATGAGTTCTAACATTTTTTTAATGTAACTTTCTCTGAATGTTCCTAACTCCTTCACTGGCTATACTGACGAGTCTAGGCTGAAGACGAAACATGCTCGCTATGTTGTAGTGTTTTGTCCTATATCTTACCTCTATACAGCGCCACATTGTCAGTGAATGGCGCGACAGGTATTGTAACCTTCATGCCATTTGACATTTTCACTACTATTTTCTCGCTGCGTTGTGCCATGGTGATATCAACGATGGTTTTGTCCTTAAGTGCGGCTTCCATCTGGGAGCTGATGACCAGGGTGCATCTCTTGTCCGGCACCTCGTAGATGTAGTGTTGACCTTTTCCTTTCGGCTTCTTGGAGAGGAGGTTCTGAAGGTAGCCATGATTCTCCATATGCTCGTCGAAGAAGGGTTCCACATATTTTTCGTTTTCGTGTCTCCGAACTCTTTTCTTGATGACTGGAACTCCTTAAAAATAATGGATATTTGAATCAGTTATTACTTCAACTGAATAACAGTTCTGAAACCCGATAAGTATATATCGTGAACAGCAGATGAAATACATAGTCAATTTACTTGATCTTTTCTCACCCTTAATATCAGTTTTGTATTATTATTTATTATCCTTATTCGGGTAGAATGCAATGATGTTTAGAATTAGCAATTTTTGAAAGAGAAGCAGGACAACTATAGTGTTAGAATGAACGTGGCAACCTAACAAACGCTAGAAGCGACTAACTATAGATTTCTAATCTGACCATTCATCAGTATCGCTTGAAAGGTAGAGGGGATATATTACGTGTTGTTATTAGTTGAAGTAGCAGCAGTAGTAGTAGTTAGTACTACTCTGCTGCCACTGGATCGAGAAAACATGTTATCTCGAATTATTTCAATTCAATTCTCTGGTACTTTTAATATTTTATTTTAGAAAGAATTTTTAGGCTATTTTTCTGCTATTTTGCTGTTAGGAATAGCACTCAAAAATGATATGGATCTCGGAGCTGAGATAGAAAATAAGATCTATCTGAGGGCAAATGATTTCCATTGAAATTAATCGAAATATAATCGAAAATAAAGGTAATCTTTGTATCATTTTGGTAAGCATTAGAACAAACCAAGAATTCACATCTTTTTAAATCACCAATAGTCAAAGTTTACCTTTTCCGCGCGTTCTTTTCTCTGAGATTTTCTCCTTGTGCGGCGTAAGCACAGGGATGTAGTGTTCAAACCGATTGCCGAGTACGTTTTGACCAGTGATGATCTTCCTACGCAAAGCATCCTTCGGTGAAAGTGGCTTCAGCAAGGGCAGGTAGTAGTTGCGTTGGAAAAGCTTGCTGGCTCTGGTGATTTTGCAGAGGGAGATTTTTACGTTGATAGGCATCTTGTTGCCGGTTCAAGCCAATCATTTAGATGATTGTCCGAAATGTATGCTTCAAGGAAAATAACATATCAACGTCTCTTACTGATTACAAATAGCGTAAAACAATCACAAAAGGAACATGGAAATGACAAAATCTTGCTTAAAATTTACAGGAAGCAAAACAATATTTCGAACAAGATTTTAACTCTTTAGGTTGATTAACTACTTACTGAAGTTAATAATGTTACTGAATGCTTTATTTATCTTTTTTTAAAGATCCTGCTTGGATAAAGACAACAGAAAGGTCATAAGTGGCATAGTGTGCCTTCTAAAGGGATGTTATCGCCTAAAACAGACAAATGGGGTTCTTGATTCTAGTGGAAAAAGTTTTGGTCGTGAGTTAACGTATTCACACCTCTGTGTATAACCAGTCCATCAACAAAACGAAGTTGCAGGACCGTTTTGCTTTTTTGCTCTTCAAAACTACTTGGAGGGTCCTTTTTCGATTGGCTTGTACAGGCAACGTTTCTAATGTTCTCAAAAAAACGCAATAACTGCTCTCCTCAGGGAAATCCTGGATCGGCGCCTAGCTCAAAGTCTATTTAAAGAATCAAAGCTAGACGGTATGCTTTAATCAGTTTCACTGAGAAGTTATATCAAGTCCATGTCTCTCCAAATATTTATTGCATCTCTTGTAGAGATAATTTGTTTTTTTTTCTTCATCTAGACTTCCAGAAACATTATAGATTCAAGATAAGGTGGTGTAGCTCAGCTAGGCTCAGCTCATTTAAGTTGCAGAGCAAAATGCAGTATTGTGAACGAGAAAAGGACACAATGAACTCTTTTATTAAAAGTCATGCATAGGAAAACAATGTATAAAGATTCGATAAGAAATAGTCGAAAGGTATCTTAGAATTATGTAAGTATTTTGTGTGTTTTCATATTTTATATAGATAGTCATTGCATCACATGCGAGGAATGATTTAGTAATTGTTCAACAGAAAATATTGATTGATGGCTATTTATCACATCTGTATTCCACGTGTATGAATGTACTTGACTATAAAGGTTGAGGAATATTTCCAGAGTATGGCACCAAACCAAATGTGTGATGAATGTCCATCAATCAACTGTTGATCGACCCGTTAGGTATGTAGGACAGAATCACAATGTAAAGAATGCTTACCTCGAGAGCTTTATATATTGAATGGTGATGACGCAAGGTCCATAAAGTATTAATAAAAAAATATCTAAGAGTGACTACGAGAATACTAAAATAAGCCCACGGTGGCACGCGGTATCGGTCCCAACACCAGCGGCGGTAATGAACTAGATGCCAGCGGATGTAGTGTTGATAAATGAGGTAGCATGCATCCAGTATGACCGATACCCGATATCAAAATAGCCGATGTGCTGGCCTAATTGGTACAGTGCCCACGCGAACTATACGACCGACCTCCACACCCGATGTCGCCATATCCCCACCGTGTCGAAGATATTACCGTACTCGGGGGGATCCAGCACGAAGAACCGGTCGATCGGTCTTTCTTTATTCAAAAACTTCTTGTAGTCCACATCGAAGAACTTTCCTTTTTTTATGTTTTTCTCCATCTCCCTCAGCTTCTCACTCTTCTTAACCGGTTCCATCGGCAGGTACTTAGGCTTGGGGGGCAACGAGTCGCGCATCTGTTTGATCTTGAGTTTAATCACCCGACGCTGGTTATCGACCTGCGCCTCCTCCTTGCCCTTCTTCTCTTTGAAGTTCTCCACGCGGTCTTTCTGCTGTTCGAGCAGGTCTTTCTCGAGGAGCGGCACCGAAAGGTCATGCAGCACCGGCTCTATGTGCAACGGCGGCGGAAGTGGCTCCGGCTCGGGCGGTAAGACTGGCGGTTTTTTGGGGCCGCGTTCGCGGCGTTTGGGACCCATACTCTCGCTGAACTGCCGCTGCGGCCGTTCATACGTGAACTGTTGGGGTTTCCGTTTCGGGGGCGGGGCGGGCTTCTCCTCCTCCTCCTCTTCCTCCTCTAGCTCCACCTCCTCGACCTCGGGCGGCTGGTTGTTCAACCGGATGTCGTCCTCTGTCTCTGTGAACTGTAGCTCGCCCGACTCTGTGATAGTGGACTCGCCGGGCAGAAAGACCGCCTTGTTTGGATCATCGCCCATAACCAGGCCAGGAATGAGAGTGGGCTCGCCTTCGAGCATCACCGTGAAGCCGGGAGTATATTCGTTGTTTCCATTTTCGTTCACCACGGTTTGGCCAGGTACGAATAAGTCGCCGTCGTCCGATTTGACCATTTGACCGGGCACAAACCGGTCTTTATGTGTCGACTTTACGGTCAACTTTATACCTGACACGTTCGCTATTTCCGTCAGCTCACCCTCGTCCTTCATTGTACTAATTATCTCAGGAATTTCGGGCATAGTGGGTAGCATGTCAGTCACCTAAAAATTGATACCAGAAACTTTATCCTCAGATTTTTTCATAAAATATAAATAAATATTCACTAAAATATGTTGTATGATAAAATACTGTTTGGGAATGCCATAAAAGATGCCATGTCAAATCTTTATCGACATCATAAAGTTTTCATCAAACATAAACTTATGCAGTGTTCAAAAAACCAAATTATAATCAAGTAAATACAGGTTGCTTGATTTATTTATTGGCATTTCAATTTTGTGGTAAAGAAATTTTTTCGGAAAGGTAATGTAATCAATGTTCTCAATACTTACAGCAAAACCATATGTTTGCTTATACTTGAGTTCTTTCATGGCAGAAACACGATATATCGCTGGGATTACAAAGATGAAAACTCTCTTTCACCTATACTCTATTCGAAATCATTTGAATTGATCCAATGTCTTAGACTCACCTCTTTTCCAGCAGCTTGTAGCTTCTCACATACATTCATCGTTTTCTCCATACTATCAACCTCCATTGCTATGGGCTCGTCATCCACAGGTTCGTGTTCCTCCTCGACCATTTGTTTGGCATCCTCCTCGAACTGATCCCAGTCGATGTTCTGAGCCTGGGTGGCCATCATGGCCTTCCAGTCCTGAGTACCTTCGCCACGTCCCTTCTTCTTCCTTTTGGATGCCATCCTCATCATTTCCAGCTCCCATTCGTCCAGGCCCTGTTCTTTGGCTTCGAACAACCGTGCCACTGACATAGTCTCTCTGCCGTGATGATGTTTTTCTTCCACGTCTTTCCTCGTCCACCCTTCTCCACTGTAGAAGGGCGCGTTGCCGTCATATGACACCAAGGGCATGGAAACCTTCGTATAATCCTTCATCACAAATACTACTTTCTCCGTTCTCTGTGCCATGATAACATCTACTATATCTTTGTCTCTGATAGCCCTTTCCATCTGATGGGTAAGGACTAATGTGCAGTTCTTGTCGGGAACGAAGTACGTGTAACATTGTCCTCGGCCTCTGGATTTCCTGGACAATTGGCTCATGAGTCTGGAATGGCCATCCATTTCTTCGTCAAGTAATGGCATGACATATTTCATGCTAGCCTTTTTTCTCTGACGCTTTTTTCCTTGTCCTTTGACCATAAACCTTCTTCGTGCCATTCTCTCTTTGTATTCTTCGAGAACTGGGATGTAATGCTCGAATCTTGTAAGTACATTTTTACCTAACAAAAGGGATAAATATTATCAAATTTGTTTATCATATAATTATGTGTATTTGTTAGCCTGTTACCATTTATGAACACTCTAGGTATACAATTACATAATTTTAATATAGTACCGACGTGGACGGTAGTGAAAGTGAACATTTTTCGCAATGTTCTAGGGTTTGCTCAAATATTCGCATACCTTGCGTAACTCTGTTGTCTTATTACGAATAGACCAGAATGACGTTACCCTTGATAAAAAATATCCCCTGACAGAAGAATAATGGAACATTGTGAGTAAAATTTCAAATTACGTTTGGTCAGCTTTATCTTTCATTATGTACAACGTCAAAATGGAGCTTGGTTGAATTTGGCCTCAAAAAATCAACCTGCCATCATTTACGTATATGTAGCTAGGTGCTTTCTAGCCAAGACATTCATAGAAGCTGTAATGGTTCTTGAAAGAAGTATCCTACAAACAATGACAAACCCTCCATTGTATGTATGAAATGACACTCTACACAGCGACATTCCCTACTTGAAGGATTACTAAGCATGAACAAGCGGACTGGCATTGCAACCCACTGTTGCGAGACAATGATCTACATAGTTGAGCAACTACGCACTGTGAAATCACAAACAATTTTTACCAAAATTGGGTCTTCATGAATCATATATCAACATTATCTTTGGAAAATTAAAATTACTAGAACTCGACTCGAGATAATAGCGTATACTGTGACCAAAACTTTAGATTACCAAAATTACATTCAAACAAAACTTTATCCTCCGAATTAATTTCGGAATGTAATCAAAATCACATTATTTATTTCAACAATGCCTAGACGCTTGTTATACTAACAGCTGCACTTCTTTTATATATTATTTTTCTTTTGGCGTTTTTCTTATCTGTCTATCATTTCTTCAGCCTTACATGGTTTTGGCTGACTGGGTGATTGAGGGTTACAAATAAACACTATGTATTTTAATTTTTCTCATTCTAGAGGTGAACACGATGTAGAATAAGTTTGAGTTATTGTAGGAGAAAAGTGAATGTGAATAGTTTTTCCAGAAAATGGTAATTCTGAAGATATGTGGGAGGGTCAAAATTATTGCAGTTTTGTTATATAATCTGTGGTAATCAGCCATGAAGACTTTGGTGGGCTGTTGGACCTGTATCTCAAAACAAATCCCGCCATGTACACAGTGAATATATTCGCTCCACTAGAGACTTCCGGTCACAATAATACCATTTCAAGACACTGTAGAATAACATCACTAGATCAACATACCAAATCACGCAGAGTTTGGTACTACAAATCACCAAAGTAGGATGATTTCAGGAACTATTACCAGTCCTTCCCATGGAATGATGTCTGTTTCACGTCCACAGATCCGTCAGCTTGTGGCCAAAAAATAATAGAAGTGTTAACATCAGATATGGAAGCCTATATTCCTCACGTTGATAAAGGCCTCTCCAAGAACAAACCTTGGTTTAAGTGGAACTGCAGAGACGCAGTTACGGCAAAAAGGTACAGGGAATGGAGTACAAAATTCACCGCACTTTTATCGATATCAGAAGCCACTGTAAGTTGGTCATTGATAACAGCAAAGAGGAGCACAACCAGAAAATCAAGAATAAGCTGCTCTCATTTCCTACCTACACTTCGGGGCATATTTTTGCTGCCAATTCCATGATAAGCTTCCTCAGAGGCTCTCCACCAACTAACGTTAGTGTGGGTGGAGTTTCAGCAGAGGAACTATGTCATATTAATGTTTGAAATTCTATACAACTAAGAAAATTATAAAATTCGGTTAAGTAACAAAGTTTTATTTTAACGGAATGTTATTTTTTTAAAATTTATTGCGCGAAATAGAAATGTTGTAGCTGTAGGTTCGCAATATATATGTAACCGATATTGTAATTGCTTCACTGGTATCGTCTATGATAATTATGAACAATAAACAATAATAAACCTGTAATAATATGCTTTCGGAGGGCATCCTTGGGAGAGAGTGGCTTCAGCAGCGGGAGGTAAAAGTTCCTCTGGAATAGTTTGCTGGCTCTAGTAATCTTGCACAGCTGTATCATAACATTGAACGGCATTTTGGTGGTTTAATTTTTCACGGCCACACAAAGGAAGAAATCGAGAAATGAAAATTCGCGTTATCGATATACAAAAATATCCCGAAGAAATCGGTCGCTATTGGTTTCGCGTGTCGAAAACGACTGGCGAAAAAATCACAGTTCAAAATAGTGGGGCACACTGTTCTTGAACTTATTTTTATATCTAAACAAACTAATGGCTAAATGTTTGACCCAATGAATCAAATAAGTAGGATTGTCAGCCTCTTTGATATTTCCTTCAATCGATAGAGTACATGTGACCATTTCACAAATCATATCACAGCCAAATATATACGGGGAACCTGGGAAACGACTGGTCGCGATTGGAACTAAATGACATTTAACACGGTTCATGTGTCTAGACTCTTGGACAAAAGTAAATCGCGACAATAAGCCATGAATAAATCTGCAACATGTTCGATGTAATCTTTAGCGCCAATTAACACTCAAAAACTTGGCTTGGTATGTTTAGATTTAATTATTTTACATTTCGTGTAGTGGCTAAAAATGACATCGGAGAATATTAGAAGTCTCTTACCAATCTTCAAAAATTGAATTGGTGAATTGAAGATAAGATTGCACCATTATATCTTCCATTTAAATGGTTAGTTAAGCTGAGATAATTGGGTAACTAGGATTTTATTGACAGTTGATGGAATGAAAAGTTGTTCATTGCTGGTCCTTTATATAATATTCATATGTTACGTGCACACCACCGCAATGATGTATCGATGTGAGTTACTTATCCAAACCCATCAAAATGCTTTCATTTGACAACAAATGAAACCGATGCTTAAGGAACATAAAAAATTGGATTCAAGTACACTAGTAGGATTGCAATAGTACAGAAGTACATACTTTCAAACAAGCCCTAACACTAGTTTGGATATAACGTTCACAAACATTGAATAAGAGATTTGGAGTGGACCTCCTAAATATTGTTTATTCGAAAACTACAAAGCTTTTTCGTCCTTTCCATAATACAAATCTAGTGTTCAAAATTCATCAAAATCCGAATAGTTTACTATTAAAGAAGGGACAAGGATTTCAGACATAGACAGACGAAAAACAGACAGACCGACCGCCATAAGCGGAGTAGTTTTTTTTGCAAAAACATTTACTGAAACATTAACTTCTGTAGTCACTTCTACTTTCTTCATTTCTTTCCATTGATGTTCTCATTAAACTACCTACAAGATAAAAGCGGTCACATATTGCAACGCTAGTGTCATTGAGGACTCCAGAGCTAGCCCTCCAAATATTCATAACTACAAGATACTTAAGACTAATCGTATATTTGCTCTGTATTAGGAGAAAGGGAAGCATTAATTCACACTTATTTTTATGCACCTCAATTCATCGACTTACACTAATTGCGAATCTTTCGTTCTAATGAATCAAATTGGTGGCATTGCTAGGATCAGTCGATAGACGTATGATCACCCCAGACCACATGAAAGCCAAATATAGTACTCTAACTCAGTATATTGATATCTATATTTTGGTCTACGTGACACGTGTCTACTGATGCCAGCAATCATTTCGCATTACTACATGGACAGATATAGCAAATTAATCACTAGCACCGTTCCGACTAATGGAAACCAGAACTGACTGTCATTATCTCCAGTTTAAAATGGCCGATCGAAAAATACATGCAAAAGAACTATTTTAAGTAGAAACTCTAATGTCTAAAGTGCTAAGGATGGTTATTTCACTATTCACAAAGCTTTACTATTTTGCATTCTGCTTGAGAAAGGCCTTCGTTATGCTGAATGCAGCCCAGTCATAACAACGTCAATGTAACTAAAATAAAAAGCTAATATAATAGATGTCAAATACAAACAACGATGCGTTTGGGCATCGATTGCAGTTTTATTGTTCATTTCAAACATCCACAAATCCAGCATGTCGTCGAGGAATATCGAACCTAAAAAGTTCCATGAAGAATAAGATATTCGTATATAAAATACAGGAAAGTTATAGTTATAGTATCTACGATGCTAAAATAGTCCTTCTGCTTAAAATGGTCTTATTTGATCTATTTTCCTCAACAATAATCATTATCAATGCCTTGTCAGACGTGTTGAATGGAATTTATAGACAGTAAGTTAAACAGAAGATACCTAAACACGATTGAGAATGCCACATCAATCGAAATGTTTTGAAACGCAAAAAAGAGCAACGGAAGCGGTGTTACTGGAATCTTGTCAGAAGAACTGGATTTTTCAAGAATGGCTTCTACAGGTAGCAACTAGTTACATTGCAGACAAATACTATATTTGATCAGAGAAGAAGTTGAATGCATTAGTTCTATATTCTATCACGTAGGAAAATTATAACACTTGTCAAACTAATCCGAATTTTAAATCATAAGATCGAGCCAAAACTAATCCTTTTATTCGGCCTATAATATTGAAATCATATACATTGGGAAAAATCGTGTTGGCTGCGCCTGCGATCATTAGAGTTGTACTTACAACGCCGCGCTTTTGCCAACATTTTTGTTCATCTAAGTAGGTGGATATGCTTTTAAGAAGTTACGTATACAAAAAGCAAATGTCAAGATCTCAATTGCATGCTGCAGTGTTATTCTAGGAGCAAGCTGACTTATTTATGTTAATTTAAATGGCGACGCGAATGCTTGACTAGCCTTCAAGTAGAGGCAATTGAGATTGAGCGATTTTGTAGAGCTGCCAGTTTTACGATAATACATACTTCGCTATGATTTTATGGGTTTTCACACACTGATGTCTTGATATTGAGTAGCATGTTTCTCTTTTTGTTTCCGAAGGATTCATACAATGAAATGAAATATTTGATAACAATATTTATTTACCCTTTGACTGCAGTTAAAGTTCTGCAGTCAGCATACAGAAAATTTTAAATTCCTTCTTGCTGGGTTTACAAATGTATTTTTATACACATATTGTAAATTATATCATGTATACTGGTTTCAATAAATAAATAGCTCAGATATTCGGATGATACTTTAATACGGTCCTATGGCATACCACCATTTCATTTCACAGAATAACTCTGCATTCTGATGAGAGACTGATGCTTGTTTAATTTGCAGAAATGACAACAATCTAAATAGATAGTGTTTGAAGACTGCCTTGCCCTGTTGTCTGTACTTTTAATATAGGGTCATTGTCCAGCACACAGATTCAGTATTGATGTGTGGTAGATGAGTTATGCCTTCCGTAAAATATTGTAAGTACTGATACGCTGATTTCCATGTATTACAACTGTAATTAATTCACAAAGCAAGTGAGCAGAAAGTTGTTTTTAATGATGATCAACGTAATAAAAATAAGTTCAAGACCAGATTCCCATCCATTTTTAAACACAGATTTTTGCCAGTTGATTTCGATACGCGAACGACACCCAATAAGGTTTTTTTTCTCGATATAATTTCAATTAACCCAATCATCTATAGTTAATTCCTTCATAAATCGAGGAAATAATCAGACAAAATGCCTTTAAATGTTGTGATTGAGTTGTCCAAAATAGCCGAAACCAGCAAGCTATTCCAAAGAAACTTCTATCTTCCTCTACTGGAGCCTTTATCACCGAAGGCTGCTTTGAGACGTCATGTCATAGCTAGGGGAGCTCAACTTCAGAAGATAGAGCACTACATTCCTGTTCTGGAAGAGTACGAGAAACGACAAGCTAGGAGGAGGCTCATTGAGAAAGGACAAGTCAAGAAGCGACAAAAGAAAAAGGCTAGTATGAAATATGTTATGCCATTGTTAGGTATGAACATGCCAGGTCACGCCAAGCTCAAACATATCTTCACTAGAAAATCAACAGGTCAAGGTCAGTGTTATACTTACCGCGTCCCTGACAAAAATTGCACTTTGGTACTTACTCATCAGATGGAACGATCAATCAGAGATAGAGATTTTATAGATCTCTTGATGGATAAGAAAAATGAAAAAGTAGTGTTTGTTTTGAAAAATAACCAGAATATCGCCGTACCGTTGGTAAATTATGAAGGTGACGCTCCTTTTTATAGAGGTGAGGGTTGGACAAAGAGAAAAATAGAGAACACACATCACTACGCCAAAGATCACACGTGTATCTTTGAAGAAAAGGAGCAGAGCTTAGAAGCATGGGAAATGGATATGATCAACATGACAACACTTAGGAGGAAAAAGTCAAAATATGAAGACATGCAAGAATGGAAAACACTGATGTCCACTCAAGCGAAGTACATTGATTGGGAACAATTTGAAAGGCAGGCCAAGCAGATTGTTCAAGAGGAATATACTCTAGTTGAGGACCGACCAATAGCAATGAAGGTGAGCAGTATGGAAAATACTATGAATGTGAATCAAAAACTTCAAGGAGCCGGAAAATCTGTGATGGAATTGTTGCCCACAATATCTGAGGTCCCGGAAATATTAAAACTGATAAAAGATGAGGGAGAACTAATAGAGGTAGCCAATGTTGCTGGTGTGAGAGTAGAGTTTATGAAAAAGGATCATTTTGTGCCCGGCCAAATGGTTAGAGCAGATGAAAGTAATTTGTTTGTTCCTGGACAAACTATATTCAATGAGAACGGTGACACAGAATACGTCCCTGGTATCACAGTGATTGTCGAATGTGAACCAACGCTTATACCTGGTCTGGTGATGAGCAATGATACAAATAAGCCGATATTTTTGCCTGGGGTGTCCACTATAACTGAATCTGGTATCTTAGAATTCTCAAGAACAGAAGATGATTTTCCACAGGAAGTCTATCAAAGTAGCGAAAACGAAGAGTTGGAGGAGATATTGTTGTCTTCCGAACAAGTGCTGAAGATGCACTCACGACCAATACGGCAAGTGAGCGAAAGTAGTTCTATAGAGCTCCCAAACATGATCAAGGATATTGAAACGAATGTGAAAGTCTTGACATCTGAAGACGAAAGTAATAAAGATAACAAAGTAGAAGAAAAAGTAGAATCTGAAGATGGAGACAAAATAGAGGATGAAAGCGAACCTGTTGTATCAGTCATTGAAATATGCCCTTCTGTAAGTAGTTCGATAAAGCTTCCAAACATAATCAAGGATACTGAAACGAATGTGAAAGTCTTGACATCTGAAGACGAAAGTAACAAAGATAACAAAGTAGAAGAAAAAGTAGAATCTGAAGATGGAGACGAAATAGAGGATGAAAGCGAACCTGTTGTATCAGTCATTGAAATATGCCCTTCTGTAAGTAGTTCGATAAAGCTTCCAAACATAATCAAGGATACTGAAACGAATGTGAAAGCCTTGGCTTCTGAAGACGAAGATAACAAAGTAGACGATAAAGAGGAATCTGAAGATGGAGACGAGATAGAATATGAAAGCGAATCTGTTGTATCAGTCATTGAAATATGCCCTCCTACAATTGCTGCTGCAGTATGTGTCATCGGAAAAGAAACTAATGAACATAGCCAGGAAGTTGAAGAGTTTTTAGTAGCAGAGAAAACAGAACTAGCAGAAGAAATGCCATTAATATTTAAACAGCTCGACGAAGAAAGAGAAAAATGTGAAAAGAACGACCCAAATGTCATGCCAATGGTAGATTCCAAAGAAATTGAGCACATTAATGAGCATTCTGTCAATATAAATCAATACATAAAGCCAGGAGATAAGGAGGTTAATCAAAAGGTATCAGATAAACTCGAACAAGAAGGAAACGGAGAAAAAACTGAGTCTACTGAGACCGAATTTTCACTCAAAGCAGAACAAAACGAAAGGGGCGCAGATCAAGATGAAAATGCACTGAGAAACATAGAACCTAGGATAGAATATACGCAAAGCAAGAATCAAATGAGAGATGAGCATAATAATCCTGAGCACATAATAACTAGCAAAATTGAAGCAGTTTCAAGTAGTCCCACAATACAACCAAAACATGTTGAAGGACTACCAAATGAGATAAAAAATGAAGAAGGCGCTAGGCATAATGAGCAATATACAAATGTTTGGCCACAAAAAGTGCAGCTAACTCAAGTAGAGGAAACAAAATACTATTTTGTAAAATATCAAGGACTAAAAGAACAAACGGCACAAGAACAGACAGAAAATATGCAATTGCAGATGACGAAGGAAGAAGCTAAAGTGGAGGAAGTTTTTAAAGAGCAAGACATAAAACGACAAGTAGGTCATCAAGATCAAGCCACAATTGCGCAAGAAGCTAAAGAACTCACAACAAAAGAAAAAGAGACTGAAAATCGCTTTACGACAGACAAAATGACGCTGATCAAAACGGTACAAGAACAAACAGTAGGAGAGCAGCTAGTTAAACAAGCTGAAAAAATCCAAATGGTGAATGAATATACCGTTAAAGATCAAACTGAGGATAGGCAAGCTATGCAAAAACAAGCTACAAATGAACAAGCAGTAGAAGGACCGGAATCAAAAATGCATGCTACCAAGAAGGAACCAGAAAACCAGGCTGGAAAGAATCACACTTCAAACAATGAGACCACAGAGGAACAAGCAACAATGGAACATCCAGCCAAAGAACAAGCTTCTATAGAACAAAGAAATACAGGAATTTTGGAAGAACAGAATTCGATTGAAAAAGCAGCGAAAGATGAGATTGCAGATGATTATTTGGCAACAAATCGCCCAATAAAGGCGACTACCGAAAAGCAAGTGGAAAATACAGGCGCAGACATGGAAGAAATCAAACACACGTACAAATTACCATCCAAGGATATTCGACGTTGGTCATCAGTAGTGAAAGAGCTCGTAGAAGTTACTGTAGTAGTTGTTGGTTTTTATTTCATAAATAAACTTGGAAAAAGTCTATTTTATGTACATATTTGAAAAATAAAATGGCTAATGTCTTCGTAGTATTATTTTTATTCGGTTACTTCCTCAATTTTGGTAGGACATCTGATTTCATATGGAGAGGTAATTTAATTTGTAACAGAATTTATATATCCAACCATTTATCGCATATTTTGAATTATGAATGAATATCTGCAAAAAAAATATTTTTAGAATACTTGCTACATCTAAGTAAAAGATACTGTCTCCCACTTACCATCATGCTCTTATTGTTCCTCAAAAAATAAGTTACTACTTTACTGTTTTTTGGAGTTGGAATGAAATGCTGACAAGATGTTGTTAATTGTGATAGATATATATTCATACATTTGGGATTGATAACTTTTCAGGATGAAGGTCTTAACTACGTTGTGGCATTGTGGAATGATTTAAGCAATGGTTTAATTATTGAACTTTCCAGTCATCTGGAAAATATCCTATTACTAAGCAGGAATTTGAAAGCCAAAACAGACTTACTTTTTCAGAAATATACTATATACATTGTGAATCCAACCATAATTTGGAAAAACACCATTCATTCTTAGTAAACACTTTCTGAAATTTGCTTCCGGTTGTTAAATAACTACGAGTATATGCGATTTGTATGAATCTGTGAATCCATCCCAAATATTACCAGCTCAGAAATTACATACGAAATGTTTTGTTACTGTCCTGTCCACACTGAAAATGACGCATATAAAATAGATCTTCCATCTTAAAAGGGTCGTTGGCAATGTTCTGTGGACACAACAACCTGTGGACACGACTCTCCTCGTTGCACGGAATAGATATTCTGAATTTTTATCGTTTTCTGGTAAATGTCACTGCATGTCAAACCTTTTAGGTTATAGTTGTATTGCTTGATTTTGAATCCGAAAACTTTCAACTTTTACGATATTCAGTGGCCTTAAATACGATTAAAATTTTTGCTGCTGCATCGATTAAACAGTATAACCCTTAATTAATAGTTCCGCTGGATAAAATACATACATGCACAACAAACTTTACTTGGAAAAGTGAAGATTATAAAGCTCTCAAGGGTTTTCTCAGATACAATGAAAAAGTATACCCACCGCAAAGTCCCGATGAGGATCCAAGTCCAGCTGTCAGTGCGCTTCACAGTAGCATAGCTTACCCATATGAAAAATGTAAACGGTTGGAGTAGTCATATATTTGTGATACCTAAAAAATTGTTCCAGTTTAATCAGTTGAGCATACTGTTTATTGATCATTTATTTATTAGATGTATCTGTGTTCAACAAGTTATTTTTTTTAGTTTGTTTGCCACCAAAAGGCAAACTTTAAATACAGTTCAAAGAAAATGTGGTATACGAGTATAGCTAGCTTCATCCCTGGAATGCCAGTAGATGATGCTATGAAGTTCGACCTGGCGATGATAGGCTTGTTGAGCCCCTCTGGTATTTTTTGTTCTGATGGCTCTTGATGTTACTATGCTTAACAGTTCAGCTGAACATTTACCATAGTAGAATCTATAGAATAGGGAATGTTCTGCAACTTTTCTTTGAAGTTCCAGACAGTAGGGGTTCCTTTTGCGCTCAAGCCCATCCACTAGACGTATTGCTCCTTTTAGCATTGAGTCCAGAAGCTTGACACATGAGTAGTATTGCAGATGTGGTCTGATCTGAGCTTTGTAGAGTGGTAGTTAGCTGTCCCAGTGAATACAGTTTTTTGGAGTGGAAGAGATCCCAGCTTCTGGGACGCCGATGTAGCAAGGTTGGCAACTTGATGGAAGATGACTAGAATATTAAATAACTTCTTCCTTCTCCTTCCCCTCCTTTCATCTATCTAGACATAACCAATACTTTTTAAATAATAAATGCTAAAATGAGATGATTGTGTAATTAACACAGTTTCACAAACAAAACCTTTTTTCTTTCAGTGACGCGTTTCAATTTACCAATAGTCATCAATACAACGATAGGGCCCAGCTGGTGTATCCTCACCAGGTCAAACTTTCCAACATCTCCTCCAAGTCATTCTTTTGGAGAGCCCCAGCTAGGACTTTGTTCCTCGATGGATACAATTCATGGTTGTAACTAGGCATTTATTCTATCCCAGCTTCATCTGGAGCACGATATGCCTTTGTGAGAGGTTATCTCTAAAAAAACCTCTTACCCGTAGTTCATATAATTATTTTTGATATATAATTATTATTGAGTAGCTTATCGAGCTCTCACATTAACAAAATGAACCATATTATTTCAATCCCTCCAGTTCGTGCATTGTATTAATTTTACTTGATTACTTATAATGTTTTAAACCTAACTACCGCAACTATAAATCCAGTTTTTTTGTGATTAATTTCAACATTGGTTTAATCAAGATAAAAATAAAATTCACTATATAAGACCGTACACACCCGATCTTAGCATAAATTTCAGATTAAACCAACTATTAAAGTGCAAGTTGTACAGCAACTTTTCCATCAAATTGTGTGCATATGAAACGCAGGCTCGATACTATCTTGACGCAGTACGATCAAATTTGCATTCGGTCAAGCAATAATCTAATTTTAGTTGGTGTAGCGTAATTTGCATAATCGAAGGAAATCGTAAAGGTGTTAGAAACATTTCCATTCCTTTGGTTCTGAGAAGAAAAGGGCAATGCATCTTTTAGTGACTTTTTATAGCGTAGTCACTGTTCCCATAAACCCTCTTGACTCATTGGGGGAGGGGAGAGCGGATTGTGTCAAAGCGCGACCTCCCTCCAAATACCAAATCCGAAAATCAAAGAGTCTGCTGATAGCGTAATTAACTATTATAGTTATTTGTTATGGAAAAAGGCAATGCATCTTTTAGTGACTTTGTATAGCATAGCCACTGTTCCCATAAACCCTCTTGACTCATTGGGGGAGGGGAGGGCGAATTGTGTCAAAGCGCGACCTGCCTTCAAATACCAAATCCCAAAATCAAGGAGTCTGCTGATAGCGTAATTAACTATTTTAGTTATTTGTTATGGAAAAAGGCAATGCATTTTTTAGTGACTTTATAGCGTAGTCACTGTTCCCATAAACCCTCTTGACTCATTGGGGGAGGGGAGGGCGGATTGTGTCAAAGTGCGACCTCCCTCCAAATACCAAATCCGAAAAAAATCAAAGAGTCTGCTGATAGCGTAATTAACTATTATAGTTATTTGTTATGGAAAAGGCAATGCACCTTTTAGTGACTTTTTATAGCATAGCCACTGTTCCCATAAACCCTCTTGACCCATTGTAGGAGGGGAGGGCGAATTGTGTCAAAGCGCGACCTCCCTCCAAATACCAAATTCGAAAATCAAATAGTCTGCTGATAGCGTAATTAACTATTTTAGTTATTTGTTCTGGAAAAATGCAATGTATCACTTAGAGTGATTTTTACTGCGTATTCATTGTCCCAAAAAGCCATCTTGACCGCTTGATTGATTCAAAGCGCGACCTCCCTCCAAATACCAAATCCGAAAATCAAGGAGTCTGCTGATAGCGTAATTAACTATTTTAGTTATTTGTTATGGAAAAAGGCAATGCATTTTTTAGTGACTTTATAGCGTAGTCACTGTTCCCATAAACCCTCTTGACTCATTGGGGGAGGGGAGGGCGGATTGTGTCAAAGTGCGACCTCCCTCCAAATACCAAATCCGAAAAAAATCAAAGAGTCTGCTGATAGCGTAATTAACTATTATGGTTATTTGTTATGGAAAAGGCAATGCACCTTTTAGTGACTTTTTATAGCATAGCCACTGTTCCCATAAACCCTCTTGACCCGTTGTAGGAAGGGAGGGCGAATTGTGTCAAAGCGCGACCTCCCTCCAAATACCAAATTCGAAAATCAAATAGTCTGCTGATAGCGTAATTAACTATTTTAGTTATTTGTTCTGGAAAAATGCAATGTATCACTTAGAGTGATTTTTACTGCGTATTCATTGTCCCAAAAAGCCATCTTGACCGCTTGATTGATTCAAAGCGCGACCTCCCTCCAAATACCAAATCCGAAAATCAAGGAGTCTGCTGATAGCGTAATTAACTATTTTAGTTATTTGTTATGGAAAAAGGCAATACATTTTTTAGTGACTTTTTATAGCATAGCCACTGTTCCCATAAACCCTCTTGACCCGTTGTAGGAAGGGAGGGCGAATTGTGTCAAAGCGCGACCTCCCTCCAAATACCAAATCCGAAAATCAAAGAGTCTGCTGATAGCGTAATTAACTATTATAGTTATTTGTTATGGAAAAATGCAATGTATCACTTAGAGTGATTTTTACTGCGCATTCATTGTCCCAAAAAGCCATCTTGACCGCTTGATTGTGTCAAAGCGCGACCTCCCTCCAAATACCAAATCCAAAAATCCAGGAGCCTGCTGATAGCGTAATTAACAATTATTGTTATTTATTCTGGAAGAAGGCAATGCGACTTCTTACTGCATATCTTGACCGTTTTGGGGAGAGAGGGTAATTTCATAGCGCGACTTCCCCCCCAAATCCTAAATCCACCAGTGACAACCCTATTCTGTATTTTTCTTGGCTAATTTCAAAATGCATTTTGAGGTATCGGCTCCTAAATGAATCTATGATTTGTTACAGAGGGGCAAGTCCCAAATTTCAGTACTGTACCGTGTCCGTTATAAAGAAGTTGAGGATATCATGTGGTGAAAGACTAGTCGGACGAGTCAGCATCTGTTCTGTGTGAATACAGATTAAAAAGACAATTTTGCAGTGAAACAAACTTTTGGTGCGGACGGCACTCGCCTAGCCACTCCACAGAGAATTTTTTCTATCTTATTCAGTCCAAATTCCTGTAGTTTGTGATGCGTTTTGAACTGATTTATATTTACAGACAATGGAGATGTCTCTTGTTAGATTGTTCTAATTATATCAAGAGCCATTAGTACATCGAACACTAGCAGTGCCCAAGTGGCTTATCATCACCAGGATGGGAGTTCCAATACCTCTTGAGGAGTCTCTTCCAAAAATTGTACTATTTAGAATCTCAGAATAGAATTATCCTCTCACATCGCACATGAAAAAATATTAATTCAAAAATTCCCGGTTGATTCACTTCTCCATGACTTCCAATTTAGTTGCTTGTATTGGTTTTCAAATTTTTTTGGCACCGACTGAATATAAACGAACTTCCGGTCTGCTGGGAATTAAATCAATCAGTTATACAGAACTTATCGATTAATGACGTATATTAGAAACTGAACGTTATGAAATATTCACACTTTTGTTTTCGAAATAAACAAGAAGGTTCAGGCTATCAGAAACGATTAACAAAAAGTGAGGTGAACTTCGCCTTAACCTTCAGTTGGCTATTCACTATTTCACTCACAGTTCTTACAATGGAACAGAAAATCGATAATCAAACAATAGCGGTTCTTGAAGGAACGTGTAGGAGAATTTCCTGCCTCTTGAGTATGTCAGTCATCCAATAAAAATAGCTTATCTTGAAAGTAAATTGAGTTAATTCTTAACCGAAAAATGTATTCATCAGATGGTCTGGACGATGATGTGTAACAGTCTTAAAAATGTCTAAAAGGAATAAACTTTGCTTATGTAATTTATTCTTATTTTAAGACACAGCTAAAAGAGTTGAATTTCACCGAACTCCATACTTGCATGCATGTGTCACTTTCATATACATCAAAAGTTTGATTTCGGACTTCCATTGTCTATAAAATTTTGAGTATCACGACGTTTCGATTGAAGATAGCACATCAATCGAAACGTCGTGATACTCAAAATTTTATAGACAATGGAAGTCCGAAATCAAACTTTTGATAAATCCACCTTGTCTACAAGTTTCAAACAACAGTTTCATATACATACTCAAAAATATCTTAATATCAACATTTTTTTACCAGACATGTCATCTTAGTAACAGTTGCACCGATTTCAATGGAATTTGGGCCGAGAACATTGCTTACTTGTCAATGCCTGTTGATCTCTTGTTTATTTTTCTATCCAATAAAAACATATTGAGGGATTTGGACAAACTGAAATTTAAACCAAGTGTGGCATTGATAATACGCGTATTCTGCAATTTATCTCACGTAACAAAACAGCCGAGGGAACATTTCAAGGGCTAACCAGCCCTGCTCATTATGCCAGAATTTTCCGGGAAAACCCTAATCGATGGATTGGATAAGGTGGGACCGATATGTGGCCTGATACGTCAGCAGATTTAACCCCTCTCGATTTCTTTCTATGGAGTCATCTAAAAGAAGTTTTTTATTCAAGAAGCTCCCACCACACTGGAAAATATGATAGAACGCACAAGAAATGGTTGTAGATCAATCAATAGATAAACTATCCTTGGGTGTCAAGAAAACTTTATAAAATGGATTGATAGGTGTATTGAAGTTGGCGGGCATGATTTTGAACATTTTTTGTTATAATAAATTCAAAGTTTTCCCGTACGATAATCACGTTATTTACGCTAATGTGAGAAGAAAAGCATTTCTGATCAACCATAAAATTATTGGGAAATTTATGAAAAGAATAATAATTGTACTTCTGAATCTACTTAAAGGATTCCAAAATTTTGTGAACAAAAGCTATTAGTTTTTTGTGCATTAAAAAAGATATATTCTCATTAGAAAAACATGGTTGACCTTGAAACGCTGTCCATGTCGAAAATAAGAGTCATCATTAGTCTCCCCCATTCCACTCCAGATTTTTCATCCAAACGTTTTCATCTAAATACAGACCATTTTCGCGCTATGCGACGGTCTCAAATTATAAGGACCATCCGGTAGAGACTCTACAAAACTCGATCGGGATGCAAAACTCGATTCGATCTTCCAGACTGTAAACCTATGCTATTGGTTATAAGCAAACAGTAACGATGTGTATCTCAATCAGATAAAATGTGAAAATGTAGAATAGTACTTAAGTACTATTTGTCATATTATAAATTTATATAGAATAATGCTTTTTCAAGTCAGTTGACAATTATTTCACAATTTGTAGGAATCATGACATCAATTTAGCTCAATTTATCTAATGTTAGCCGGCGATCGATAAACCACGACAATATTCGCGTAAACTTCGTAGAAACTGACCATTCAGTAAAACTAACCTACCTTCATCACTTCAGGTGATACTATATCAATCGCGTGAAACACAAATTTATATACCTAATTACAGATGTTTGAAAAATGGGAACAAGTTTCAATAATGCAAATGCATCATCTGTATTCTAGCATTTCTAGTCTTGTTGAAAACAAAACTGTTATCTGGAAACAGTCATAAATATTGATGTCATATTTTCAAAATCATTTTTTAAAATTGTGTCTTGTACCTTGCCGAGGCAGCCGAAACGTCAGTAAAGAACCATTTATACGCATGTGGTTCGATTAGCGTCCAGTGGAAAATATAATGAATCAGAGAGACAACAACCGGATAAGTTTTAGAAGTTACATTAACCACATCCTATTTTAATGTTCTTCATTATAACGTAATTTACAACCGCAATAGAATGACGAGTAACACACGCGAAATTTTAATTATCTGACCCAAGTATCATCAGCGGCTTTTACCCTTCCATTATGCTACAGAATGATGTTTCGTGATGGGTACCAATACACTTTTTTTTATAACATTGTCAATAACCATTAATGATACAGATCAATAATTCTATCAGTCAGAAGACTTGCCCTGATGTTCGAAGGTTACGTTCTTGTGGCTTTTGTTCAACAACTTTCAAGGATAGTTCTATTGGAGTACTCCAGAGTTTACTCCAGTTTAAGGTAAGCGGTTCAGCAACCTAAAGTCAATTATTTCTGTGCATATTTTTATGTACTATTAATTTTGCATAGATAGTGGGGATAAATGAAAAACATCTATTGTCGAACAAAAATGATAAGGAGTAATATTGAAGGTTGACTCAAACAAATTGATGAAAATGATTCAGCGTACGGAGATGTCCAAAGGTTATAGAAGCATTCTAGTTTAACTCGAAACGCAAGTACTACTGAATGATTTTTTACTCGATGATGAACCTCGCACAGGTCGACCGCCCACTGCTGTTCCTCCGGAAACTGTAGAAGCTGTGCAAAACAAATAAACCACACTGAGATTGAGGCTTCTCTGGAGATTGGATCGGCAGCGGTCCGAACATTCATTCGTGATCACCTTCGCCTAAGGAAGCGGTGTTCCAGATGGGAGCCACATCTGTTAAACAGTAAGCAAAGAGCAACAAGGGTTGATTGGGCTAAGTTTATGCTTGAAAATTTTTATAATGGGCACAGTAAAAACACATTTAATATCGGAACCGGAGAGGAAACATGGTTATATCATTATGATCCCGAAAATAAACAGCAGTCATTAGTTTGGTGCTTTGAAAGTGAGCACCGTCCAACGAAAATTCGTCGTTCCAAGAGTATTGGAAAGAAAATGGTGGCATCTTTTTTCTAAAAGTGGATACATCACAACAGTAGCCTTGGAAAATCAAAGGACAGTTACTTCTGAATAGTATATAATCAAATGTGTTCCTGTAGTCTTCCAAGAAGTGTTTAAGAGCTGTACAAAGACTGGTCTGCGGAGTATTTAATGGCACCATGACAACGCACCCGCCCACAGCGCCGTTAGAACACTCGATTTTTTTTGCTGAACAGGATGTCAAACGGTTGCCTCACCCACCTTATTCTCCAGACCTAGCTCCGTGCGACTTCTTCTTATTCCGTAAGATCAATACAAAGGAAAGTTACGAGGTCGCCATTTTTCCACCGATGAAGAGGCAATCGCTGCATTTGAGGAGGAAATTAGCAACATATCAAAAGAACATTAGTCACAAGAATTTGACAAGTGGTTTTACCGAATGCGTAAATGTATTGAGGTAGAGTGAGAATAAGCTGAAAAAACAGAATAAAGTTTTTTTTTAAGTTTTCCTGTATCTAAAAACTTTCAGCGTGCCTATTGGACGTGAATGGAGAACTTTTGCAGAGGGAAATAATTCTACAAATGTTCCGCAAGATTTCCTAAAACAAACGATTTCACCTGTTCCCATATTCAAATTACGGGTATATCGAACGATAGTTGCTATTAGCAACCGCTACATAGTATACTACGTTCCACCGTCGCGTTTTCGCTGGCCGTTAGAAAAGCTCGGAGCTTCCTGCTGAAACGTTAAGCTTGGCGCAACGAGAGTTCGGTGGCTCGAAATTACGCGTACAGTTTCGTAACCCGACTCAGTGTTTTTCTGAAGAAGCTGATTTCCTGCATAGTGGCGTCGTTCTCTTATTTTGAACAAATGTGTGTGCAGGGTAAACACAAATTAAATTCCCCTGTATAGCGATATTGGGAATTACAGACATGTGAACAGAGGTACATCTTGGAAAAGTCGCAAAAGTAGGCATATCAGTCGTATTAATATTCCATGACTCACAAAAGATATGCAAAATACACATGATATACGAGCACAATTGTTTCTGAGATTGACCAAAACGTAAACTGATTAAAGTTTGTACTTATTACAGCATAACAAGCTTGTATTTTTGTTTTGAGAAAGGCTAAAGCTTTAAGCTATAGTGATAAACAATGGATCAAAAAAACACGCGTGTGTTCTCAGATTATATTATAAAGAATGCTGTTTTATTAGTTATGCTTGTAGTTTGTGGAAAATTGGTATAATATTTTATAATGATTCGCTTGCCTGATAGTGCAACATTCTTTGTTATATGATAGCTGATATTGTTATCATTATTCTTAGATCCTTAAAACGGTTCGATAGTTGATGTGCTTATATAAATCTGCAACTTCACAGGTAAATACGAATCAAGGGTGTTAGATGGTTTGTAGGTACAGATACAAGGAATTTGTAGTACCCTTTTATCCTGCATCAAATAGATTGGCGGAATTAATCTCAATCTCATTGTTCACATAGCAGCTGAATATTTTTTTGATAATACTCTCGTCTAGTCAAATTCCTATTCGACCTCCCATATGATGTTAACCATATTAAATCGTAACAGAAGATTAAACATATTGAATTGAATGCGTAATTGTGGGTTTTGTTGTTTTGAGAGCAATCAAATATCTATAATATAATTAAATTACAAGAAAAATTTATATCAAATTACAGAGTGCAACAGGAAAAAAAATTTTACAAATTCATTTTTAACAAATATCAGAATTTTGTGCAAATTACAATGAACATACCGAAGAAACACATTGAATTGATTTGATAGACAATGAAATAACTTAAAAAAGTATATTTTATGTGGTGAGAGGGTTTTGATGATGATGATGATGACTATAAAATATAGTCTGAATATTATTTGAGACATTGTCAAAAATATTTCCAATAATTTCAGGTCATTTTCAGAATCCGAAGTGAAATTCATCATACTTTCTTGACCAGAAGCATATAAAAAGCTTACAGCATACCGGCTGCGACGCCAATCTTTTTCAACGTACAAAATTACAGATAATTCAAACGTACAATGACATTGATATTCATCGAATAACTGTTTCCTAGAGCAAAAATCTTAAAGTCAAAGATATAATAATTGTTCATGCGTTCTAATTTCAGAATATCACTTTTTGTTACTTTGAATAGCCGAAACGTAAGTAAAGTTCAATCAGTAGCTATATGTGGTCGATTATCCTAACGAACAGAACAAGTAACGAGTAATCAAAAAGAATATTAAATGATAAGTTTTAGAAGTGTAAGTGGAATTCGTCATTGATTCTCAATTCTACAAACCATTCATAATGTTTGCTGAAGGATTCAAGTGTAAATCGAACATTCAAAGTGCAGTTAAACAGTGAATAGACATAATGGCTCCAGAGACTCCATCTAGTTCAGGTAGTGACACCTCAATTAGACCTCCAATGAGTGCCGAAGAAAGACTGATGGTGGCTGTAAGAATACGGCCTCTGAAACCTGATGAGACCACTAGAGTTCTATACGCTGTTGACAAAAAGGTGAGTGAGCTATCAGATTAGATCAGAAAATATTAGAGCCGCCCATCCCAGAAATGATCAAATTCTATTAATGACCTCAATATTTCCAGATTAAAATCAGTCCCAGAATAAAAATCCGGGCGTAGGTCCGGGGATAACAAGAATAACGGTCTCCTCCCGAAAGATGAAAAAAGCCTACGGAGGAGAAGGTTCAGGGATCCTGAGCCCGCTCTCCAAAATCTTGTTTGGAGGGGTTTCCCCCCATTTTTCTGATCTTGACGGGCCTGACATTGAAATGTTTTAATGGACATAATTTCCATGACTTAGACCTCTACACTATAATAAGTAGCACTGAAAATTGAGTACTTCCGCGGATTAAAATAAGAACCACATTACAAATTTTTGGTTTCATTGCCTTAACAATGATTTTACCCTCGTAATCCTTTGTACTTGCTGGACATAGATCATTGTTCACACATTTTCCTTCAACACATTAATCTTACTTCTCCATTCTCACGCTGATTAACTACCCTCTTGCTTACTTTTATATCAGCATAGTTAAAATTTGCGTACAAATAAGCATTCATGGCTGCGTAGTTTTTATCTTCCATAAAAATTTGACGTAGTCACGAATTATAGCATTAGCATTTTCCTGAAAATGAAGCACATGGTAAAATACTAACGTCGCAGTTCTATATAGATCACGCAAGGTACCTATATATATATATATATATATATATATATATATATATATATATATATATATATATATATATATATATATATATATATATATATTCTACTGGTGTAGTACTTGGATGTAAGAAAATAATGCAAAGTACATATTGCAATGCTTTTGTAATGCTTTATATGTTTTTGTACATGTTTCGTCTTTAGTCATTCCGTTGAATACACGTATATATAAGTTTTGGTCAAGATGATACATTAAAATAATATTAAAAAATTTGACACAATTGAATTATTTGACTAGGTTTATGTGATAAGCGATGAACATGTCCTGATCAGAAATTTCAGAAATTTTTAGTTGATAACCTGCCTATTTGATCAATGGTACTAATTTTTTAGTTAGTGGTATATATAGAGACTTTTATATTGGATGGAATAGAGGATGATGATAAAACGATCAATAACTAAGAATAATTAATATTTGCAATGTACTGTTTCACAGCTTGAACAACATGGGTCATCTGATATTCATCCCAACTCGGTAGTACTTGCTATATTTCGATATGGAGGCCAGCATCGATTACAATCCATACTTATAGTATTTGTCATTTTCTCTCATATTCCATCGATATTATTCATGTATCAATCTCCGTCAACCATTGTTAGATTCGGCGTCTCTTTTTATTATCTTTTGCCTGACATAACATGTTCAATATAACCTTTCACTGAGCTTTGTTTTCAACTGTTTCTGCACGTCTATATTTCTACTAGCTACGAGTATCTACTCTAAGTATCTTACTTTTCAACTCAATATATGTTATTTTCGTACTTTTATTCGTATCTTTCAGATCATCCATTTCCCATCAGGAGTTGTGCATTGTAGCAGCCAGTTCGCACTAATCCTTGTCAACCTTTTCAATACCCTCAAATGTCTGGGATCAGTCATTTAGTTCAAGTTCCATGGTTAATTTTGCACTTTCTATAAAACTTGATCAAAAGCTGTATTCCTATTTGTGATTTCTAGCTTCGCTACCCTTCACTCCTCCGGCGGATCAATTGATGAGAATATTCTATCTATATAACATCTTACATACCTTTATACAGAAAAAATCAGGAAGGCAATGAACTTAGTGCTATGCATATGACGTGAAATCGTACTAAAATAATGCAACTAAACAATTAACTATGAAGGGTTTGCAAAGAAATCAGTATCAATTGGCGGTTGCCGCCACTTTTGGTTTCTGTACCACAAATACAACAGTAATGACTGCGTATGTTTTCTATTTGAATATAATCCAGTGGCTGTGAAGGAATCCTATAAAGTTAGTTGAAGACTGCAGCAAAACTGGGGACATCGCATATGTATGCAAATGGAATAGCTTTTGTCGGCATAATTTCGTTACATCTGCAACAATACTGTGCCAATGAGAATAGTAACCCTCGTGGATTTGAACATGCAACTGAAACTTAATTATTTGTTCTTCTCGTCTTTGTACGACCTAATTAAGTTATATGAATATTCCAATAGTAAGGCAAGAAAATAGAAATTTTTCAATTAAGGTTAATTACTCTCTTTATCAAATAATGAGTCAGCCTATATTATATATCTTGATAGATATCGTGATAGGTCAAGATACAGCAAAAGATTGGAGGTTTTCTTGTGCTTTAACGAGCAATTTGTTGCGAATAGGCAAGCTATAAATGTAACTGCCATCGCAACGAAGCTTATTTTAATAATTAACCTTAAGCTTTATGTTATGCACAACAGTGAATTTAATTTAAGATTGAAGAAACAACCTTTTCATATATTTGTCAATGTTTACGATCAAGCCATATATCTCTGGTTGCTGTGTATGTTTTTCCTACCTTTCTTTGGTATGGGTTGCTCTTCCATTTGGTAGGGAACATTCCTCGCTGGTAGCAGGGCTTAAACGGTTTGCAGGGGATTTGTTTAAGCTATGCCACTAGTCACTTTCCTGGAGTTAAGTTTTTCTAGGATACTTTTTATATCTCGCTGTTTAAATTTAGTTAGCCTGTGATACGAGATCTAAAAATAAAGTGTATCCTACGAAATAGTGGAATTGCATTCAGGTATATACATTCTATGCTAATCAGAACTATTGAAAGAGCTGTATTTTCAGTTCTTTGCGGTAATGAAAAACGACGTTGCTGCCTTAAAATGTAAATTAGTGAATCCAGAATTGGGTAAAATTTACAGCAGAATGGAAAGACGTCTATTTATACCCAGCTGGTTTTAAAAAAACTTTTTTTTCTTCATTCCAGCACATTATTCTAGAGGATAACGACAGGTTTGACGTAACAAGGCAAAAAAGAGGTTTAGATAAACGCTACTCTTTTGATGTTGTCTTCGGTGAAGATTCTACGCAGGAAGATGTATACGAGGTAACGACTAGTCGCCTAGTCAAGGATGTCTTGAATGGGTAGGTATACATACCTTGAAAACAGTATCCGTATTATTTATAATATCACACCAAGTTGCTCCAGTAAACGTCTCAAAATGTGATACACATATATGACTTTGATAATACCCACTTCGTTCTTATTTCGGTAGGTCCTTTCCTTTCTCAGAACCTTTGACCCTCTCCCATCGCCTCTCTGAGGTACAATATACTTCATATTTGGTTCAAATGGACCATATGCAATATTATAGCACTGTTGCCAACTTCATCACACAGTAAAACAATTTACATCCTTCAAAAAGGCCGTATAAAGCTGTAAATATACATTAAAGCTACAGTTTTTTCTAATTGTCCATTATTTACAAATAAAACACATTTTTACATGCCCATGAAGAACCCTAAACATTCTGATTCCTCTGTAAACGAAACCTGAAGAACTTAAAAAAAGGAAACACTAATCCCTCATTTCAAGAGTTTGGACTGTGTCACAAAATCACGACTTTTAAAAAACTCAAAACAGTTCTAACTGAAGGGTTGGCAACGATGTATTATAGTGACAGTAACATCTCTCTCGTCTATGTGTCACGTAGAGTGGCGTTGGCATTTTCCATACCAATTGTTTAGTATATACCTAACTCATATAAGGATGTGATATTTATCTCCAACTATACCGACGAGCTTAGATTAAAGACGAGACATTCAAGTCTCTAACAAGTCATATAAAGTGGAGAGCTCACACTTACTATATTGGAAGTCCACTTGATATTAATAAGCATTAATTAACAAAAAAATGTAGTTCTTTCTGCTTATGCAGGCTGATTAGTCAGTGAAATCAGACTTTAGGTTTCAGCAGTTCCATTAAAGAATCGCTTCTGTAATTTTTCCGTCTTAAAATATTATAAAATTGGATTCTAGAATATGTCGAACTCTCATGTGAGGTTATTATTATTTGAACTGGTATTTCTTTCAAGGAATGTGAAAAGTGCATTATGGAACAAATCCTCATGGCTGCACGCAACAAAATTGTTCGATTGCAATAATTTGATGGACATAAATTTCTATTTGCCTTATAAATATTTGATCAAAACTAGCGAGGCTGATCAACTCACGGCTGAAATGTAAACAATAACGGGCTCTATAATTTAAAATCGATTTGTGAGGTTGTTTGTTAAAAAATGTTGTGTATTATTCAATATTTCCTTGAGTTGGTAGACTAGAACCAAACATGTTATTATTTGTAATTGATAAGGAAGAAACATTGCTTGTTTTGAGAAACCGTGAAGTATGGTGGAACCTACTCTCAAAAATGTTTACTTTCGCCGAGATCTTTGTCATTTTACCTTAGCAGCTTTAAATTGCAAACTGAATGTAAAATCTTATGTTAAAGGTACAATGCTACCGTGTTCGCATATGGTCCAACGGGCGCCGGAAAGACCCACACTATGGTAGGCGATCCCAATCAACCAGGAATCATGGTGAGAGCTCTAAACGACCTTTTTGAGGCTGTAAAAGATAAAGAAGATGAGTATTCGGTAAGTGTATATCACACTGAATTAAAGAAATGGATCGATATTTTTATGTTGCAAACGCTTTATATGCGACATTCCTGTAGCATTTTTAACATTTACTTCACGGAGCGGAAGTCTTTTGCGAGAAGATACCTACAGGTCCCCAAAAGGGATAAAATAAGAACTGAGGATAGCACCGGATGGGAGTACGATGATCAATAACAAAAATATAAAGAAAATCAGTACAATGGTACAGTCAGGTTCAAATAAAGTCAGAACATAGGTGGCAGAAAAGAATATTGGAATGGAAACGCTCAGGAAGAAGACGGAAAGGAACACCTGCTCTATAATGGGGAAAGTAAGAAAGTTATGGAGAGTTAAAACGGAGAACTCTTAATGGGAATGTGCAGAAGAAGAAAAGAAGATAGTTCCACCAATTGCTATATCGTGTGTATCGACTTTTACGCTGTATAATTTATTTCTAAAACTGTTCCACGAACACTAGTCTAGAAGTTCTATCCTTTTCAAAAACTCTATCGCTTCCCTCAACTAAGTTTACGCTTTAGGTCCCCAGGAAAGTGCACTTTTTCGGAGGTCTAGTGGGGTTTCTTTTTATTCTCCAGGTATTTAAAAGTGCTCGACATTCAGATTTCCCCCGGAATTTGAGTCGACTGCTGAAAAAACAATAAATTCAAGCTGAACCGAAAATCTGGTACCACCACTTGAGATACATGCAATAATGAAGCTTGGACTGCTATGTTAAATCATTGAGCAATATAGTACCTCTCACTTAAGAGTCTTCAATTAAATATAATTAGTTAATCAGCTGGCGTCAATTAGTGTATGAAAGCCCTACCCCCGAGTTACATGGAATATTTCAAATGTCATCGGTGTGATCGGCCTATCATACCTTTGAATAAATATTGCACATCTTCAAAATAGGATCATCACCTACCTTGTTTATCAGCAGATAAATGAAACTACAAATGTATATAAACTATTATTTCCCTACCTTCTACGTCAATCAGAATTCATCATTTTCGATCCGTACTTGGAAACACGTGATTATTGGATATTTTATGAATCAGCTGTTGTATATCAAACATTAATACTACGATCTCTTCATAAATAGATGAGATCTATTCAATAATTTATGGATCATTTCAATGAATTGATTCAGGATCAGACTAAATCCTCACCTGAGTAACATTAACTATTAATCTCAGCTGCGAAGTACACTATTATCATGTATCGATATTTCTCACTCTCGGCTGAAATAATTTACGATATGCTATTAATGTTGCTTCTCATGCCAATGCGTGGGCGATATTGTAGTTTCCCAGGATTTTGAGATTGCATACTATCTCAGATATTTAATTGATTATTCAAGAAAATACATATTACTCATTTCGGCCAATCTCTATGTTCGGTAGTACTTGGTAGTTTAATAAATAGGGAAGTACTACACACTAGAATTATCTCAAGGACGAAACAGGTTCTTTCCGTTGATGGTTCCCATGACGCTGGAAGGGCGTTTTTGAGTGTTTTTAAGGAATTGAGAAAGTAGGTAGTAAGAAGTTTTTACTTTGAATCAAGGGCGTAAAAAGTTATCGAGGGACGCAACATTCTTGATAGAACGTGAGAAATTTAGATATTAAGTAAAAGTCTGATAAGATATTTTTTTACTCTACAGGTTTTTTAGAGTAGGTGAATATCAAAAGAATTTGTTTTAGCAGGAAGGTTTTTCTTATCTTTTTTTTTGAAGGGGCTGGTTAGATTTACAAGGGGGGGGGGCGCAAATATTACGGAACTTTGGGCATCACGGTTCCTCCCTACAACAGTGAAGGGCGTATTTTAAAGGGCTTAGGGTGGTAACCTGGGTTAATACGCCACTGCTTGGACTTTTGAGTTACTTCCATCTCCCTCAGTTTAGCTTATTAATTAATTCCTCGAGAGTGTAGGTTTACAGCCATTAACAATTCTGTAAGGAGCTTCTCGGTTGTCATGTGTCGCTGCCAGCGCCATGAAAATCTGAAAAATATTTTTAATACACAACCTATTTAAATATCTACTTGACCATCAGATAGACATTTATTTCTCATCAACCGATGTGATATTTTATAGCAGCTATTTTCCAACATAACAAGCAGTGTTCATTTAAGTTATTGTTATCCGATAGGTCAAATAAGACAAACACGGGGAAATGCAAACAACTTGTACCATAGTTACACGTCAATGTGTTATTGTTTATTCCAGTAATACAAAAAATCCTGTACACATAAAAAGAAATATGGACATGTCAGTCATGGCATTTCCGAATTGTAGATTCGTGGCACAGTAAACATTGAATTTGATTGGGCATATTCTTACTTCTAGCGGCATAAGGCAAGCGAATAATATTACAGTGATCTAGAAAATTTGTTATAGTACGTTTCCCTGATGTTTTTCCATATAACTTATACCTACACATAATGAATGTCCATTTCGCTCATTTTTATCAGTCTGTTTGTCCGTTTACGTTTCAGTCTTTGCGTATTCTCTGTAACCGCTGACCCGATTTAGAGAGGTGATATGTCAGTACGCAGTAGTGTTATTCGCACAAAAATCATCAGCTATTTCCGTGTTTCCATTGCATTTTGGACGTAGTGAAAATAATTTTCTAAGAGTCTTGTGAGTTTTTAGAGGCATTCACAGTTCATTTACATGTTCCAGAACATTCTGATCAGCTCAGAGTGTACTTTAGAGTATTTTCAGGTGGTCTACTTTTTATCCTTTATTTGATATTCGTAGACGTTGTATCGCAACTAGTGGTACAAATTATGGCTTGCTACAATTTCTCCGACGTTTGAATACTGCTTCAATCCTACACTAGTAGTATACTAATACTTGCATTCCATTTTTCACGTTTTTAGTTTCCGTTCATTCGAAGGACAGTTTAGAACATTTTAGACGCAACCAAACTATATTTATTGCTTGTTGCAAAATTCGGATTCCGCGTGAAAAATGTTTTAAATAATATCGTGTAAAATTGCGTGAACCATAAGCGTTAAGAAAGAGCAGGCTTATATAGGAAAAATACTCTTAGGCAAGAAGAAAATGATGTCACTACAATCAGTCAAAATCCCTTGAAAAATTTATTACACAACATCGGAATAAGAACTCAATACAAAATCCCTTCCCAAATCCGGTTACCGGGGTTATGCGTTTACAAAAATGCCAACAGAGCGACGTATATGAGTGATACGGATTTTCGTCATCATTATTAAGTTTCCAAAAAACTTATTATCTCTAATTCGAAAACTATACAATACGTCCCTCTCTCATTAGTGGAAGGTAAAATGAGTTCAACAATCCCGTTAATAGTGAAAATCCTGCACGCATGATATCATGTTAGCCAGACGTGAACAGTAAAAACTTGTGCAGTGATACTCTGTCGGCTTTAGCAAAATATGCTTGTGTTATCAGGATTTTTAATCACAGGAAAACAGTTATTTATCCGGTATCGATTTTTCTTCACCGCATAAGCCTGCCTGTTGTTCCCTAGATGCGTTTTAACGTTGGAATGTTAGATACCGCTTACGATTAACATTTCCACAATTTACTATCGTTTCGCGTGTGCCAGTATTTGTGAAACGAACGAATATTTTATTTACAGTCTTTGTAGGAATCGTTCTAGTTAATTTATAGTATTTTGATTTTTGATTCTTATAACATATTGATTAATTTTATAGATTTCTCGAATATTTATCTTGCCGCGTCATAGCCGAGGGAAGAATTATGATCGAGAAAATTCACGAATTCTTGAGTTTATGGCTTATAACCTATTCAGATATACATACCACGGAAATATGTGTCCGTCATGCGGGACAGAATGTTGTCTCCTTACCTTTTTTCACCGCATAGTCTCAGTAACACCCCCATAATACCACTACATAAAAACAAACCTTGGTTTAACTGAAGCTGTAGAGACGCAGTTCCGACTAAAAAAACAACTATATAGGCAATAGAGGACAAATCCTACTATCGAAAGTGATCGCAATTTCATCGATGCCAGAAGCCATTGTAAGTAAAAGTAAAAAGGAGCATAACCAGAACATTAAGAACAAACTTGTCTCATGTACGTCCAGATCATTTTGGTCTGTAACCAAGACTATTAGTCAAAACTTCTGCTACTCATCCATACCATCACTGACGAGATACAATGAGTCGCATCTTCCCAGAAAGAACAGTTGAATAGAAATTTATCCTCTCGCAGCGCTTATGAAACGCGATAGGCTATCTGCATTTGCATGAGGTTATATATTAAAAAAACTAACAGTTCCACTCATGGTTCTTTTGGCGTAGCAAACAAAAAACATAACATTGTTTTGAAATAACTTACTTCGTTTTTTTTATGAACACCATTCTTTTCAACACTCATTTTCAAGACAGAGAAAATCAAATTTATATATTTACATTCTGAAAATCTCTGAGTCTGATGGCATCTAGAGTCGAACCAATACTCAAAGATTTTTTGTGAAATCGTCATACTATATGTTGTTACCATCAATAATATACATATCATGAACCAGATCGACAAAGTAGTGAGTGCATAAGCATACATTAACATTAACATGAGTAACGCTTTTCTTTATCACCTCCAATTTTGTAATTATGGTGATTAGAGAAAATGGTGGTGACTTGCCCGCGCTGTTCTATTATGCTTAGTGAGGACACAAAACAGATGCTTTGCAGGCAATCCTTGGTATTATACATTTTGCCTCATTATTTTAATTATACCTATCAACACGAAAGTAGCAATTTACTGCGAAACGTGAGGGGTTGGAATATACATTATTTATGCGAGTTAATAGCTAGATCCCTGAGAAATATACGTTTTCAAAAAATTGTGTTTGATTTTACCACATGAAAGCACCATTTTACTCTTCAAAAACATTTTCTATCAATTACTCTTAATTTTTGTATTATAAGCTGGAAAAGCTTATTCATTAATGTTTTGCTGCCTTCAGAGGTTGAGCAAGCTTTACGCCACCGATATTCCGGTTCAAACGATCCGTTTTAGATATTTCGTTCGAGAACAATCTTTAGAAACTACGATGTTAATGTTGATGAATTGTATACCACTAAGTTCCTTCGATCTATCGGTCCATCTGTATCGCTTTTATTACCATATAACTCAACAGACTGCTTAACAGTGATACGAGGGTCACGCTGGATGTCTTTAGATATTCCTAATCTATACAAGTTTGAGCACGCAGCTATTTTGTCGAAAGTTGTGAGTGTTTACACGCAAAAGCAGCATTTGAATTGTTCGGTAGTTGCCTTGCTACGGTCTCGAAAGCATCTAACTTTTGGCCAAATTTTAACGTGGAAATGGAACCGGGTAGTCTCGATTTTCGAGCCATAATTTTGTATGACTATAAAAAGGGACTAAAACAAGCGGACTGTCACAAAAGTTTAGTGAGTTACTTTGGGGACTCTGCCCCTTCTAGGGCTACAGTTTTCAATTGATTTGCTGGGTTTGAAAGGGGCCGGGTCTCACTCGATGATGAACCTTGCACAGGTCGACCGCCCACTGCTGTTACTCCGGAAACTGTGCAAAATATGGTAAAAAATATCGAAATATAACCTACACCGAGATGAGGCTTCTCTGGGGATTAGATCGGCAGCGGTCCGAACAATCATTCATGATCACCTTCGCCTAAGGAAGCGGTGTTCCAGATGGGTGCCACATTTGTTGACCAGTGAGCAAAAAGCAACAACAGTTGATTAGGCTAAGTTTTTGCTTGAAAAATTTGATAATGGGCACAGTAAAAACACTTACGTAAGGGCCGATTTCATCAACATCAGAGATATAACGAACGGATTGACCAATCACATGACCTTTCTGAAATGCCATTGAATATTGTACTGTCAAAAGTCTCTGAAAACCATTGATTTCCTTTGAATTTTAACACAAAATGGTGAGGAAAGATTTGATTCATGAAAAAGGGCACTTTCTGAACCTCACAGCAAGTTTCTGAGCCTGGCAGTCCAACATATATAAGTGAAAATTGCTATTTCCCTCAATTCACAAGCTATAATGAATCGCTATTCTCCACCAATAGGATTTGAGAAATGTGAGGCATTAGGAGATCGGTTTTCGGATGTATCAAATTCATAAAAATCTAATGGAGAGTATTGCAATGATTTTTATAAATCTACATAATACTGTGATAATATAAATACCTGATAATTCAGTAAAAAAAGGATAAATAGAAGGCATTTCACAAATTTCCTTATTATTTTTATTATTTATTAGGTTCATTCATATTCTACAAAAATAAATGCCATCCAAAGCCTGCTTGGTGTCGAGCACAGGTATCCAGCATTACAAAAATCCTTATGGTTGAAGGTATAACGAAATAAGGTTGCACAGCATTCAAAATATATAGCGCAAACACTGGAAAAAAATAATAAAAAAAGTTGAGCTACAATTTGGATATTTCTATAAGCTTAGAACTGCTTTTCAGAAATAATTGTAAAATGAAATTATCAAACGCCATAAACAAAAACAGCTGAGAGCTGATTACGTAATCTTTACGTCACGTCGTCACGATTCATATGCTGGTCTAGTGATGGGTGTTTTGAATCTCCATTCCAGTTCGAAGTGAGTAAATTTCTGTATTAATCATAAATATCCAAAAAATTTTATTCACGGTTTTCACCTAGATATTATCATGGTTTTACTGACACTACAAATAAATTGAATTTATCTGTGAGCTATTTCACATGTATTATTATACGTATAGAATTTTACTCTGATCATTGTTACATTACTTGCTGTTTCAAACTTAACCACTTCTGGTGAGTGTTATTTTATAATCCCATTTTCGATGTTATTGAGCGTTCATTATAGCCCTGATGATGGATGCATATGCATAGGAAATCTTGGTTGAATAAAGTAATATATATATATATATATATATATATATAATCTTTTTCATTATTCGCAGACATAAAATACAGTGTTGCTATTCAAGCAAGTATTTAAATGCGAATTTGATCACCACAAATAGTCATGTGAAAAATCGAGGCTATGCTGGCTATGCAACATACGTATATCTGTTTTTATACGTTACAGTTATAAAGTTTAAAATGTGAAAATTCACTCGTAAATGAAAACATTCATTCGAATACGTATTCACAAGTAATGAATATGAATTTTTCAGAAGTAAATGCACAGGGTGGGGGTGCGCTTCTGTGCATAAAAGGAAACGGGTAAACTTCTATGTACTTCAAAATGATAAATTCGAGAACCCAAGCATTCCGGATTATTTGGCAACACCGTTAGCGGAGGTTTGTTCAAAACATCGCTGTCTGCGGTCCGCACGGTGCGGTATTTTCTAATGCTTAATGCTTCTTGTATACACTGTATATACTGTTGTCTATCGAAGAGTATATATGAACACATGTTTGGTGTGGCCACACTTACTAAAGTTGGACCTCTATATTCATTTAGATATCCCCTTACTGAGCCCATCACTATGAATTCACAGCTTACGAAATAGCGACCCATCTATTTTGTGGTTTGAAATTGAAATGACAAATGAGCGGCATAAGCGCATAACGCATAACTGATAAACAACTGATCATCTGTGGCGCATAACAAGTACTGCAATTTCCTATTTTCTCAACGTATAGCAGCAGAAAAGTATTAAGTTCCAATTCAAGAGCTTATGCATCTTCTGAAAACAGTTTATGATGTTAGTTTGTCCTTGATACAATCCGTATTAGGTATTTTGTATAACCCTATTAAAATCAAGGAATGCTGTGTCCAACCAGGGGAATGAAAATGATCGGATTTCTCTACTGGATTTTGAATACAATTACTTGGCAATTACTAAGTTTCTATGACAATGTTTCCCACCAACTGAAATATTTGTGCAGGATGGTCAAATTGTTGAATGTTTATGTATTCATATAAGGTAGGTACCTATATGTAAATAGTAACTCAAATAGAACCCCACAAATAGATATATGGAAATTAACTTTGTATTCCAAAAATAAAAATGTATAAACGTTCACTACAATGGAAAATAATTGATTTTATCTGAAAACTACAAATTGTTCACCATCTTGATTAAAATTTCTGTAAATTTAGGAATATTCCAGAAGTAACTGACATTACAATGCCAATCTGACATCTCAGAAGTTAGCAAATTTTGTTTTATACAGTCAAACACTATTGGATATCTAAATTATAAGCTGTAAGCCTATTGGTAGAACTCGATAAGATATCATCCCATTGGCTCAATATAACGACTGGTTATTTGATGAAATCCGCCCTAAAATTTTGTAACCGGAGACGAAACATGGTTAAATCATCAATCCCGAAACTAAACAGTAGTCATTAGTTTGGTGCTTTGAAAGTGAGTAGCCTCCAACGAAAATTCGTCGTTCTAAGAAAATGGTCGCATCATTTTTTTTCTAAAAGTGGATCACAATGGTAGCCTTGGAAAATCAAAGGACAGTTAGTTACTTCTGAATGGCATATAACCAAATATGTTCCTGTAGTCTTCCAAGAACTGTGCAAGAGCCGACCAAAGACTGGTCTGTGGGGTATTCAATGGCACCATGACAACCCACCTGCCCACAGCGCCGTTAGAATTTTCGATTTTTTTGCTGAACAGGGTGTCAAACTGTTGCCTCACCCACCTTATTCTTCGGACCTAGCTCCTTGCGAAGGAGGTATTACGAGTACATTAGCAGAAATAAATTGTAGTTATATCCATTTTTGAGCAGACAATAATTTTTGTGAAATGATCCTAGTTACACAATATAACCGTATTGTCCCCACTTCATAAATTTTGGCAATCACAGTACTTCACTAGCCTATCCGTGGAAAGTAAAATCAAATTGTTTATTTTCATTGAACTAACCTTACATATTAATTATCATTTCTTTTGTAGGTTTCCATGTCGTATTTGGAAATCTATAACGAGCAAATCAGAGATCTTCTTAATCCACAGTCAGGATACCTGGAATTGAGAGAAGACTCCAGAGGCAAAAATATACAAGTTGCTGGGCTGTCAGAAATTTCAACTACATCCACAGAAGAGGTATGAGTAGTATAATTTGAAAATAATCATGATTCTTTAATATCAATCGAATGTTTACTTGACCTTTAATCGTGTTTGTCAATTCTAACTCTATACAGTTGTCTATATAAATAAACAGCTATTACGATATAAGTTCCAGTGCTGTCTGCCATTATTCTTACCTCTTTGGCAATATTGTTTTTCCATCAATCCATTCAATGGTCATTTTCTAGCCAGTGATTCTTCCCAAGCGAGTTTGACTATGCAACTATCCGGTAGTCTCCTTACATGTCCTTCCCAAAACAGGCATTTAGATTTTATTTCTGAGCCTTTTAGCTACTACGATATTCAAGATACTATCTGATAATGCCACTAAATCAATTGGGTTGATTAAAAATAGTTTCCTTGTGTAGGTGCATGCATTATACAAGGTAGAAATGGGGAAGATGTTATCAGTCCATTCAGCGATTAATTCTTCAAGGTCAATCCATGAGAACTGAGTCGTAACCTTCACCTTTATGTCAAACCGACTGTTCACGCAACTACTAAGCAACCAATAAATTCAATAAATAAATTATAGTTTGAAAAAGCTGAAAATACGCTTTTATAGTTAATCGAATTAAAAAGTAAAAGATAATCCTTAATATAAGTATAAAATGATTCACACGAAGATTAATGTCATTGTGATAAAAGTGTGGGGTGCTTTGTACTATATTTTTACACTAATTCTGCATTGGACAAGTGAGGAATTATAACAAATGATATCGAGTACCTCACGGTTTTATCATAATGACATTAATTTTCTCAGTTATCATTTTATTCTTCTATCAAGAAATATTTTTTACCTAGTTCGATTTTCGTATTTATTAGCTATTTTAAAGTATAATTTATTTTTCATTTTTTAGTTCGATCTATTATAAATGCGTGTTTTCTTAGTTTTTTTAACTATCATTCATTCATCCATGAATTTATCCTTGTACTTTGACATTTGGAGCTGCAATTACGTTGCTGCTGGAATAAAACTTGCTGTTCAATTAATCTTGATTGACAGGTCTGGAGGGTATTCTCTCCGTTTACGGGGCCTCGGATGAGACCCGTATCGTTATATGTCAAATATTCTGTCTCTATATATACAGGTTAAACTAATGAAAGTGTGTTAATAAGAAATATTAAATGTCATTCGTATTATCACCTTTTAAACATAATGCTTCAAGAACTGGAAAATAATTTGAATATAATGCTAATCAGTATCATCACTTCTAAACGTATTGCTTTATGAAAATAAATAATGGGGCAAACTCATTGAACTACTGTATTGTCATAGATCCTTTATATATATAACAAAAGTACACAAATGTTGTATTCTCAATAGGTACGGAAAAACTTAAGTATTTGAAGTTTTCTTACAAGTTGTACGGCATATTTGGGTATAGCATTTTTCTCTAATGGGGCAAATTTGTTCCACTTGCTTTGAATACTGCATTTTAACTGATTAAGGCTCACAAATGATTACAAAGATGGCATTTGTATTCCTAAAATATGGCATCAAGTAGGTTGCATTTGTATTTTACGTAAGAGGTATCAGTTTTTGTGCTCCTTGTACATCCATTGACCTTTGAAGTCAGAGATTCGGAAATATTTAAAATTATGGAAATTATGTGTAATGCGAAACTATCAGAGATTTCAGGTTTGTTAATTCTATATTTAGTAAAACAATTCCACGAGATCAAAAGCTCCCTAATTCGATTAAAATCTTTGTTTCAAAACTAATATCTACCATTTCGTGGGAAGTACGGAGTCAACCTGCTCGCCGCCATTTCCGTGAGCTTGGTTCGCATATAGATTCACTATTAGGGGCTGTTTTCAATGCTTCTAATATCGTAATACAAAAGTCATGAAGAATACATCCAACTGCAGATATGAGCAGAGAAACCCTAATATTCCTGAATCATATTCAAACTAGAACAGACGTCCATCAATTCTAAGAATAATCCATTTATTTTCCATTATCGTTATAAATTTCATTCACTTACAAAGCAAGCAGACCGTTAGATGAGACGATTGAAGTCGTTCTATTATTTAATAAGTGCAAGCGGTTTCGTATCTAGGATTGTTATCAATGTAAACAATGACAGCTACTTCCACGTGTTTAAACTATATTTCCAAATCAAACAACACTTTGCTTTAAGAATCGCAGGTAATATAGGAATGATACAAAAATAAATAAATTTAAATTTTAGTGTTCTAGTAATATTATAAAATGCTTGACTCCAAATTATAATTTTTTATATATTCTCCACGCATAAACGAAGGAATTATTGTGATGAAATCGTTTGTGATACGTTTCTTGTATTGTCTTGTATCACGAATATTCGAGTGTCTAATCTCCATCGTTCTGTCTGTCGGTCTGTCGGCAGCATTGTAGTAACTGCGTGATCTCGACGATCACCAATTCTGATGAAATATTATTAGCGATATGATGTATAGTCATCATAAGTGATACTTGGATTTTTTCTAAATTGGTGCATTCTAAGCGAAGCTATTAGCAAAAGTAACGTAAATATTAAAACATTCTCAAACTTCGTTTTGTATATTTACTGAGCATAGCTTTTGTGCATGATAAAATCATGTTTAGATGAGGTCGAAAACATTTATATATATATATATATATATATATATATATATATATATATATATATATATACATATATAATAGCATGGTGACACAAAGAACCAATTAATTCTACACCACTTCTCTTTCGTTATTCAGAATTACAGCATGTTAATGATCAAACCGATTAACAGTAGAACTACATCTTTATCAAAACAATTATACTGTTGCTTTATGCTGCATGATTATGGGTCTGTAAACATCAAAAACTCCCATGGCATAACTTCTAACATGTAGACATGTATTGATAGATTACTTTGTACACACGAAACATTTTGGATATACTGTATGGGGGAACAACTAATTATGCCTATTTACAGAATAATGACAGCCGTGAATATATCTATGATGATATTGACCCTATTATTCCATTTATCGTTCCATTCGGAACACAAACTGTAAGGGCTCGATCCTTTAAACATGGTTAAGCAGTTTTTATTTTTATAAGAGTTGAATAAGATGTATGCTAACTTGGCAATATTTACCAAAGTACAAAATGAAACAAATTATGGATATTCATTGGTGAAATGTCTTCAGGTCAGCAGCATGGTTTTCCAAATTGGAAACATGATCGATCCCATTTTTTTAGTCCTGTAGTTTATAGAAACACATAAAGCGTTGATATTTTTTGAATATACGGTTCGAAATAATGTTTTTCAAAGTTCTATGCGTCGGAAACTAAGACTATTCCAGTTCCAGTAAACTTTTATCTTTAGTTAAGCAGATTATATTTTCTCCGGCGATCATTAAACATATTATTCTATGAGCAAATATTTTTTCGTAAACTAAATCTGATCAACGAAAAATGTAAGAGCCTTGAAAATTTATTATAAATTACTTATCAAAAAAAACAGTCACGAAATAGTTTGGTTGTAATATAATTTAGAGCTCTATCACAGCCTTTTCATGAGGAACTGGCAAAACAAGAATTTTGGATTAATCAAAATAAAAAAATTGAAATCATTTGAGTTTCTCAAGTTCCAAAAATTTCTCAGGACAGTGAAATATCACGAGCTTTCCAAAGCCTCGTTTTTTAAATGTTTTTAAAGCTGCAGGTCTCCTAATTTTGATACTCACAATATTACAAGTATAAAATGTTAGAAATCTGGCATTGTAATTGATTGCCGAATTCACGATTATTTTTCGACGTTGCCAAAAGGTATTTTTAAGATATTGAGAACTCAGATTTATATGTAATTTGAATATAGATCGCAGAAAGTGCAGCTTAAATTAAATTCCAACTGTTCTTATAGGTGATGCAACTGTTACAAAAAGGCAACAAGGCCCGCACGGTCGAACCCACAGCGATGAACCGCACCTCTTCCCGTAGTCATGCCCTTCTCAGTGTCACAGTACGGCACTCAGTGCCAGTAGATAAGAAAGATCATCTCCGTATGAGAGTGAGACAAGGCAGACTCTTCATGATCGATCTGGCTGGATCCGAAAGGGCCAACAAGACTAAGAACCGAGGCAAACGGCTTCAAGAAGGCGCACACATCAACAGGTCACTGCTGGCGTTAGGAAACTGCATCAATGCTCTCAGCGGAGGTGCAAGGTGAGTTGAAGGATATTGTTAGGTAGGTTGACACTTCATTTCACACGCAGCGCAACAGACATACCCACAGACAGACTGACTGGATGATGAGAATGAGTCAAAACGTCAGCAATTCTGCAAATAAAATTGTTCTTTGTGACCCAAGCTAGGAAACAGCTTCAATCGATGGCTTGTTACAGATACGTCAACTACAGAGACTCCAAGCTCACCAGACTGCTGAAGGAAGCACTCAGCGGTAACTGCAAGACTGTGATGATTGCCCACGTTTCACCTAGCATAGCCCAAAAGGACGAATCCAGGAATACTTTGTTATATGCCGACAGAGCGAACAACATCACCAACAAGATCGAAAGGAATGTCCTAGACGTCTCTTATCATGTTTCTCAGTATCAGACTGTCATCAGTGAGCTGAAAGATGAGATATCCAGGCTGCAGAATAAAATGAAAGAGGAGAGACCAAGGAGTGCAGATATAAACAGGATGAATGCCGAAGAAAGATGCAATGAGGTGAAGAAGATCAGAGAACAGATCGTGGACACGTTCAAAACGCAGATGAAACTGAGGAGGAAATTAATGGAGATTGATTCTCACTTATTAGGATTGGGTATGGAGGCGGAGAGGCAGCATGTGATTATATCACATTGGGAATCTAAGAATAACAAGTTGTACAAAAATAGTGTCAATGAGTCTCGTGCCAGGACTCAGCAAAGTATCAGGTAAGTGATATGAAAAGAAAACGTTTGTTGTCAGGATTATTGATATTGAAAAAATACTAATCACATCTGATATGTAATACAGTCGGAAAAGTAATACACACACATCCCAAACAGGAATCAAAAGCCGGAAAGAAACAGCAGCACTTAAAAAATCATTTCTTCAATGATAAAATTAAATACCTGATATAAGAATTTTTGAGAGTCAATACGAAAGTTCTAGGACTATAAAATAACACTAATATAGCTGGTTTTAAATGGCATCGGTAGTGATGAATAAGAATTTTAATTTATCGTATTGATAGCTGTCGTCTATACTCAGCAACTATTTCTTTTTTCCCATATACTTTTCTCACGCAATTTGGCTTTCAATTCCATGACAAGAATATTATAGTAAGATATTTGGTTATGATCATCACTAATGATTATTTTTATTAGGAGGAAGAAGTTGAATACAGCAAAAGGTTTCCGATCAGCAGGAAATGAGCAAGAAGATGGATCTGATGGCGATGAAGACGCAGAAGGTGAAGCAGCTGTTCAACAAGCGTGGGCGGAACTTGCTGACATTGAAAGGGAACAACAGCGATGGTCGGAACTGAGAACTCATATAGAACAAAAGTTGGAGGTTTGCAGGCAAAGGGGAGTGGCGTTGGAAGATGTGAGTTGCAATTTTATCTAGTAGTTTGATAGTACCACAATGACAAATATCAATACCGTTGACCTATTACGGTGAATATTTTAGGTACTTGCATTGAATAACGACAAATCGAAAATATTGAACGTTGGATAACTATTAATATGTATTAACACTAGACGTTTGAATTATTCAAGTACTATTTTGTGTATTTATTATTAATTCTACCGGCTGGATTGGCATTTGAAGTTATGACAGATATAATTTGTAAATATGGTAGAAGTATCATCCGATTTATCCAGCATTTACATTTTACATACAAATATGACACATTGCTCCTTCGCCAAAATTCCCAGTGGGGCGCTGTATATATGAATGGTATGGACAGCAATTCAGAATTCCGATTATTTTTATTTATTTCAGAAACTGCCTTGTCTTTTATCATCAGATGACGAAAGAGAAATCTTAGCTCTGATGTGCAGGGTGCACGAGCTAGAAGCAGACAAAATGGCTCTCCAGTCTGAGAGATTAGTAAGACAGCATGAGCTACGACGAAGAGACTTGGTCATCTTGAGGTACGACCGACAAAGGCAGCTGTGCGAGGAAATAATCACAAGACAACGGCAGCTTTTAGAAGGTGATTGATATGATCTTGAAGTATTTCATTTCCTCCACTACAAATATATTGAAAATTATCCGATACCCTCGCAATTTTTCACAAATGATTTGAGCTCGCCTTTTTTGTTATAAGGTCAAGTGCAAATCACGCATTACACTAAGCATTTCATGTCTTAAAAACAACAAAAACAACAGTACGAAAAGTTTGATACGTTTTAAGAAGTCAAAGGTCCTAAAACTTCATGAGTTGGGTGTTGCTATCACACCCTTAACTGGGTTACCTATATACCACCCAATGAATCAGATCTGTGATGAATTTCTCTTCAATTTGTAAAGCATAGTCACCTATAAATTATAGCGAAACCCGTCACTGAACTTCTAATCGGGAAGCCTTGTGTAATAATCCCACAACTGTATTCCAATGATAGAAGAGATGGAAGAGCTTCACCAAGTGTAGACCGTGGAGACACTATTCGGGTTCAAAGCTCCCACATTTCGGATATTTCTATCCTACGATCCTCATACTTGATGTGTTTAGTAACATCGGGATCAGTTGGAAATGCCACACATCAATTATTTATTATCATAATGATTGATGAAATTCGATCTTAATTACTATATCGGATTTATTTGCTAAAATTGTTATTATATTCTATTATTTATATTTGACTTGACGGTATTGATGAATAGGTGGAAAAATAAAGCTTCCAGCGGATTTGCAAGAGCTATATCAAATGTATCAGCAAGAAATCCATGCAGCTACATACACAGATAATATACCATCTTCAGCTTCCCTTTCGCCAGAAAAATTACCTCCAATAAGTAAAATGTAAGTATTTCAGCTTGAATCAATTTGAATGGTCGTATTTGCAATATTGAGAAAAGGGACAAACTGATACACCGACAGGCCGCCTATACGTGGTGCTAATTCTTTGAGCAGCAATAGTAATATTTAATTTATAATAAGTTGCAAAGAAATCATAGGTAAGTGAGTAATGAAAAGGGGGCTGTAAATAGAATCCTCAGATATTTGAAAAGATTCCACGGTTCAAACTTTCACAGATCTAATTCTCAGTTAGCTCCTAGATACGAAATAACAAGTACTGTATATAATGGATGCTATAGTATACTTGTTATCAAATATTAGAAAATGATTTATTTTTCTGATAATGAATTCATCACACATAGAAAGTCTTCTGTATGGAGTTCAAATATTTCAGTCATTTAGGTTCAGCTATTTTAGAGTATATTATGTTATATTACATACTAATGTATTAAATCATTATTTTTTGGTTTACGATGTTTTAATTGTGATTTTTATAATTTACTCGAGACCATGCGCAAAATTATTGTCTTTTTAGCGGAGACAATATCATTCGATCACTGTAGTATCATTGATGTGCTATAATCAGTTATAGTGACCCAATGTTCAGGCGGAGCATGGCGGACATGAGTGGAAGTGACGTCAGTGGTCCCTCTCCCCCCTCTTCGGCTGAATCTGGTGAAGACGGGCTGCCAAATCTTAGTGACTCCAGCGTGGACAGAGTCATGGGACAGCCTGTGTCTAGACCAAATATTGGGACGAAACTACCTCCGTTGCCTCCTAGTCCTCCTGTACGGTTAAAGAAAGATTCCTCAAGGTGAGAATGACAACAAGCGTGTCAATCAGATATTAGTGTGAACTTTCAAGCATACTAAAAAATAATTAGTGGCGTAATAGTTGGAGATTTCATCAAAAGGAATGCAATCACTAAAAGAAAGATACAAATGTCATACGATATTTCACGTACAGCATTTGAAATATATTAAATTGTCCCAAAGCTAAGATAAAAGAATCTGTGAACACAAAGTTCTTAAATAAAACTAGCTTTATTTCAGTGACGCGCTTAGATTTATATTTAAATCATCGTCGTCAGATTTACCTCATTCCGCCTAAGGAGTCGATGACCGTAACTAGTAAACTAACAGTGTGGTCGAAGACTGCGAAACTGGCTCAGGATTTCTTGATTCCTGGTTCGTTTCTCCTTCTCCTCCAAAACGATGTTCATCTCTGCACAATCCGATAACTGAATAACGGGCATTCTCTTTTTGTGTAATCGAGAAGGACTATGTCCGACTTATCAAGTGGCGGAAACGAGTAGTTCCACTAGAAGCGGTATCTGTCGTTCTCCAAAATGGACTTGATATCACCTGGAGTGTAGACATTTTCTATACTCTGTTTACCTGAACAATATCTCTCAAAATTAGAAAAACTACTATAACGTAGGATTAAGGATAAAAAAGAAGTCTCAGTTTGGACACTTTCGATACCTTTTTGGTCTTCTGAAGGTTAAGAAACCAACGATAGCTTTGGTAACAACTCATCAAAATTACCGAATGTTTATACTACTAATTCTTCTTCAAGAAGGAGAGTATTTTTCTTTTTATTCTTGTTCTTCTTGTTCGAACTGAACGGGGTTGGGAAATACGATGAACTTATCAAATGATATGGAATAGCTGATAGAAAAGCAATAAAATATCAGTTGAATTGAGAAAATTATATTTCTTTAGAATGAGTATTGAAATCGGAAATATACTTTTTTTGGTTCAAATAAACCATAATTTTCTTATCAAGTAAATTGTGTGAAATCAGATGTTTATTACGTGAGTATATATTTACAAGAATATCGCAATTCTTGAATAAGGAAAAATATACTCAGATACGCAAACTGATGCAGATCATCTATCTTTGGATTGAATTCTGCATTGAAATACTTGAGACTGATGAGGTTTTGGCCTAAGCAAAATATGTTTTCTGTTTTCAGGTCAGAAGGTCAAGGAGAGGATTCTCATTAAGCTCCAATGATCTACTGTAAAAATATATTATTTTCCTAATTATGTTGTGCTTATTATTAGATAATACAAACATTGTAAAAACTTATACACCTAGTCTATTTCTACTCGTTTTTAAATTTATTCACCCCACAAGGGACTGCGAATGATCAAATTGCATCCAAAATAAATATTAATTTGGAGGATAACTTGTAGAAATCAATAGCCTTTCTGACAAACTGAAAATTTGAACTTACATTTTGTTTTTGTGAGGTGTTCAAAAAAAAACTTCTAGAGGATCGACTACAAGAAGCACTACCTGTTTACCGACTTTATCGTCTTATATTTAGTGGATTGATCTTTCTCGAATTCTTTCATTGACGACAATTCACTAGTATGTGTAGCATGTGATACGTCATTATAACATTGTAACTGATAACTAGGGTTCAATTTCAAATATACTTTCAGGAGTTACTCTCAGGTCACATGGAAAAGTCCCGGCCTACTTGAAAGAGACCAACTAACATTCTTACGTCACCTTGGCAGTATGTTTTTTTGGCAGTTCTGTTTGCCATGAGCCAGAGTCTCAACTTGTATTTTTATATATTGTAGATCATCCACTAACTAAATGACAGACTATAACCACTATGAAAACTAAACCTATAATGGCATCTTTGAATATAAACTTATCCATCGTCTTCTATATCTTCTGCTTGGGTTTGTCAGATTATCTACCCTACAGTTGAGAAAGGAATGTCTGGTTTGATATCTGGTTTGAGCGTATTTATGAGACGGTGGGAAATGACCGTGATACTTTTAAAAACAACAATACTTCTTGCTTAATTTTCGTTTCGCACATTTTGACAGAGAGCCACTCTTGTCCTCAATGAAGGTAAGTGTAGATGTTGAAAAATGAAAATTTCTGATCATCGTGTCTTCGAAAATCTCGTATTTTTTAACTGCTTGGTATACCTTCAGCATTGAATTTCTTAAGTTATTGTTACAGTGAATAATTTCGAATGTTGTTACGTGTTTTGAAGTGCCCATATAAGAGCAGTTATGAACGATAAACAACGATGAAGATGAAAAAGTTGAGCCATTCCAATGACTCTATACCTTACCTAAGCGCCTGAATATGAGTCACTTCATGCCAAAGGTGATCACTAATTAAAGCTAACACTTTTAACCTATATAATTGATAATAGGAGGCTCATCAAGAAATGTCTGATTTGGTATGACGTTTGTCGCTTGACCTGAATATCTAGAACGTCGTATGATAAGTTGTATCTTTAGAAAATCTGGAGCTCTTAGAGCTCGATAGTTCCTGGAAAATGACCTTTTCAAAGCTGTGACCGTCTTTTATATTTATGTCCAAACGAAAATTGAGCTAGAGTTTTTCAGTCAACTTAACTCCAATTTAAATCACTCCAAGGAAAACATAGTTATCGAGGGAAGTCTTTGTGTTCCACTCAGCGGTCAAATGCCATATAATTTTGGAAGGTTTCAAAGTCTCGCAAGGTTTTCAAAATTGATGAATACTTGTTGCAGAGCATATAAACGATGATACATCTTCAAGTTTTCTACCGATGATTATAAACGAATGCTAATCATATACTTTACATAATATATCTTAAACAAGAGATTCGTTAATACGTTGTAATACAATCTCCATCTGAATAACCAAGATTTCACATATATTTGAGAAAACTGTAAACAGTAAAGACTAGAATAGTTGCAGTGCAAAAGTGAAAATCTAACCAATACAGCATCGTAAAATCAGTTTCTATGTAGATATAGACATTTCCTGAATGAAACAGTAATTTACATTTTAAATTATGAATTAATCGAGTTAAGTCATAATGAATAGATGAAGCTCTTATAAATGGGAGGCTACTACTAATTAGACGTGTATTATAGTTTGGTATCATCCACATGTTACATAATATAGCATGGTGCATAATGGTTTATTTTACGATACTGTATTATATAACTAAATAACACAGATAAAAAAGAAATAGAATTAAATATATCCTAGAAATATAACATAAATCTCAGATTTACATGAAGACTTAAAAATAATTTTCTATAAGGCTGTAAAATTGCTACTCACTGTTAGAATAATAATAGTGAAACATATGAAGTATACAAGAAAAAATAACAAAAACTAAGTTGCATAGTGTATAGTCTTACTTCTCTTCATATAAAGATAACACTCAATGATAAGCCAAAAAGCAGTTGACATTTGAAATTGGACAACATGAGTATTTTGTTTTTACAATAAAAAATGATCTTACTCACGTGAACCCACTGCTATGAAGTTCACTTTTAAACGTAAATACTCATTATATTCTATTTCGATGGCAACATCTTACAGCACATATAGTGTTGAGTGATATTTATGCCGTCTGCCGCAAAATTCCGAAGTCCAATGGACTGAAAAGGAACATACTTGTACTCTCCATCATTGATGGGTGAGTGATCATAAAAACATGTAGGCTTATTGACATTAGCACTGAAGCTCTATCGGCCTCTTGCTCTCATATGCAGCAATTTCAACGATCTGGCTTTTAAGACAATAGAAACATGATCGGTTCGATGAAGGGACGTTGTCAATTGTTCATGCCGCTGCACCATGGCCTACTACATATTTCCGTGTATCCTTGACGGTAAAAAATAAAATTTAGGCATGATTTCTTATTTGAATTTCAGCCTTTTTGATTTTTCTATTCTAATACTGTGTGTTTTATATACTCTGAATGGAAACTTTTTACGGCGATAGAAAAAAACGTATGACAGCTCAAATAGCATATACAAAGGACCAGTATAACATATTAAATATCAGAAAGGCTGTTGGGAATACAATCCTGGACTTATTATCGATCCATATTGCTACTTCCTGAGGGGTCATCGTGGTCCAGGTAGGAGGAGGGGGAGGAGAAGAAGGTACGGAATCTTCTGGAATAGCAATCGTGGCTATACTGCTGTTGCTGATCAAATCGTCGTTGCTTTGAGTGGTTATTTTCGGTACAGGAAAACCCTGAGGGAGAAAATACATTTTTTAATCAAGATTCACAGCTGATAAATTTTCTTATCTTTGTAAATGTTGTGATGATAAGTACTATTACTAGACTGTGTTATTATTTTGAATCAACATGTACATATTTTACATTTTGTAGATAACAAAATATCGGCTCATTTAAAAGAAAACTGAAAGTGATTAAGATTTTTTAAATCTCTCATAAATGTCAATTATATTTTCGTGAGTAATTCGGCATATCAAGCTGACACTCATTAATAAACTAGTTGCCAAAATTCATAAGCGACAACAAACACAAATTAAATTCATCTATCTCTAAATTTGGATTGAATCTCAAAAATGTTGTCCTCTAATTTTTGAGTATGCTCAGTACTGCTTTTTTCAAACGTATTTCTTATTCATTATCATGAAAATAGTGTTGGACGTTCTATATGGATCTGTTGCTGTTTGTACTATATACAAATATATAAGAACATTGATTCAACTTAAAAAATATTATTGCGTACTCACATGAACTGTAAGATAATTCATTTGGGTATTTCTCGCATTTTCTCTGTCCAAGCTGGAGCACGATCTGGTCTTATACAAGGTGTGATTAGACTCCGCTTTTCTTAATTGTTTTCTTGCTAAACTAGGTGTGAGGGCGCCTTTCAGTATATGTTTGCTATTTTGTTTCTTTAGCTCAACCTTCTTTCTGGAATCGTCAATAATACAAATACTAATTGAACATGTCAGACTTGATAAGTGGCATGATCTTGATTATTATAATATATACTAAATACAAACGTTACCCAGCACTCCAAAATCATTTAGACTCTGCACTGATGAAGTTTGTCTTGATCGCTGACATTAAAAAATATAAACTCTTCAGGTTCTCATATATATTTTTGGAAAGCACAAGCTTGGTTAAGAATATTTAGAATGAGGATATGGATCTGCTTTAACCAATATAATCTCCATAATTGAATTAAGTCCAATTTTTACACGTTTTAGGTTTTAGGTAAATGTCATATTTTCCGTAGCATTTTCAAAATGTAATATGCAAAAATAAAGGTCAACATACAAATTCGTATAGTTTTGCACTGATCAAATTATTTCTTATTTCATGGTTCAATATTTGTCCAAGCACCCAACCTTGGTAACCCAAAATAAAAATTATTATTTTTAGAGAAATAAAACTATACTGTTAATGCAACATTCTTTAAAATCCCCTGAGAATCAAAAAGCAAGACAACTCTTTAAAAAATCCATTACTAACGAAGTTTAAATGTTACAACGTATATAACAGAACTTATTTTTGTCCAAATAGCTCTATGTTTCTTTAAACAACGTTACATTTATCTAAGTACTCTCATTTGGAGAATGTATGGCAGCAGATTATTGCTAATCTCTTGAGAGCGATTTGTGCTTTTGGAGAAAGAGGAAGAAATATACTATACAGGCCACTTGAAATCAATTTTATTAGTATCAATCATCAATGTATTATTAACAAATTAACGAGAATCAAATTAAAAATAGGCTTAAGGTTAAGTGCAATTTGCAATTTGTTTTAAACCATATATAGTTCTGTTATACTATATTTATATTTTGTATTGAAGGAATGGAACTAATTTTATTTTTTTTCAAACAAACAAGAAAACTTTACTATAAACATCCATTGCTTCTTGTTTTTTAATGGCGTCCGTGATGAGTCAGCGTCGTCCTCCTCCTCTACTAGTAAAAAGAGAGATAGAAATGTTTTATTTAAGTTATCTGTTTTTTGAGTAGGACTAAATTAATTTGATAGTTTAATCGACTGACAATGTGGGAGGTACCATCACTGTACGCGTTTATTGAAAACCAAAGCGTTATGATTTTCCATCTGAGATTGAAGAATGCTATCTTTAAGCACCATAATTATTATGTCTTGTTCTGAGTAATACCATGTTCAGTATGACTATTGAATTGACGATTATTAACCTACCTTCGTCTCCAAATGACGTTAACGAAGGCGAACTCAGCAAGGGAGAAGAATATGAAGCTCACACAACCTAAAAACCAGATTTCGCTTGCTTTGATATAAGAGACCTTCGGTAAGTTCTTGGACAGACCTCCATTCAAAGTTATGAATGACAACATTGTTGAGGCTCCTGAAAAAAACAACATTTTGAGGCATATGGGTGGCACTTTATATTCTTTGCAATGTGCTTTTTTGGGATCTATTTCTAATAAACATTAATCGGTAGAGCTAAGAGTGTTAAAAAGCTTGAATCTAGGTAAGCATTAGACATTAGCTATGTTTCGTACTAACAAAGTACAATATCTGTCAGTTATTATTGCTACACATATATAGAAAGATTATTTATTGTATTATTACTGTTGTATTATCTTTGGTAAAAGTCATCCATATCATGATTCGGAAATGATGAAGCTTTATTCTATTCGTCTTATGATTAGGCTTAACTATACTAACTAATGATGAAAATATTTGAAGCTGACCAAACTTTATGATACCAAATGGAATTTTTTGATGCTTACCCAACGTTACCCTAGGTGCTGAAGCATCTGCTTGTAGCCAAAAAGTTACCCAGGACATGCACACTAGTAAGATAGATGGCAGAAAATAGTCCATGATGTAATACCCAACTTCTCTCCGTAGCTTGAACTTGAAAATAGCTGCGCTATAGTTGCCAGCTAAAAAGATTGGAGAGACAACTGATTTTCATTTTTGTTATATATCCCGTCATAGTATAGAGGACACTACACAATGTTGTTGCAAGGTGTTGTTCTTACTTAAAATTAAATAAAGATATTGTGCCAAGTAAAACCCATTTTACTGATACGTAAAGGTGCTATAATATAGCAACTAGCAAAACATTTTCGACCATGTAAAATGTATCTTTGATGGGATACAAACGTAAAACTGATGGGAAGTAAATGTTCTAATTATTTATCAGAAAGTCTTAGATTTTGGGGAGATATCCGTGAGAAAAGATCCCATGAGGTTTTCACCTGATATTGGTGAAAACAGTTGTTCAACAAGTGCAATTCAGTTGTCCTGTACACGTCAATATTTTCTAATCTTTCGAGAAATGAACTCACTTTTCATCAAACATGCCGATTGTCACGTTCACCAGATTATTTTCTAAAATTTAGAGATACAAACATCGTTGTGATACAAAGAACTTTTGTTCCCAGAATCTCCAAATGACATACAAACACTCCATACTTATTTGAATCAATGGACGTTTTATTAATAGCTGGATTTCCACCAAGTTTTTTTTGTTTTGATCACACACACTGGCGCAGTGTAATAGAATTATCCAAGCCAATTAGTGCAAATTACAATTTCATTAATGAAAAAAATGAAGATGACATGCTTCACTTAGAAAATGTTTGTAATATTTATTGAAATTGTGGATACAAGCATTTCACTCCATTGCAAAGTAATATACTAAGAAAACACCAACAAACACACCTACTATTAGGATGAACTGGATAAGTTCTTCCTGTCTACGCTCAGCTTTCATCTCGTCGTGCAATTTCTTGATGTAAACTGCATCTTTGTATAGCGGGGGATCAAAATTCAACTTTGTTTCCGATGGAACGTCATTATAAGCCGAGTCATAACTTGGCGGTGGACCAATTGAGCATGTATCTCTATTTTCCGATCGGATAAACATTTGCACCAATTGATTCGGTCCTCAATCTCATTCAACAACATTAATATTGGCAGTTCACTGACCTATGAATTGACTTAAAGCTTAATACAGTGTGTTGTTGGCAAATTAGCATAGATTGATCAAGTTTTTCGTTAACTAATATTGGGAACTGATCTTACATACCTAGACCACCTCTGTCAAATGACGGTGGTACAACGGATGTTTCGCACCACTTCTCTTCTAAGACGTACTCGGTCAAATGTAGATTGGGTGCCACGATGAATGGTTTACCTCCTTCCCATGACAGCCGCAGATTGCTGATGTTATATGCCCCTAAAAATATTCCATCCACTAATCATATATATGGTGATTTTCTTGTTCTTCCCAAATAATAAAATGAATCTTACAGTTCTGTATGAAGATATTGCTTTGAAAAAGTAATGTTCCAAGAATGCCATTAGTAAATTGAACAAGTAAGCTATGGAAAATGAAAACGTGGTAAGTTGCACCCTTATTTTTTTAATGTTCTGGAATTCAAATTCGAATACACCCGAGCCGGGCTTATCAAAACCGTATTTGCTATATGTGCTAGTATTTTGCCACATAAGCCCGTAACTTTTTCTAATAATTTACAGACTATTTATCTTTCGCCAAATTGTTTTATAGTTAGCCGAAATAAGTAAATTTCATGCAGCGGGTGTATAGATAAATAATGTCACTATTTTTTCTCCCCTTTCTTGCTTCTTTTCTGTATCTATATATAATCTATATAATTTGTTAGACAGTAAAATATCGATAAAAAGTCTCATGCATTGACAGGAAAGAAAAAGCAAAACATGAGGTAAAATTAGGTTCTTGCTGATGAATGAAGTATTATTTGATTCAAACTAGCCCAAAAGATGTTTTTAAATTAAGCTAATGTAACAGCCTTTTAAATAACCCTATTAGACCTAGTGAGTATACCTAGCTTTATTCAGAGGCATTTTCAAAATGAAGCTCAAGTTGTAAAAGATATATTTTGAAGTTTTACGTGTTTTATTTATTCAGCATCTGCGTGTACATTCCATACTACTGTACCAAGTATTTGGGGTACAGGTACGGTTCTGTTCCAGACTTTTGATCCACAAGCCACTTTTTCAGTTTGGTAACAGATCGCGCCATTTTTTTCCAATCATGGCACTAGTAACTGTGACTGGTACAATTAGAAATGTATTTTACTTCGTCAAATTATAATATGTTTCCGACTTAACAGCTGATTAAAGTTATATTCCCGCCCGAAAAATAAAATCACTTACAGCTAACCCATCGTATTTCGCAGATCTGATGATCGAAAGGAAACTTCTGAAGGTTCATCCAACAGTAGAAAGTGGTGGTTATTCTATACGAATAAGTCACATCACCAGTAGGACTAATTTCCACAAAAACGTCTTTCTTGTTCATGCCCATCAACACAGTATCCCTTTCGTTTTGAATAACCACGTGTGGTACCCAGATTTTGTTCCTCAGGATTTCCTCTCCAAGAATGTTGCCTCTTTTCGGTGATATGGCTGAGTAGTTCAGTCTCTTGTCTATGTAAAGTAGTTGGATGAGGATGTGGGCCTTGAGTTGCTGGAATTAGTCATTAAAATTGTAAAAAAATCATAATTGCGCAAGAGGAGACAATTTACTAAGTCCTAGTCTCTATGTTATTACTTTACGTGAAAGAGTACATAGAAAAATTAGACACGTTTAACATAAGATTATTCGAATACTATTCACCCCATGTAATCTTTATTGTGGATGTTATGTGATCTCAACAGAACAACAATATGTTTGTATTGTTATAATTATACTAGTTAACATGAGATAAGGAAACACTCCATACAAAGAAAATGCAATTAGTTTGATCACAAAATTTACCAGTTACTTATAAATGTTCGCTATACCTGAGAAGCTGAGGAACTTAACAAAATAAAAGTTTTTTTTAAATAATATTTGTTTTCTGCTAATATCTCCGTCGCCACTCAGAATCAGCATAGCAGTTACTGAGATTACGCTGTGATAGAAATGCAAACAGAGAGACAGACCGATGGCAATGAGCGGAATGAATTTTTGTGATGTAGAGCAGCCAGAATCAAGCGAGTAATTAAAATCAGAAATCCCTTTAACATCCTTTGATATAGGCTTATATGCTTTGACAGTGGTAGGACTTCACTTGACAGTACTTTGAGAACAAGTACTACCTTCTGATTTGATGAAAATATGAATAATATAATGAAAACCGTTTTGTCGCTGTCCAAATAGTGGAAGTTGTTAATAATTCGAAGCGGAAATGTGGTTGTTGTTACAAGAACTGTTCAAATAATTATCAAAAATTCATTCAACTTAACGTATCTTTGTAACTTTACTGTTCGCTTACATTACATTGCGACGATAGAGGGTCAACTGAGGTTTAATTTAGGATATCGTGACGACTTTGTTATAAAAAAAATCAGTTGGAACTATAGCACTTCTGTTTCCTAGAACATATTCAAGCTAGTTAGATGAATCAAATGAAGCAAAATAATAATCAATACATACTTACTAAAGGATCCGCCGACTCAATATGAGTCAAATCGATCTGCAAATGAACGTCCAAATGCTCCTTAGTGATTGGCTTCACCAATCGGTCATATCTGCAGCTGTCTGTCAGTAGGGATGTGAAATCGTCTTGCGTCAGCGAGTCCAAATCTTTAATAGTAGCCAGCTCTGGGCACTTTTCATCTATATCTTTGTGTGCGTCTGGGCGAACTTTAGATTTGGTGGTGGTGGTGGTGAGGCTTGAAGCCGTTGAACTGCCTGTTGTATCATTAACTTCCATTGTATTCACATTTGCGGCTGTAATTCGTGAATATCAAGCTTCTGGAGATTAACATCAACAATAAAAATGACATGGCACTCTTTTGGAGAACCTCAGCGTTGTGGAATGAGCTACCAGCGACATTATTCTCCTGATCAATGAGAAAAGACATTTATCCTCTCGCAGCACTTATGAAGTGCGAAATGCCATATGCTTTTGCGTGAGGTTATCCATGATAAAAAAAATGGGAAAGCTTTTAAATTAGGCATATGAAGCGTGATGACTAAGTAAAGTACACACTGTTTGAGATTAATTAATTATGCCCATTTTTCATGTATATCCGAGGTTGGATCTTGACATTCGTTTTACTTAATATTCAAGGTAAAATTTAAGCTTCGATAAAACAACCAACCAGTGAACAATTAACTCTTAACTCTTTGAGCCTAGATTGGATATCAAGACCAACCGAAGATCAAGACTTACGCGGCTCATTGGAAGCAACCCTGTAAGCTCTAAGAATGTGTTTAAAATAATAAAATGATATTATCCGATTTCTATCTATCTTCGTTGTAGCGCAATAAGATCATCTACATTGACATGATTATATGTTAATAATAATTGCATTCTTTTCACACATTTGCAATACCTTTTTCGAACTTCAAGCATTTTTCACCATCGAAAAGTATCACTAAAAAAAATCTCAGAATTTTCGAGTTTCCCAAAATTTCCATAATTCCAAATATTTCAAAATCTTTCTTCAAGCGGATCAATCGTCCTAATATTTGATCAGAATCTTCGATAAACTTATACTACTACATTTGGAATATGGAGTCAACTCACTTGACACCATTATTATTCATGGTTTTTATCTATTTGCTAGAACAGAATAACCATGAGATTCAGCTCATTTAAAAAAAATTTTAGACAACGATGGATTGGCAGAAACGGACCCATACATTGGCCTGCGAGGTCTCCTAATTTGAACCCCCTTGACTTCTTTTTGTGGGGCGCTTACATCCCTGTGTATGATGTTTCATATTTGGTCACGACTTGTGAATCACCCTGTATATAGAAGTACTGTGATATTTACCATCATTGGCTGCAACATTAGGTTTAGATTCAGTTGTTCTTTGGATTGTGGCTGTGGTAGGAGGTTCTACTGCATTCTCAGTGGTGCTTGGTGCTTCAGTGATAGATTTCTGACTAGTGATGCTTTCATCTTCAGATGAATAGAGATCTACTCCTGATGAAAATGGTATCAGGTTCTCTGTGATTTCTGGATAAGGCGAATCAGGAGGAATCTTTTCTATGTTAGTGAAGACTGCCTCGTTGGGTGATGATGTTGGTACTATCATTATTTTAGGATAGGAACCTCTGAAATAGGAACATAGAATTATAATTATTGAATAAGCTCATTCTTGACTATTGCGATGGATTATAAAAACAAGACAACTCAAAATCATCAGCCATAAGAAAATTAAATCCCGAATATATCTTCATCTGATTTGAGTTAAACGCCGATCTTTTACTAACGATTACAAGGTGCATGCAGATCATAAAGTCCAATCAATACAATGAGTTGCTTACTGCGCAACGCAAAGCATTGCGATGAATGATTGAATATTGGTTGCGTCACAGTCATAAAAAGCAGTAACCAACTCACTGCGTTATTGGAGACCAATTTTGTTTACCTTTGCCCTTGTGTCAAATGACACTTTATGTAATCTGTCATATCTGGAAAATCAGGAACCAGACATTGTTAGCGGTGAGAAGGGAAAGAAGGAAGAAAGGGAGGAAGAAAATGTGGGAAGATATGGAAGATGATCAGGTGGAGAGAGAAATGGCTTGGCATTTTAGTTTGATGTTTCTAATAAATATCGATGTGTGTATTCTTAGTTAATATTCACAGTTTATTGTAGGTAATTTCATAATCCTGGATAATGAGAATATATATAGCTTGTCTCGTGTAATATTTGTTTAATTAAAAAAACACACCAATAAAAATGTTATGCTTCAGTGATGCTATTGACATTGGAATTTGCAGATATCCGTCAATATACTTTCTTTATATAATGCGATCGCTATAAGTGAAACGGGTATAATCTATTTTATTGTGTATCCATACAAAGTAGGGATACAGAAACGCGGAAGAAAAATTAAGTTTCTATTATATTTAAAAAAGCGTTTTTACCATCATAACGCTAACCGCAATGTAATAAGGATGAAAGTTATATTAATTAAGTGGCGCAGAAGGATTATAGAGATTGTATTTGAATAAAAGTGCAGTGTTATTGAGTTTTTCGATTTTCTGGCTTAGCTTGGTTCAGTGATACCCAAATAAAAAATCGCGTCAAGTAGATTAACGCTCTTTTTTCCGCGTAGTGCTGTAAGCTTACAAGTAAGTCTCTGATTCGCCTAAACATTAACTTATCTTTCCGTCATATCACCGCAATGTTCATAAACCTTTGCTTCATGTATATGAAACTTTGGGAACATTTTGAATACAAATAATAAAATTTATTCTAAAATAACTTTCGATTGAATCACCTTCTGTAATGTGCATTAAAAGTGCAACATGTAAATTTGTCCCAACAATTGCTTGCATATTCAGAGATGCATTAATAAAGTTTTATTGGTCGTTAAAATAAACCATACATTCATACCCATATCGTCATGCGTTTAAACTATACCACATATAGCACACACAGGTGCTAACAATAGGAAACTGTTAGAGATAACAGCGTTGGAAAACACATCAAGCTTTAACAGAAAATAGTTAGATTACATGTTTTTGGGTGGTTTAAAAAAATGTTTAATTCAAATTAAACACATATGCACAAAACTTTTATAACTTATGAATTACTAGACATTTGATATACGTTAAAAACATGATTCACATTACTTCCCTTGATATTTGACTATGTTCTCAAGTCATCAGTAACTACAACATTATAAAAAAAATGGTTTTGGATTGTTTTCGAATCTTTGATCCTTCGAAAAAGATTTTAAGCAGTGAAATTATCAGGACCCAATAAATATAAATAATATTTGCTGATATTCAGATATTTTTTGCAATTGAATTGGCTATTAAATCATAGAATTGAAATGCATGACTGTCGATCTGTGACTCAGAGACAATTTTGTTCTACCATACGAGAGTAAGAGTATATGAAATCCTAAGAAATGTTAGTATAAAAATTAAATACCAGAATTTCATCAAACCACTGTCGTAAAAATATTGAGTCATTTCAATTATGGATTTGTTCGACACTGTGACGCTGCAAGCTAGATATTTAAAAATATTTTATATTCGTTAGTATATATAATAGACTAGGAGAATCTTGGAGTCGCCTTGATATACTAACTGTCAAACCAAGGAACATGAAGTCATTCAACTGAAGAAGAAACAAAACAAAAACAGTACTCATTGAACATATTTGGGAAACTAAAACCTAAATAACAAGTCGAAGGAGATGGTCAAAGTAAGCATCTGCATCTGCATTTATAAAGATGAATTTAGGTTTTTTTTAATTCCTCAGTAGACTGTCACCTAGTAAAAATGGATTTGAACTATCCACTGTCCACTCCATTTTTACCGTTTTGATAGAAGCATATTATATATCAGCCTTATTAATATATGTATGACATAGAGGTTTGCAGTCAACGCTCACGAAGCTATAATCACGCAAATTTTTTTGCTTCATAGAAATAATACTGAAAAATATACGTAGATATTTATTCATGAGCTGATAAGTTACCGACCATTCCTCAACTCACGGTGAGATAGTACTGAGTACGGTGCATTGGAGGCGTCATAAGGTCATAAGCACTCAAGTCTTAAGTTTACGGTTGAGTTAAGACTGCCATATACCCACAATTACTCTGTCGGTACTACAAGTGATATTTCAAACAAATATTTATAGTGCAAATATCAATCAAAGCCTAATATTCAAATAAATACATTCATGAAAATTAATTAAAGTTCTACAAATATACACACTCTTTTTAATTATGTTACGCGCATGTTGTAACCAATATGACTGTTTACTGTCTCATACACTTAATTGGTGTACTTAGCTGCCATTTATAACTTAATTGAATCAACATGGATCAACTGTACTAGCAGTCGCTGTATAATATAAAAGATGACTCGCAGTGACTCGCTCTCTGGAGAAGTGTCTTTGCATCAACACTGCCTGGAGATGTAAAAATAAGATAGCAGCAGCTATATTGTTATATGCTTTCGTCATCTACCCGTTATTCCTCTAAGCATCTGCTAACTTCCATAACACATCTATAATCTGACATACACTGAAGATATCAAAAAACTGCTTGGTCTCTATGGTGTCAAGGATACTTTGCTCTACTTTCGGTTCCTTATAATTTCCTCGTTTCTTATTTATTCTTTTTTGACCTTATTGTTCCATTAATTGGGATTCAAGTGTTTAATATTTTGCTTGATGCCTTTTTCTATTTCATTTCGTGTCTGTTCGTCGCCTCTTCAATCATCGGATATTGTTGATACTCCGAGATATAAAACCTATTACAATTTTTCACGATACCGAAGTCTACAATTGAATTTCTTCCGGTCTGAGGTGCAACCAGATAATCCATCTTCAGCAGGCATTATCTCACCAGTTACCATCACATTAGAGCAATTGCGTTTCCAAATCATAAGCGCGCTTTATCAAAGTAGATTTTGAACAAGATTGGGATCATTGACAAACATTGTTTGAGTCCTTTTCATTCTTTGGCGATATGGTGATAGGGAAAGCTTGAAGTAATTGCTGTTTTTGTTTGACAATACTGAAAGAGTTCAAATAGACTTCTTTATTGCCTTGTTATAGGCCTTTCGATAGCCTACAAATATTAGTTATACAGAACGTCTTCTTGCTTACTTTTTCTGAAGCAGCTGTTTTAAGATATAGACCCCATTAACACAAAATATGCCTCCTCTAATTCCATCTTGTTCCTCAGATTCCTTGGACTCTTTCTCTGCTCTTTCATTGTCTTTTCCATAAAGAATATGATTCACACTCTCTCTCTCTCCTGTTACCTCTTTTGAAGATAGATGATATCAAATCAATTTTTCACTTGCCAAGTACCATTTCTCCATTCAAGTATTTATTGAATTGAATCGACAGTGATTCTATTAGTACGGTGGGGCCAGTTTTTAGCAATTCTATTGGTATACCTACCCAGACCAGGGACTTTCTCATTCTCATCTTTTTGAGTCTAAGCGGTATTTACTCTTGTCTATTCTACTGAAAGAGTATTCAAAGACAGAATTATAGGCGGTTTATAAGATATATTGCTAATAGTGGTCTCATAGCATCCTATTATGTTGAAAGTGTCTTATTTTTTCGACATGTATCGTAGGTTGGACTTTCTGGCCAATTGCTAACTGTCCTATAATGGAATTTGTTGTACTGTACTGCTAATATTCCATAAAATATGATTTATTCCAAACACGCGATATATAACAAAAGAGAAATTCATCTCTCACGGCCGTCTGGTAAGATCTATCAATACGGTTTCACCTTCAAATTTGCTGTTTATCTTTTTCTTTATCTATTTCGCTGTCCATTTTTACCACCTTGTCTGTATTGTAATTAATTATATTTTTATAATCCAATAATTGTTTATCGATATCTATTATAAGGTAGCAAGTTTATTCACTGTGCTCATCAGATCTCACTTCGTTTCCGCCTGATCGTCTGAAATAATCGAGAGGGATTACAAATGCAAAGCATGCATGAACTTCACACCATTAAAGTTAATGACACCTGGAAAGTTCCAACCAAGGATACAACACTAATCCAATAATGAATATTTTTCTGATTGATCTTTCACAAAATTTTCATTAAGTACGTCCAAATATATTATACCATGCATGTGTTTATCGACAATAAAACTCCAGAAATGAAATATTCCAAATATTTGGCAACAAATAACTTTTTATAATGTTTTGAATGTTCCCTGTAAGCCGAGGTATGCGCTTTTCATGGTGTTCGAGTCTAGCGAAACATTTTATATAATTATAAACTAGGTGTTTCGAAGTATTTGCAATTTTAAAAGAATAGTAACTTCAAGTAATTTTTTTATCCTTCGTATATATGATTCGTTATAAATAATTAGGGATTTGGTAGCAAGAATATGGCAAAATCCCTAACTTACCCTCAGACATTTATCATGTGGTTGTCTCTTTGATTCATCTAATGCTTCAACTAGTCGCTAGCTAAAGCCATATGTGATTGAAAACATAAATTTATTAATGTGTCTTGTCAAACTGTATCAAACTACAAAAACTATTATTATAAAATTTGAAATAGTTTTGTTTTTGGAATAAGACTTCAGGATGAGGTATTATGATATTGTATGACGATTGTTGATAAATCTAGAATGAGGCACGTAATACAATATGACATTCAGAAACACAACCTTTGCTGTCTTATGTTATAAAAAAAATTAAGCTTATGGCAATATAAGGCAATAACACAGCATCCACCCATTTGGGGTCCAAAAACAGGTCATAAGGAAGCTTGGAAAAACAAGTTACTCCGTATGTAGAAGAACGTTAATTTGATCTCTCCTTGTACTTTTTGTTGAATAAATTAACCTGTTTTGACTACCTAAACCCTCAATTTATTTATCATTACCTAAATTTTTGCCAGGTTATACAGCTTGTTTATTGTGACACTTTGTGTAATATGTATTTGCACAATTCAGTTGGACACCAAAAGGAGTAATTTATGACATAAATGATTTATCATCATTATGAGTCATGCTATTCAACATCTTTATTAAGCTCTTTGAATCATTCAGCCAAATATTGCTGTTTGTGTCACTTTAGCAAATAAGATGAAACACTTGTCATCAGTTCTTATCTCTATCATGCATATATGCAGAGATAATGTACTAACGCAATTTGTGTCTTATTGTCAACATGTATTGACTATCTTCATTGGTAGTTCTTTGAATGGAACATTTCCAAGGATCCAGTATTCGGAACAGTGTGTTTTTAGAATTCACATTTGCACAAGGATTTGTCAAAATGTTGTCTTCCAATAATGCAGTGGAACTATAGCATCCTTCCCATAAAATTAAATTTTTACATACATATAGTTTATCAATGCTTAGGGAAGACTAGTCAGATGGGTCAACAAAGTCAGCATCCGTATAGTTATTCCAAAGTCAGTTGAAGATCATAAAAATCATATTCTTTCCAATCGTTTACTTATCGATCCTGTAGAGGCGAACCAGGCCAAATAATGCTATACTCGTATGCTAGAGGTTCAAAGATACTCCAGTTATGGCGCCAGTCTGACTGGTATGGCAACATTGACGTGTTAGTAGCACCGCGTGAGCACAGGCAAGGTTTTTTATTTGAACTTTATTCTGTTTTTTCAACGTATTCTCCCCTTATCTCAAAATTTGGTGCGATTGCCGAAAAATACCTGTCGTATTATACATAAGTAAATCTAGGCTAAGCCACAAAATTTATGGGACAAGTATTGGAAGGCAATCCAATATTTTCGAACGATAGTGGTGGTCTGGACACGTCACATCATAATAACAATCAATCACTCATAATGAGCTGGTTATCGTGAGATTTCAATACTATATGGTTACTGATACTGCATGAAATGTTTTGTATGCGTTACGCATTGTAATGAAATATGCATAGTTAGTAAGTAAATTATTAGTTTGCTCAACTGACGTAGCCTGGGTGCTTTGTGATTCTTGGTCTCAATTGCTGATTACTTACAAGCATAAGTAACGGAAATATTTTGATGAAAAAATGACAAAATGACACTAATTCAGACTGTTGCAGTTCTAGTCACATCGAATGATCTCTGTGAACGCTGCATCGATTTTGATCAAAGTTATGTACGATATGATATATGTACTTCCATAATCAAAAATTACAAAGGATGAAACAGCAAAAATCAGGTTTCCCTAGAATGGATTAAGAACTTATAACTCCAACTAAATTGAGTTTAATAAAACTTCCTTAAAAAGATTTGTTGTACTATCACACGAGTATATCACACCGATGTTGATGTATGTCTTTGATAATTATTCTTGTGTTTTCCTATTAATTAATAATTAAATTACCCTAGTTTTCACAAGGAATGATGTATAACCGTGTTCAAATTCAAATATTACTTTGATAAAGTTCAATGGATCGACGTGTGCCACACTTCATTATTTCTTGTAGTTATTTTGGGGTTGCAGCCATAAGATATTCTGGTGATTTAAAAATCAAATTCTTCAACATTTAAGATTAGTCAAAAAAATATTTTAGGTCTAGAATATTTTTTTAGATATGATAATAGTTATAGCTATTATCATGTATGAACATATAATAGAATAATAATCAATGATCAGGATTTGAATACTTATTCTCATGTAATGATGTACAAGGAAAGTATAATACATAACATAAAAAAATGTATAGCTATCCAAACAGTGAACTTTTTTGGAAATATTTTAGGGGGCGCAGTTAAAAGATATTCTGGTGATTAAAAAATTAACTTCTTTGCCATTTAAGATTACAGTTTTTGAGCTTAGAATATTTTTCCAGATATAATAGTAGTTATAACTATTATCATGTATAAACATAATAATCAGTGATCAGGGTTTGGCTAATTATTCTCGTGTAACGATGTACGAGGAAATATATAACATAAAAAAATGGATAGCTGTCCAAACAGTACACTTTAATTATTCCACACATAATAACAGAAAGTTGTATAATACTTACCCAGCAACAAGCACTTCGCCTCCAAACACTGCGAACAAATAACAATATACCACGATTTTCACGTACATACTATTTTCTAAATCCTTATATCTAAAATCGCAATAAATCAAAAGCACCTTCTGTTATGAGCGGAATCATGGTCGAGGTGAGGAAATTCACTGAATGGATCAACTTGCAGAGAAAAGTATACTTGATAATCAGTACTGTGGTAGGAGGGGATTTGCTTTTATTGCTGCATTATCTTGGATTTGGCAGCACCTACACTGTGGAGAGATTATTTAAAGATGATCTCCTAAGATTTTGGAGACTGTAAATAATTGGAAATGACATTTATAGGTGTTGCGAAGTATTTATTATACGATATAGATGTACGAACAGATTATACTCCTTACGCTTCACAATAGAGATCAAAAAGATTATAAACCAGAGAAACTTTTAAAGCGAAAAAACGGAGTGAAGTAACTAGATTCAGTACGCATTCTTTTTTTCCCCTTCTCACTCCAATACATAATGAGAGAATCAGCAATGGCCGTCGTCCTGATACAATTTTCAGACGCGGTTCAACGCTTTCGGCGTGACGCTCCGTACATACTGGACTTGTGTGATTCAAATACAATGAACTTTAGAGTACCGTCTGAAGTAGCGTTCATATTTTGATCAATTTGTGAGGTTACTATTGTTATATGGAATAAAAAGCTTTGAATTTCTCATGAAAAAATGTAAAAACTTAAACTTTGTCTTTGGACTGAAAAATTGGCGAGGGTGCGAAAAATTGGGTGTTGAGGGGTGGGAAGACGATATTTTGAGTCCGGGGTAAATAATTTTTCACATTTGACATTTCCCTTCAACACATTTAGTCTTCAATAGCTGTGAACTTAGAGTTCAGATTACTGCTGTCATATGCGGACTTTATATTTTCTGACATGGTGTGTGCTGTGCCTCTGTGATACGTCGTCGTGCCATCTACCGCAAACCCACCTTCTTCTTAGGACTCATCGAGCCCCTTGTAGGACGTACTCCATGGGTTTCTCGAGACTTGAAATTATTTTATACTACCTTTCAGACAACATCGTAAGATGATAGTGTTGTAAACTTTGAAGAGATGGATGTATATGAAGGCTCAGACATAGCGAAGAAAATAAACAATGTAATGAATAACCTTCAACTTGCTGTTTGCCTTAACTTCTTAAAGATGGTGTGTCTGCCTAATGTTTTCTTCTGACAAATATCTAACCTTGACCCCAATGTATAAATGTTGGTAGCACACGATATATGACGATGCTAACGTCTTTAGTGAAACATGCGTTGGTATTAGAAAATTAATAGTTGAGTGGTAAAACTGTATAGTGTTTGTGATAACTGCGCCAAACCATCCTGAATCACATAACCTTAGGGTCACTGTTGATATTCCCTTTTCAAGCTAACCACCGTATGAAGGTCGTAGCTATTTTTGGCTTCTCTAGCATAAGTGTATTATCAAGATAAGGATTGTTTTCAAAGTTTACCATAATCATTATTTGCATCCATGGTGACTGTGAACGAATATTTGTATTACGTAAATCTTTTGTGTATATGTAGAGTAGTCAGAACGCTAGTCCATATTTATGGCCGCTGTAAAAAACGTAAGCAGATGCAAACTAGACTATTTTTAGTGGTGAGTATTTTTTTCGATGGATTGGAATTTGATTGTTTAATCCCGATACTCCAAGATCAGTATAATCTTTAATAACGCATTCTTAGAAAGAACATATCATTAAAACAATACCTGATATAGAATTGAAATGTTGGTACGTTGGTAAGTTCATAAGCATAAATATTTTCAAGAAAGGAATATCCGGATTGTATCAGATGACCAAGGAAATATAGGTAATAGATTAACTAACCACTAAAAATGAACGTATCAAAGAACAGCAATTTCCAAAATGTCTATCCGTTCGTAATCGTTATTTTTTAGGATGTTGATTAAAAATTGCGCCAAATATTTAATAAGATGGAATAATATATGCCTTATAATATTGACTACAAATTGATATACGATTATCAAAACATAAGTAAATTAAAATTTCATACATCCTCAAATACTTTTTTGTTATTAAATAATCCAGAAGATGCAATAGTACAAAAAATTGCACTGCCATATTTAACAATATGAAAAAGATAAGTTTTACTATGTTCATCAGTGACTGAGAACTACAATGCATATTGCTTCCATTGCCAATTTCAATTGAAAATAATTTCTGTTATTTGGTACGTTTCCCCAGCACAGAATATGTTCCAGAAATTATAAGTTTCTCCATGTTGACACTTGAATCATTTATTGAAAACAGACACATATCAATTATGTAGAGTTTGCAACAAAACCTATTATTCCAATTTCGAAGTTTTATCCATCACAGGTCACAGTATTATTCCGTTTATGTGATAGTTCAAAATCAAACCGAATACAACAATGTGTTTTAACTGATTTTATTTAAAAAAGTAATCATATTTTTTTGAATTCGCATTAGAGGTATTCGTTAAACAAGCAGAATAGTACACTGATTTTACTTCTTAAAAATGTGGATAATGAAAATGAGAAATGAACTAAATGAATTTATTAAATTGAGAAATGAACTAAATGAAGATCAAAAGACATACCTTAGTTTTATTCCGTAAAATTACAAATTTTAAATGTTTCTACCTGTACTAGACAATCACGAGCATAATGACGATTTCAAAACTATTTTGTACTACTTTGTTAAGATTTTTCACTAGTCTTACAATTAGAATTTTCATTTAATGAAGGCACTGTGATGAGTAAATTGACAGAAAAAACGTTTTCTTTAAGCAGTGCCGTCTATTACTACTTCATTAAGGCAATCGCATAAAAAATGTATTAGTTCATCAAGATAATATATCAAAATGACTAAATTAAAATCACACTAAACGATACATAATAGATATACTTATTCTAATAAAGTTCAACAAATCAACAAAATCACCAAAGCGCAATGGAAAATTCAGGCTGCTTCGACCTTCTCAACTTTCTTGAAGGATCTCATAGGCATCATGGCTTGGGGCGCTTTAAAAACTCTATAAAGCAACAACCAGTTTAGCTTTGCTGGAATGTAACTGAAAAGAAGAAATTAGCGATAAAATCCACAATAGGTTATATCTCAATAATCAACTTTCTTTAGATGTCCCCAAAGTGAAATAAATTTTATATCCCGCTCCGTGAACTGTGTTCCTTCCATTAAATATGCCACCACTAAATTAGCATTCATCTGCCAGGTGCCATCGAATTTTAAAAGCGATACTGATCTTTATTATTAATGCGAACAGTATTTTTCACTCCTGATAGTTGGCATGCAAGCGAAACATGTGCATGTGATACTGATAACAGCTTCAATAATTCGTCGAAGTGGCGTTGTTTTATTGTTTCTGTATCATTCAGTCATGTGACTTGTCCACTATCAAATTCGCACTAGTAAAGTACACATAATATTATTCCAAAAATCGACAAGAAAAATCGATATTAGTGAAAATAATAAATAGGTTTATATGTATTCATTGGTGCTCTACCATATATACTTACTACTTTAATGGTGTGGCAAATCTAGCCCAAGACGGCAGAGTGACGAAGACCTCACGACGCTTGATAGCTGTGATGATCCTCTTGGCTACATCCTTCGGTTCCAGCATCGGCATCGTACTTGGTTTGCAGCCATCGAACATGCCCGTGTTGATGAAATATGGACATATTAAAGTCATATTGATGAAATGGTGACCGTTACTCTGGAAATATATGATATTGCATCAAAAGTGGAGTAACTTATCATTGAACGATATCTTTGAGTGCTGCTTTTTTTTGTTTTAAATTGTATACGTATTGACGAGTTTGGATGCACTGAAATATACATATCATTCGAATTTAATATATATAAAATAAATAAATATTCGTTTTTAGAATTGTACTAGAAGTGACAAATTTGTATATCAATAAATTGTGCTGTAACTGAATACCAACGGAATGATAGATTTACAGAATACCGGAATATATGCATTGTGGTAACTGACTGAAATAAACTCGGGAACAAAGTTTAGGTTTTAAAACATCAAAGATGGCGATTTCTGAAAGACATTTTAGGATAGTTTGTGTAATTACCCCTTATTATTGTGAACCTTCGTTAAAAAGATCGTTTCAACAACATTATTGCGTACTATTGAGTTTTGAAACAATTCGAAGGAAAAGAGAGGAAAAAATAATCAGATGGAAAAGTAGGTACATTTTTATGTGAAATGTGTCTGAAGTGTCAAACCCTGTGAGCAATATTTTATTTTGCAGTCACATTGATTTTGTCAACATATACTCTCTACATTTTGAGTCTATTTCAGACTGCATTCATTAGATATAAAAGCTTAGGTTAGATCTTACAGCTGTGACTCTCTATAATGAGGTAAAGACACAAACCAAACTAAAATGTGTCAAACTTCAATAAAAAATCTCAGGCATTTATCACGACAAATTTAGATTCCGTTTTATTGCACTTTTCCCAGTTACCACAATTTTTATGTTTTCAAATATCAGGTCCTTAAACAGTTTGCAATTAATAGAATAAAACTTGGCCTTTTCGATCTCAAACGCTATTGACACTGAATGTTCCAGTGAATTATTTTGTGGCAATACAAGTCACTACATTTCGATTTAGTGATAAACTATAATACACTTTTACAATGGTACGAGAATCGCTGCTATTGATCTCTGTAGCTGATATGCTATACTTACTTTTAATTCCACCAATAAACTCTCGTGGAATCCAACAGTGGCAAACTTTGTTGCGCTGTAATCAACGCATTTGTATGTGCCCATTAGACCCGTCATGCTGCTTACTGTTACTATATGACCGCTACGTTTGCTCATCATATCTGGCAGAAATGCTTTGACTGTCTACAATAATGATGAAGTCAGGAATTGCTAGATCATATGCAAACACAAGCTGTTTTCTACTATAAGCGTTATTTCAAAAATTACTGGCATGATTTTTTACACTAAAAATTATCTAAAAAGATCCTGTTAATCTATGAACTTTATCGATACTCTCAAATAGTTGGGAACTTAAGAAGTATGTATTCTGGAATTGCACAATTTTAAAGTAATAAATTGGGTTCATCTTATATTAAAAAAAAACAGGCAGAGTCGTATCTAATATCATTCGAAATTATGTTTTTTATCTTGCTAACTTTTTTTAAGATTTCTTTCATCGTTGTATGCACAAAAAACTACCAGTTTTATGGAAACACAATCACAAAAATAGAATTTTGGGTTCGGTTTTTTATTATATCAGGTGATATCAGGTAGTAGAGAAAATTGAATAGTATCAATTACGACTAGCTATATGTGAAACCGAAGGGAATGTGGAGAACTTATGATAGGTAAATCAAGTATTCATGTTTTTATCTGTGCAGAAGTTAAATCGTCATTAGAGTAGATGAAATTTGAGACTAATATTCTGTTATATGAGTCACTATTTGCTATTTGGTATAAATTTGGTGAATGCTCGTTGTTTGAACCATAGAAAAATATCTCTAAAATTCACTTACCCAATAATTAGATATAATGTTGACTTGGTACGATTTGTCGATCATGTAATCAGGCAATTCAAGGAATGTTTGGCCGCATACGATCCCAGCATTATTGATCAGAATATTCACAGGGCCAACTTCTTCTTTAACTTTTTCTGCAAATTTGTATACCACATCTCTTGATGTAATATCCACTGCATAGGTGTAAATGATATGACCTTCTCCTTTTGCTTTTTCCTTAACATCCTCAAGAGCTGTAACGAATTTCGATGATAGTATCTGCTTTAAAAGAGGTAATTTCGAGTATTTGTGTCTTCCGGATTAATTCAAGAAGTAGTAAAAAAACAGGGAATGCAAAATTCATTCAAAATGGAACAAAATTAAATTTTGAATAGTTTTCATAATAAGGGTTACTATGGACCTATTTTGAATATTATTAAAAGTTACGCATTATTTCCAAAATATCAGCAACCAGTATAATGATTTTGGTTATATTTTTTTTTATATTTTTCTACAGTCTCAGATCATCTTTGAGCATAGTCACAAGATCTTTATAGGCCTGATTTTTTTCAGAAAGATAATTCTCTTTGTACGCCTCCCAAGTTCCTAAACATTGATTATAATCTGTAGATATACTTCTATTAAGCGTGAGAACTGTGAATCCAATCTATTGGAATTCAATTTTGATTATATTCTGAAGCATACATTGTGGCAATAATGATACCTCAAGTATTTTTCGCGAAGGATTTTTGAGGTTATTCAATTCATCTACCTTTTTCATTGATGTCCCAAACAACAACCTTTGCATCTTGCCTGGCCAACCTCAGCACCAGTTCTTGTCCCACTCCTCCGGCGCCTCCAGTGACTAGGACTACTTTACCGCGCACACTTTTCTCGTTCCTAAGGAAGTCAGGTGTGCATGTCAAAACCAATGTTTCGGCAAAGTAATACAAAGCCACACATATCAATACCACTGCTTCTGCGATTCTGATTGTTATTCTTTTTGCTAGGCTGCCTATATCCATCGCCCATGATGTAATATACCTGTGAATAATTTAAATGAGTTTTAACTGTAAAAAAAATCGTTCCTGAATGATTTTTTTTAAGGCTCTCAAAATGAAGCCTTCTTCGACATGTTTTTATTAGCTTCATCTCTATGTATTTATGTATGTTTTGAAAGATTCTTTCAACGTAATTTTCACCTCTATACCTCAAGGCGACTGATGAATAAATAAATGTATTAAGGACCTATGACAATACAATAATTTGAAACAGAAATTAGAACAAAATTAGTGCATAACGGAATAACGAATAATTTTTAAGAAAAAAATTCAAATATTGAACTTGAAAATTATGGAAAAAGTTCAATCCCCAAAATGGTATAGGTTCTTGCCTGTATGCTAAGCAAAAACTCGAGTCTTCAGCTTACATCTCAGTCCGTTTTGCTATATATAGCTTAAAAATGTAAAACGCGTTGATATCAAACCGCACTGAAAGTTAAAAAAAATTATTATTAATATTTTGTTCAACAGCTTCAGGAAAACCACTAACTCAATATAATTGAATGATTTTCAAAAAATTTAAAATAATAATTGATTTTACTAGTCAGAAGAAGACTGGTGGTGGTGTATTAATAGCTGTGAGAAGCAATATTAAATGCCTAGCTGTTAATTTAGTTGATAATTCTTATGAACAAGTTATAGTTCAGGCCATAAATCACTACTGATTGTTGCAGCATACTCTCTTCTTCTGACTACTACCAAGGCCTTATAAATTGTGTTCAAAATTCTCTTGTTAATTTCAGCCAAAGTGTTTTTTCGAATGATCTTTTATTGCTAGGCGATTGTGATCTGCCTGGTTTTAGTTAGTTAGTAAATAAAAATTCCTCTGTACCTAAAGGATATCATCAAAATGAAGATATACGTAATGGTGCTTATACTAGGTCAGAATTATGTAAGCTTTAGAATCTTATCCAGTATAATTCAATAAAGAATAATAATGGTAATAATCGCATATTGTACACATTATTAATTTTTTGATATTGCGAACCGTACATCACCACCTTTGCGAATATTGAATGTATCAAAGTTAATATACAACCTGGTCAGGCATCTACAGCAATAAATGTGACAACACCGGTAGCGGCAACAGCGCGCCACCATGACGGGCTACCAACGTCAACGAAGAAGAATGAGGAATGAGCATCGGCGATCGGCGTAAAAAGACAATTCGCAATTCCCACTTTCGCCATTAAATGTATTATTGTGAATACTTCAAATATTGTACCAGCAAGAATAAAAATATAGTCCACTAACAATCGAGTCAACCAAGATTATTAACACAACCTTCTGTAAAAATGAGCTTGTCCGTAAAATGGAAGAATAAAGAACAATAAAGTGATTATTGGAAAACGTATTTTATTGTAAATAAGCGTAGGGTCCTTGATATCAACTAGGATAATTATTTCATTAGTGGCTTGCTTGCTTCTTGAGTAGAGTTGTTATAAAAATACAGTAAAAAGCACCAAATGCTTTTCTCTTTTGCAAAATCCTCAAGAAGTGAATCTTTACACATGCGAGCAGTATTTCAATGATAATCTGATAGCAAATAGCAGTAGCTATTCCGTTAAATATAATTTTCTGCTGCTGACGATAATCCCATGGTTCTACATTCATTGTTGATGTTAAGCTTGATTGAAGTTGACTCGATTATTGAGTAGTATCCCTGCTGGTAGAGCAACATGTGATATACTTGTCAAGGTAGAGTTTTCTGTACCTTTTTGTGGAATTCAATTCAACAATGTTTTCGCTGTCCTCGTTAAACAGGGTAGCATACTGCTACATCCGAGGCAAAGTCTTTTCTGGAGTATGGTGGTTTGCCGCGTTATATGTAGGATACATTACACTATAGTAAATACTTTCGTACCGCATACGCGGGGACAGAGGAAATATTTTTGTGGCATTTCAGTGAACCTACAGACCTTGGAGTATTTTTCTATTTGTGGTACTTTCGAAGAAATAAAGAAAAGTAACTTCATTGTAACTTCTAGAAAGTGGAATAACCACTCTGCCTTCCTTTAAGAAATACTAAATTCAACGCTGACATACATAGTAAAGTATATACAATGGATATGCCAAATTAGCCTATACACTAATGATTATAATCATTTGCGAATTAAAATCGGCACAATGAACTCACTTTTCCCTGCCTTGACTCCTGTAACTGCATTTGAGATCTGTAATTTAATGCAAGCACTAATCAGCATTGTCGCAATCTAATTGCACTATTTATTGAGTAATACATGCAGTGATTAAATTAGAATTAGCAATTTTTCTGACGAGAAGGGGTCCAATTTTCTTTCGCCTAGATTTCATGCTCGAAGTGCAATTGTAAGTGAACAAGCGGTACCTTGGCGTTCACCATTCGCCAACGTTAATAGGCAAATGATCATTTGAATTCGTACGTTGTACCACTAACATAGAGTTGATTTACTCAGTGACAATATTTCACAATGGGCGAAGAAATATTTTAATCTCGAAACATTTGGAATTTAAGATTTATTATTTTATTGATGTTTTATGACATCTACATAAGACCATGTTACTCATTTCTCTCGGTCTGTCTGTTTCGCTGGTCATCAGACGAATAAATAATGAGCAAAATTGCAAGTTTTCCAAAAACGATTCCACTAAGAAATGTGAGTTCCACATATACATCACGTAAAACCATGTTACTCATTTCCATCGGCCTGTCTACCTGTCTGGCAATCCTTAACATGTCTATAACTCGGAGAGTAGTTTTTGTTACTACTATGACAAGAATTAATTAAATTTGTAGTTTTCGAAAATCGATCGGAGCGGTCGAGTTATCGTTTAAGAATCAAAGCAAAAAATTCTAAGACTTCATTTTCGGACGTTTCCGAATTACTTTCAAAATTTTGGTAGGTGGATAATTGGGAGTAGGTGTGGTGGTAGGTCAAGTTTTCAAAATTTCTATCATCATTAAAATCAGAAAAATTATATATTGATTCTTCCACATTCGGCTTATGAATATAATATAGTTTCGATAGATTTCGAAACATATAGATATGAATTTATTTTACAGGTTTTGAGGCATTTCAAGGCGAAGTTAACTTCTTTGTACAGAGAGGGATAATCTGTTTTAGTGACTATTGTCACAAATTACTACATTTTAACTAGATAGTGAACATAACAAGACAAGTTCTAATATTATTTTTTGCGGTTACTGAATTTACAATGTGAAGAACGCCAAAATACAAATACGCATTTTCGTGATTCGTGAGTCTAGAGCAATATTTGAACGTTTCACAGTTATACATCTGGCTAAGAGACCTTAATAGTTATACACATATCCATTTTTGTAACAGGTTCTAAGTCAAAAATACGAATATTTAATGCCAACAAATCTTGGGCGACTTGTACTCTTTTTTCTAATCATTAATCGATGACAATGTAATCAATTGATGTTTTAAAACAATGCACCACACTGTCAACATTTGATTAAAATACATGTTGAAATACATAGTATGTGATCGAAATATAAATTGAATGATACAACTTTGTAACCCAATGTAACTACTACACTACGATAAATAGAAACAATTAAAATATATAAACTTGCCTTGTTGAGATATGTTCAATGATAATGATGATGTCCATGTAAAATTATTTGATTAGGATGGAAATAACGCTACCAGGTGTAATCAAATTAAAATTCTATGAGGTCCTCTTGTACATCAATCCAAATCTGTGTATTTCCTTTTTTGTCAATGGTCGATCAAATTCTTCCAATACTTGATTGTGATAACTGATGTCTCAGATGCCTTTGCCTTTGTAATGTTACTCATGGGCGTTAAAATACAGGGTGTTGATGTCTTCAGCACGTCCAAACCCGTCAAAACGTTTTTATTTTACCACCAAATGGACAAGAAATTTACAAAAAGATGGAATACAAATACACAAGAAGCATCAGAGTAGAACAAAAGGTTATTTATATCAAGTTTGGATAAAACTTCCTCAAAATTAAATTAGTGATTAAAACATGAACTTCCTTAATATCTTTCGGAGTTGCCTTGGGCGAATTGACTAGAAACTTGCAAAAATAGAAATGAAATGTTCAACTACGGCCAAAAATTATTGGACTTGGAACATAAAACATCGACTGACAGACCCACCGACCGAAATATGTGACAGAAATTTTCGTGATGGTAGAAACCGTAAAATAACTAAAAATTAAGTAAAACGTATTATGGCAAATTCGAAAATCTTCGACTTCGCAATCACAATACTCCCCCTGCTCATTCGTGGGAAGTGATAAGTGCAATGTAACCGTTAATTTCTACAGATATATTCATTCAAACTGTATTCTCCTACCTAGGCTATATTTTTTCAAATTCTATATGAAAAACTTGAATTTGTAAATGACTTACTTCATGAACTGCATGTTGATGTCTAATAGTTGGCTGCTGAAATTTTGTACCTCTGTTACTCAACATCTGCACTTCTTCTTTCTTGTCACAATAAACTTTGAGAAAGGTCACTCGATTTGATATTCAAAAAGGGAATCTCTTATCTAATCTAATCTAGACTTCATCACTTCACGATATCAAATTCCTTACTATTTTATATTAGATGGAAAGTTATGACTCAAATACTTATAGGATAACTATACGCAAAATTATACAAGTCTTGTCAGAACTGTGTGGGAAACACTTTTGTAAATTGAATTAATGAAAGTTCCTATTTTTTATAATAAATATAAACACAGGCGCACTTTCACATGTTCTTAGGATGATGTGGGAAGATGAAAAACTATAAATGGTTTCGCCTTCGTTCTACTCCCAGTTAGGATCTGGAAGGGTATTTTTGGTGGTCGATCTCTCTCTATTCTACAGATACAGAAATTGAAATTACAAAAACTTTAAGCCTCTCTACAGCAGGATGATATGATGCCAGTCTGGACACTTATTTAAATGTTGAATAAATAAAATCTCGGAACTTTCGTATTTTATTACATACTTAGTTTAAGTTTCGTGTCTACACCCCTTAAATGGTTTTATTCGCCCGACAAATGAAAAATGACTCGAAAAACATGAGGAATGGAATACAAATACAGAAATCAACCCTAATTAAGTTTGGATATAACATAAAATTGCATAGGGATTGAAAAATAATTTTCAAACCATTAGAGCCTCTCCAAAAATATTTTTTCTACGCCCCAAAATGATCGGTGGTCAGGTATAATATATGTTATCTTAAGCAAAAAATAGGACTTACCCATCAATTAGAATTCAAAGTGAGCTTAACTTAATAATCAATTATGTCATAAAATTAAATAGCTTATTACTTGTACCATTACGATGAATATTAGTTGTAATTTTGTTTTTTTTATTTCATGTGGTTTACTCATTCCTAAAATACACGCACGTACACCACGTAAATAAAACGATAAAACTGACTGATTGACATGGAGATAAGCAGAAATAAATTATTTTGAGTCTGATTACATTAACTAACAAGATTCAGCAAACAAAAACTACAATGGAAAGTTCATTCCACCAAAATATCAGAACGGTTCCGAAGTTCATTTTTTGTACATATGCTGTTTTCCTTTAATAGGGTTGTCTTATTCAAATACATAAATAAACGTGCGTAAAACAATGGGGGTGTGTTCCGACTAAATGCGACGTTATCATTTTATTTTCCATGAGATGAAAATGATGTATGTTGAACTAACCTCTGTTTGAATTCTGTAATGAAATCGGCTAACCCAGTCACCTGCTCCATCGCGCATAATAATCCCAAACCGCAAAAATAGCTGAAAAATAATCCTCACTTTGCGTCACTCCTATAACACCTTCACAACTGGAGTCTAGTTTGTACAAACTAGACTATGCATCGCGATGCATTCAGTAAGAGTATCTTGTTATCGGTGTGACGCACAATGCACATTCACCGGTATGCGCATCCAACGCTGCCGATCTTGTTTCGCGTGACGTCACTGTGGAGTCAAATCACAAGCGACAAATGAATTGCGCCTTCGACTCCGAAATGCACCCACATCCCAAAATCATGCTCACACAATTACGGTTTTTAGAGAACAGCTCTATTTCATCATAAGAAATACACAAAATAATCCCAACAGGACGGTCCAAAGTACATTAATAATATTTAATTAATAATAATTATCATTGGAGATTGACTGTGAGAAAAAAATTATGATAAACACACGCTACTGAACCAGAAGAGGGATTCACTCCACTTGTTAGTGGGGATCCTCACAGGTCATTGCTGATTGAATAGGCACATGAAACTCATGAGAGTCGTCAAAGACCCAATCTGTCTGATGTGCTGGGAGGAGGACGAGACATCGTTCCACTTCCTGGACGAGTGTGCCATATACAGCGGCCTTAGGGCTGAAGTGTTCGGCACAGCAGAGTTTGACAGGGAAAAGAGCTACTTAGCGGAATGGTCATACATCATGACTTTTATTGAAAGGTCTGGAAGGTTCGACAATAGGGAGTTACCAGGTTTACTATAGTTTCAGTGATGGTCTTCGGGGTCAGCAAAAAGGGCCAAAGGTGACCTACTGCCCAGACTTTGCCTCCTCATTACTACTACACGAACCACAGCAAAAATGTTTATTTCTTATGATTAGTAAACTTTGGCATTTTTCTCTTTAGATTTCTTTGACAGTTAGGAAATCTTATTTTTTATATTAGAATCTCTTAGTCCAGTTCTATTCAGGTACAGAAGTACTTCAAATAGAACTGAACTGTCAGGAAAGCGGGATGCTGTTTTTGAGCTAATTTATAGAAAATATTCTTTTACTCACGGAATTTCCATGAATTTTGTGGAATTCTGATTCCAATTTTCTGGGAAATTACGCATAACCCTCCATTAGAGTATATAAGGGAGCCCCTACAGATTAATTCCAACCACGTGGGATCAGCTTTCATATAAAATGTATCTGAGGTACACATTGAAATTAAGCACAGAACTCATCAAACACGAGCAGATGAGTTTATTGCTGCAATTGATCTGGAATGATTTAGCTTTGCACAATGAATTCTTAAATTGAAAAAACATAAACAGGCTTCTTTTTGCGAGTTTTCTTGATTTACTCTAAAAATATCGGTTATACGGCGTTAATGGATAGTAACAATTTCCCAGGACCAGAAATATTCTTCAAAATCTCACAATAAAAGAATCAAAAATTCAATCCAATTTCTTATCGGATTTCAGAACTTTTAATCCAGTTGAAATGAGTAGTTTTGGGAAGAATAATATTTTTGAAACAATGAAATATTTGGAAATTTCTAAATCATAAGAAACTTAAGGTCTTAGAGTAGTTCTAATATCTATTTTCTTGAAATTGAGAAGATCAACATTTCCAAAATACCATCATCCCAATATAACATAGATTTCAATGTTCAAAAAAAACTGTGTATATTTACTTTTGAGCATCATTCCACATATTTTTTTGTTTGCATTCACCGAACTTCTTTTCGCACCATTATTTTTGAAAAACTAAGACAAAAATCAATATTATGCCTAGAAACATCATTGTACGAAATAATCACATTGGAATTTTAGGACCTTACTCCGTGTAAATTATCCAACGAAACCACCATTTTTTGCAGGTATCGGTAGACGAACGGTAGATATTAACTACAAAAAAATTATGTATCGCAGTTTTGTTCCATATGAATTTCAAGCAAATTAATACATAACAATAGTAATAACATGTCTTTATTGCTTCACTACAAAACATGATAAAAAGCCGGAGTCTAGCCTTATGACCACTCTAATCAACCAATAGATATTATAAACTACATAACTTAAGCTACATACATGATTTAATTATATGATTTAACAAAATTGGATGTGTCTCGACTAGGTACTAAAATAAGTATTTCTGATGGAAAAAAATAATTTTTAGCAGAGTTAATACGTATATCAAACCATATATTTGCATATCCCTTGCAACACCCTCAACTCAATCAAACAAGTAGTAATTAATTAAAGTCAAATAAATAATGATATTTTCCGATAACATGCTTATGGATCAACCTAGCATCATATGATTTCAAAATTTCTATACTGATGCGCCCGAAGAAATATAATGAAAATACCTGCCTCTTCTACCTGTTCTCCTAAGGAAAACATATCTTACACCAAAACCCCCAATGTGTTTCAGAAATCTTTCGGAATAATCCCGAACTTAATAATATCGAACTCACCTCTGTACGAATTCCACATTCAAATTAGCATTCTTGGTAATTTTCTCCATAACTCCTCATGAACTCACCGCAATAAAAGTGTTATGTCAGAACCCACTATGTCTCACTTTTCTAAAATCCGTATAATCCACACTGATGCATTTGAATTAAAGTATTTGTTATCTCAAGTTGTTATGACTCTTTGTCCCTTCCAGCTGAGTCTTCTGTTGCGGTACCACTGTGAGTACCACGGAGAAATCACCGGCAATCCACAAGGATACAACCAGCAGTCGATTCCGGTGTATGATATGTAGGTCTTTAAGGTTACGGTCTTATTTACCTACTTAATACGAAGCATGTAACGGTACTCGTTATATGAGGCGTTATCATACCTGACGTATCAGTTGTTTTGATTACAAACGCAGTTTCTTTCGTGAAGAATATGACTACTTGTTGTCACTTTGCGTTTTTTATTAGAATCTGCCAGGGGGGGAAGCAAATGTACATCAGGGGAGGCGGCCCCCTAGTTACGTCAATGTTTGGTATCCTTTTCTAAAATATGGAATGACAAAAAATAAATTTTGAAATTTCCAATGACGGTGTTTTATTTCCCAATTAGAGCTTGGTATGCTTTTTTCTCAGTAGTAAGCTTTTATAGCAATTCTCAGGCGAAACGACATGTTGGTGGACATATTCATTCCTTATACCCACCAACCTTCTGTCTGTCTCATATTGCTAGTGTTTGATGCATTTCTTCATGGTGGGTAGCGTCGTGATATGTTCAATACCAAAGGTATTCGGCTTTTTTACCCCATACATTCTACCTCAAATTTTCAAGAGAAAGCTACCTATGGCATGCTTCTTGACTGACCTGTCGAAAGAAAAACGCAATAAACTACACTGTAATTCCAAGGCAATTTTAGCACTAGAAAACTCATTTGTAATTTAAAACATACCATAAGAAAACCTGGAGAAGAAGGTAATCTGTAGGTTTGGAGAATGTCACATAACTTTCCACTGAAGCGTGCCTAACAGGACCAGGTCACATTCCGAATAACTTATCAGGGCCACATGTTCGAGTTTTTTCTGTATCACGATATATTCTAATTCAAGACATGTTTAGATGTTGTTTCACATTTAAAATTTGATGTAAATGTTCGATATTGTTACAAAGATATTAACAGCAAGTCTGACATGAGTATATGCTCATATTTGGTGAGAGTCTTCCACTATTTAGAATGAAAAAATAATTTTAACACAAGATAACACAAGTTTCACAGATAAAACGCTATATCTTTCAGTGAGTGGATAATTTAAATATAAATCGAAACAAACACATCACCAGAAGAAATAGTTATATTTGTAAAACTTAGTGTTAAGCACAATTTTATATCAAAATTAGTTACAATTTTACCCTTTGAGATAACTGGCAAAAAGTACCGTAACCTTAAGAGAATAAATACAACGTTTGAGTTAATTATTCTATTAGACGGACACACTGTAGTTCTGCGGGTCTGGGTCATCCACAACATGCACGTATGTGACTGATGGAGAAATTTCTGTGTGAACAACCGCGCAAGAGTTACGATTCGTAAAGAAAGTTGTACTGGCGTTGGCGAAGTGTGGATGCTGTAGTTAAGATAACAAATAAAAATATGCAGTGAAAAGTGTTTGTTTAAGCATATCATATATTTTTATTGTTATTGTGATTTTTACTATAACTATAGGTTTTACTTTCCACGTGAAAGAAGTATCGTGATCGAAAAAACTTTCGAATTTGGAATAATAAATATTTGGTAGTTTTATGATATCTATGAAACCCCATTTAATTTCGGTCCGCCTGCTTGTCGGCTTGTCTATCTTTCTGTCGGTCTGTCTGTCTATATATATATATATATATATATATATATATATATATATATATATATATATATATATATATTTGTATTTAGGAATCGATGAATTATTTGCAGGTTAAGGGACATAGCAGCATAAGAAAACATTGAGAAAATAAAACGGTTATGATTTTGTCCGCCACAGTTATCAGAAAAAATAATAAGCTTCTTGACTCCCTTTCAATCCTGCTTTTTCAAAAAAATTAAAATACAGCTGCTTATTTCGTTTGGTCGCCTCTTCGTAATTACCTCATGCCAAACATAACAGTAGCCTTCATGATTTCCCATATCATAAATTGTGAAGTTATATGTAGCGAGCTTGCTCTTGTAATAGAAGTCGCTCACAGCAGATTGGGGTGTTATGAGGACTTTTTGTGCATCAAAACAATTCATCTCGGTTCGATTATAAACAGCTATTTTCACACATCTACTACTTAACGTTTACAGTCATTAATATCAACCTAACCTCCAATTGTGCGGCGAAAATTATAGTAAATCAAACTTACTACACCTTTCGCCGTTTTTTGCAACGAAGACTAGAGTAAGTTAACTTAATATAGTGTTCGCCTGTAGGAATGTGGGTTATTACACTTACTATACACGGAAGTTGTTTACTGGTTGCCTATCGTTCATGACCGACTTTAATTTTCACCAAAAAATCTATTGATGCCATATTAGTAAGTCGAAACCCACGTTTTTGAGTTACTATAGTCTTCGTTGCATGGGTCGATATATATTCTAAAGGAATATTTGCTCTTTGGAAAGGCGTCATGAACAGATAAACATTTTTTGTTAATAGAATCCATATTCGGACTGAATTCAATGACACATCACACACATTCAGATTTGACTGACTTTCCACGAAAACGTGGTATATTGTTAATGGATACGAAAATGGTGTATAATGTTTTTCCCAATGTTTATGGTAGATCTTGGTCTGAATTTCAGTTGTCCCAGCATCAAATTCTTTGAAAAAAAAGATTGAAAAACTGCGCTGACAATAATTAGGAAATTTGAAAAAAAAATTTAAGCATAAGCATAAAGATATTTTGACTGTGCTTTAAAAATCATCCTGTAATTTTTCTCCAAACTACTGGACCAACTTCGAAGTCATCAACTAGTATCTATCAAGAACTATATAGTTTTCCAATAAACCGTTCTGCTAACCGTATTTTAACGTTTGAAGAATTTTGACAACCACACTTTGCTGAAAGTTGATCTGCAACACTCATTATACTAGGTGGCACAAAAGTATATATTTTTGCTTTATGTTCTAACACTTTGAGACTGAATATAAGCAGAATAAATGTGAACAGGTTATGATATGAGAGATAATGGGATAAATATATCAATAATAAATTCCGGTACACTTCATCACACATATCGCATCTGTTGGAGATCTTTTCACGGATGCCAGGGATGCCGTTTTGCGAAGAAAGAAATGTAAGCAACTGAATTAACATAATCAATATACATCTCTATAAAAAACTGTATTCGGCCAAGGAAAAAAGTGAACCCAAACATATCCACGCATATTGCACGTGATTCAACGTGAAACCATCGAAAACACAACAGGTCCGCATTAAGATACTACATAACGAATTAAATTATCTAGAAAATTATAAGGAATAAAACATACTCATATACTCGTTCTAAATGAATAAATCAAAATAACGATTTTTTATTTAAGAAGACTGCAATCATTTTTCAAGCTTATATTAAAATACGTTAAAAACATCTTCCCAATCCATCATCTTTATTTAACTGCACAGATATAAAAATAATAACAACAATACTCTGTAAAAAAATACAGACAGCGTAATTTGCATTGATTTTTCAATTAAACATCATAAATTTAACAGCAACATGAAAACACTAAGCTTTTCTGATGAATTCAAATTTAATGAACTGCTACTGCGTTTATTAGGTAGTTCTAACAACTTGAATAAGTAAGAGCATGAAGCAAGCCAATAAGTAAAATGAAACTGAGAGATTTACTCTGTAGAAGAACTTGAAGTATCATTAACATTGTTGATATCTATTATAAGGGGTTCATCTTGAATGTCAATAATATTATCTATGTCCCACATTTTGATTTCAATTTTTTCCTGAACATGATGAATGCAATCTTTCCATTTATCAGCCGAAACTCTGTTGACGGCATCATGAAACAGATTTTTAACATCTGAAAATTTGAAGGTCGTGTTGTTGGACGCTAGGTATTGTTTTATATTAGCCCTAATTAACTCGATAGGGTTCAGTTCGCAGTGGTAAGGAGGTAGTCGTAAAAGTTTTATTTTTCTTTTTGGCTATTTCACCAATAATATTTAAGTTATACTTATATTTATGTTGTTTTACTAATTTTATTAAATCCGCATCAACCATATTTTCATCAAAATTGATTTACTTAGAATTAAGCCATTCTTGGATATCCGCTTTTTTGAATTTACAACGTTGCCAAGCTGAATATCGCAATCATTGGGGAACTGAAGACATTGTTATTGATGTAGCTATTGTTCATTTGGATACTCAATAGTAATACCTAGTAGCTTAGGAGAATGATGAAAAGGATATTTTCTTTTTCATGCTCGGCATTTTCAATGAAGATATTGTTTGGGGTGAACGGGGCAAGTAATGCTTGAGTAAGAAAGTTTGACAGATAGTGGGATGGAAACTCTGCCTACGTAGTGCAACAATTGTAGGTCACTCAAATAATTGTTTTATTAACGATTTCGCCTATTCATTGTTATGGAAGAAAATCGCGATGTAGGAAAATGTATGAGATAGTTATTATTGTTTGAGTGGCGTCAGTTTAGTCGGCAAATACTTCCAAAGCATAATCCATCAGTGGATTTGCCATTGAATAGCATGAGGAACCCTTATTTGCAAAACAACAATGAAGCTTCCTTAGAACCCTTGAAAGTTCCTCAACCCTATTATCTCGGTAAATAGAACACCATGAAAGAATAGTTTTATTTCGAAGAATTATTATACAATTTTTGTTTTTGAATAATGGTTAAACTAAATTGAATTGAACTACATCAATCAGCGAAAATTATTGGCTATTATTTTATGGTGATAAAATTGGGATTGAAAAGTGAACTCATACGATATATTATTAGAAGGTTTAGGTTACAAATTATGACATTATAATTTCTAAATCAGATTCTCTCATTCTGTTTTGTAATTTGATGAAGGCTGCCTAGGCATAGACATTCGTTTAAATGTCGATTTTTCTTTTCGATCTTTTTGAGCTCCATATCCTAAACTTTTGTCCTTGTTACTTTCTAATTACATTCCCCACGTTATATCTTCAGAATTTTGTACCCCCTAAAACTTTGCACCCGATGCCTGGGCTACTAAGGCTTCTGCGCGCCACTGGAGTAACTTTAAAAAGGTACTCAGGGTCTCTAATTTTTTTTAAAATCCTACCTGTGTCCCAGTCTGTCTGTAAATTATCATTTTTGCGCAATTATTTCATATTAATTGCATGACGGTGAATTATACCTAGTTCATCTACTTGACTTCAATACTTTTGTTATCAAAAGTCACGATTACTTATGTTTTCTCCCTGTACGTCATTCAGATATAGTTGATATATATGTTTTGGGAACAGATATCCAATAAATACCAATAGTAGAATCCATAATCTCATCCCAAAGAAATAAACAATCCTACTAAAAACGTATACCTACCCCTGAATAATCAAATTCTACAACTTCAACACTAATAATGAAAGTAGGTAGGTACCTATTCTAACTCTGATCTGAGTACACACGCCGTAGTACCAATTAATTTGGCAACTTTACCGACTTCTTATTCTTATTCTCAGAATTTCATTATGGTGGCAAACTGAAAACTTTAGGAAGAGGAAGAGAAGATCTCCAACGTTGCCACGTTCAAAACTTAGGCTATTTGAATTGAACTTTGTACATTATGTGTGATTAACGATAGAGATGTTAAAAAGCAGTATACGAAGTTGACGGTCAATAGGCAATTCCTATTCCACTTTTTGGTACAGCGCTAATTTTATGTTTTTGTTATTTTTATTATTGCGACTACTAGAATTTGAATTTGACGGCTTGACTATTGCTATTTTTTTTATTTTTGATTTATTATTAACATAATCTCAGTAACCGCTAAATCCATTGTGAAATCCATATAGTGCGGCAAATTGAATAGCAAAAAAGGAAACCGAGAAGTATTTGAATATTCACGAACTTTGTTATATTTACCGAGATTGCGATCATTTTTCATGTATTTTTCCGGCGGTTAAAATTTTTTGGAAAATTCCGTACTCTTTTTTTAATACTTTTTTCATGTGACTGGTATTTGATAAAAGAGCCTCGGGACATCAATGAACATTTAATATATCAAAAGAGTTTTGAGGTAGTGCAAAATGTTTAGAAAGTGCGTACTTTTTAGTAGTGTCGGAATGAAATGTGATTTCTGAGGATAACAAATACATTTTTTAAGTTGTCAGAGCTTGTAGAGGCGTACGTAATTTGAAAATCAATTCATATTTATAATATAGCAAGTGGATCTCTTTTTGAGTATTATATGTGACATGGGAGTACGCTTTTGTCAAGTTAATTTTATATCCACTGAGCGAATCAAATAAAGGTAAAATATTCCATTACATATTTTTTTATGACCGTAATCCAACTAGTAAATATATGAGATAATAGACACAAGGAGAGTCATGGTCAAAGCTTTAGGAGCAAGATTATGAAAACCTTTATTTGTGTATTGCTGCATTATTCATATTTTATAAGCCTCTGATTCGAAATTAGGCTACATCCATTTTTACTCACAATACGTCACTCAGCTGCATGCGTATATATGCTGCAAGTACTTGCATGAACTCAATTTAGCAAGATCGCAAGAATGGATTGTCATTAAAAAAATAAAAATACTATAATTAAATCCCAACCATAAAAACAAGTTTCCTGACATGAACTATTAAACTATTATACATTGGCTTCAACATTGCACCAGTTTGTAATCCTACAACATGGCAACCGTGCACTCTAGATCAACGATGCGCCAATTCTAGGAACCCACTGAAGTAGCATGATGAAAGAAAGACTAGGTTGGTGAATTGTTTTAATAATTCCATATTGATAAACATTATATTCGTCAAAGGCTTTATTATGCTTTTAGGTATATCACGATAACTTATTTCATTCATTTTTCCAATGTCTGTAGGTTTCAGTAGTCTTTATGCCATAGGAAGTGGTATTTTATTAAGAAATATAATATGATTATATATATATATATATATATATATATATATATATATATATATATATATATACAATATATATTTATATGTGGAAAGAATGAGATCTTTTCGTGGTAAATGTTAGTTAAGGTGAGATCACTTTGGGAATTGCAGAGAGCGTACGTGAGTCTGTATATTTGCGTGATACTTTCCACTTAGAGTGAGATCCGAAAATTTGGCAATGCGGCGGATCTCATCTTTGCGATAAAATAATTTCATTGGTGAGTCATAGTAGGATATATTAATATATATCCTACATAATAATTTATGTACTTGTGTTTTGCTTTCTGTGCCTATGAAAGCAAGCGTATTCGGCCTGTTTTGAAGCGGCGGCTCTTTCCACTACAGCACGCGGTAGCAATGCGCTGAAGCATTTGTAGAGCAGATAGGATTATTTTGTTAGATGGAATTGAAACAGGATCCAAATAAAATTTGTATAGTTCTATTGTTTTAATCTGTAATTATTATAAACGAATACTTTAATTTGTATCCAAGTTTTCTCTTGGAACAGGAGAGGATACTTTTTTTTGAATTCGAGGCATTCATCCTTTTTGGGGGAAATCCTATTTTTTATGTGCATTTTGAAAAATTTCTTCATAGTAGCTTTTTGTTTTGAATCCCATGATCCTCGAGTTTGTTCCTTTTTTTACTTAACCCTTGTGGTGCAATATTTCCTGGAACTAAACAAAAGTTATAGGTCAGCAAGCATTCTTGGCATCATATTGTGAACATATAACAGTACTGGATCCGGCTGCATGACGTCTACATTCATCGCGTTTTTAATCAAAATGTAATAGATAAATCGTCCAGATATATATATATATATATATATATATATATATATATATATATACACCACTAAAATAGTTTTGGTTGCCTTTACTCACCTGACCGCAATCTCTTGGCAACCTGGTATAAACAGGTACTGCTCCGTTGAGTTTTGACATTCATAACGTTTTTTTAATCATTGATATATCAAATTGAAGCTAATTTTTTCCTCTTTACGATGGTATAAAGTTCGCAGAACTTTTTAAGTTGGGTATATATCTATCTTTGAAATGATTGATGATTTAATTAAAAAAGAAATGAATTAAATTTTTCGAATAAAATCAATTATTTAATTAAAAATACTTGCTGGAACATTTTGTTAACCTTGCGGACACGTATTTCTCTATGAATAGTGATTTATAAAAATTACATTTTGATTAAAAACGCGAAGAACGTAGACATTATGCAGCCAGATCTTAGACTATAAGTACTGTTTTCTATTAGTAGGAAATATACATTTGTAAATATCTGAATGATTAAGTTATAGAGGTATGTAGAAAATATTATCATAAGTATACCATCTTCTAATTCTTCTGATTCGGAATTTTTGCACCTAGTGGCACTCTGGGATAGTCCATCTCGCTGATGTTTCTTGTCTATGTTGGATTCTGCAAAAAAAACTTACAAAAATTAAACCACAGATAATAGAAACCTCCACAAAGCCTACCAGTATCTCTATCTACTTTTGCAGCCATGATGTTATCTCTGTTTAGGTCATTTGAGTCCATATCAATCTCCTCCAGAGTTTTTCCGTGGTACTCGGCTCCTTTTCCTTCATCCATGATTAACAATAGTTTGGCTATTTTTGCTACAAAAAACCATGAAAATATTTTAGTCCATTCCCGAAGAAAGTGCATATTTAAAATATATTGTTGTGTATAAAATATGTTCAAAAGTACCTTGGACATACCTGAGGACACATTAATTAAGATATAAACCAAAATGATAGACTTCAAATGAATTATGACGATGTAAATTGCAATTGAAAAAATTTCGGGGTGTTGGAATCGAACCTATGCTCATGAAAAAATACACTGTAAAAATTGACGCTATAGACCACTCGACCAGTAACGCAGTTGTCAACAATGTTCTTTATTTGGCTATTTACTCTCATTATGTTTCCGGAAATAAAAAAGATCACAAGAATTTCATGTTCGAACAAAAATGTGAAGCATAAATTTGCTAAAAATGTATGTTTTCTCGAGAGAATGTTGGCAAAATTCAACACATTACTCACTATTTTCCATCATTTGAATTCGCTCCAGGGGTCGCAAGATTAGTAATCGAGTATTCGTCATGTTCCACACTTTTAAGAATGCCGCTGCAACCTAAAAGTGGAGTTTAGTAAACGTGAAACTGAAAAGATGCAGAAATGTGATACTTACAAACATACACAGGTATGCTTCATAAAGAATAACAAAATCAGAAAGTCTTCACGTCCCAGAAGCTCTACAGAAAGATTTTTTTTTACAAATTTCGGCAACATTTATTTTGAAGATAAAATAATTGTGTATTTAACACACTTTCACGAATAAAGCTATTTAACACAATATCTCAAGTCATGGAATGTATTAAGAAGAATGAAATTGCTTAAGGAATAGAATATCTTAAAACATGAAATAAAATATTTTATATAACGTGAAATATCTCAAGGACATTTGTTAATGTTTTCTATGGGTTTCCTTTAGCAGTAGTTCAAACACAGTCGCTAAAAAAATATTTCCCATTGACAGACAAATAAAAAAATATTCAATAGAAAAATAGCTAAACAGCATAAATGGATTGCAAGACTTGAGTGCTGCAGTTTTGTATCCATAATAGAAGCTAGTTAGTTAGTTAACCCGAATAGCCTTTATAAACAGTCAAATCTGACAGTACGATGATGCTTTCATTATAAATCAATACGCGTCACTGTCAAACGGTGAAACTGTGTATCAGATACACAATTATTCCATCTGCATGATGGTAGGAGTTTCACCAAGTGAGAGCATCTACAATCTGCATTTATTTTATTTAGTATAAATTCTCAATTTTGATAAAGCAAATCATCAATCTTAAACCAGCTTAAAATATCGCCGAAATATTAAATGCACCTCAACAAAACAATCTCATTCCGAGTACCAGCAGTTGTACGTGTGTCAAGGATATTTGCGTCTTGACACGTAACCACGTGCTGTTGATAGAGCATCAGAGAGGAAGTTAATTTCTTCAAAATATGAACCCGGCCGGTTCGGGCCGTCACGCCGTCACACAGCACAGCACAGCTTTACGTAGCGTTTATCTCTAGACTGGTTAATCTAGAAGGCTGGCGTTGTGGCGTGCGTTTTGGCACCGGTGATGGATTCTCTTGTTCGCTGCTGCCATCGATTTCCGATTCCGCCTCTCGCGTACGTGACCAAATTGTTCTTATTGAACTAGATTTTTTCATAGGCAACTTGAATAGCTTGCAGCTATTCGAAAAAGAAAATATCAACGATTAAAAGTCAGTTCTTGAATTTTACAAGATGCTTCCCATATCGGGAGGAGGTTGGTACTCATTTCGAACACTATTTGAGATTGTGAAAATGAAATGAAATGAAATCAAATAGATTCACTCAGTATCCTTCGCTTAGTTATCCATTTAGAAAAAAAATTCTTGGAATAATGAAATCAGAATTTTACGACAGTTTTTCGTAGGTCCTCTAGCCTCCAAAATTACTATTGCATTTTTTTTGTAAATTTAACCTTTCGAACAATGTTTTCCAACATACTAGAATTGATATTGAATTACTCTCAAGCACTAAGCAGGTAAGCATCAGCTTTTATTGGATCCTCTACCATAAGACCTTTGTGAAATGCCATTAAACATTGTACTGTCAAAAGAGCCCGAAAATTAGTGATTTCTCTTGAATGACAACACAAAATGATGGAATAAGATTTGATTATGAAAAAGGGCACTTTCTGAACCTCACAGCATTCTTATCAGCATGGCAATCCGCCATATATAAGTGAAAATTGATGTTTCGCTCATTTCATTAGTTATAAGGACTTGCTATTCTCCACCAATAGGATTTGAGGAATGTGAGACATTAGTTGATCGGTTTCCGAGTATATCAAATTCATGATAATCTAATGGAGAGAGTATTGCGGTGATTCTTATGAAGCTACATAATACTGTAATAATATAAATACCTGATAGTTTAGTAAAAAAAAATATATAGGAGGTATTTCACAAATTACCCTATTATTTCTATTACTTGTTAGGTCCATTCTTATTCTACAAAAATAAATGCCAACCAAAGCCTGCTTAGTATCCAGCACAGGTATCCAGCATTACAAAAAGCCTTATTGTTGGAGGTATAACGATATAAGGTTGCACGGCATTTAAAATATACAGCGAAAATATGTAAAGTAGTTATATAATATATTATATATGTAAAAATGATTCAAATTACTAATGACAGATAAATTCAATTTTAATGTCTGGAAAGGAGTTTAGCAGACGAACGAAGCGACAAAAAAGATATTATGAATGTTTGCAGTTGATGTCGTTACCGAGTTTTGAGTGACACTTAACTGCCATGTAGACGTTTGCGAAGGCCGTATAAGAAGCCTGATACACTTTATGAAATAACGGGTAGGTAATTAAAAAATGATGAAGTTTGAGAAGATAGAAGATCGTAGCAAATTAATAGCTACACATTAAATACGGTATATTACCAACATTCAACACGGAAAAGCTAAACAGATATTGTGACCGCGGAAATGTAAGCTTTCGTGACAAAAAGCTTTGACCTCCCATGCCAATATCTTTTAAAAAATAATTAACATTGAAAAAAATCGATTATGCTCGATAACTGTCCGATACTCGAAAATATGAAGAAAAAAATGTTTGGAAAAATCATGTCAGATGTTTCCACTACCTTCTTCAAAAGGCATAGATCGACAGGCCAACGGAAATTACTGACATACATTTCCATGATGTAGGTATATATGTTCTACGCAATACTATCAGTTTGACAATAAGGATTTGGAGATAGATATTCATCGATGATTGAAACTGAATTTAAAAAATATCGAAACGCTTTGAATAATCTTCAAAATTTTCAAGTTTCCGGAAATTCCCATTATTGAAGTATTGCCAAACGTTATTTAAAATAGATTAGACACTATCTAAGAAGAATGTGATCAAAATCGTCAATAAAGTGATACAACTGCTCGCGAAATGCAGAGTCAACCTACTTGACGCAACCTTTCAAGACGCAAAATACCTGTTCTGTTCCCTACAAGTTAAAATGCAGTAATCTACAGAAAAAGTCATTAAAACATAAACCGAACAAATTGGCCTCCTTTGGAAAAATAATTTATCTACGCTCTGAAATGTCGTATAATTGTAAATTAGGTCTATTCATGTGCTTCATATTTATTTAAAACACGGTTACAAAAACGCCAACAGACCGACGAAAGTGGTGCACAAGAAGGCATTTTAAATTTCGATCCATACTTTTTAGTTTACAGCACCTGAAAGTTGGCATAAATTTTTAAAATCGATAGCATTCCTATTCTTATATTTCCACTGTCTTTTTTAGGTACAGTGCTACTGGTTGATAGTTTCTTGGAATTTCCGTGGGCGCTAGATGCGATGTGATTGACTGATTGGTCAGTAATGCATAAAAGCCTTCGTTTGTAGGAAAGTTCATTTTTTACATCATCGCTCTTAGCTTTGTTTTCGGTTTCGTCAGGAATAAATGCGATTATCCTACGGTATAATTAAAGTATGTCTGTCATTCGACGGTACTGAGACTGGAGCGTTTATAGTTTGACTATTTTTGGGCGTACTCGAAAAATATTTTTAGTGACTCATAACTTTTGAGAAACGCTAAAACTACGCTTTTGCCTGTTTTTTTAGACGTTGACCATTTAAGTTGATGGTTTCAAAAATTTTAAATACAAGCGCTCGGAACGTTTATCAAGTATGTGGAAGTAGGTATACCTAGTTAGGAAATTTATTCATTTAAAAATTTCTCCTATAACCAGTTCCAAAAATAGGTTTCTGATACCTTGGTTTATCATTACCTTTCTGTATACCTACCGGTGTTTTTTCCAGATCATATGTAGGTAACTAGGTACTCTGTGAAATCTAATATACTTGGCAATGACGTTTAGGCAACCACTGTAACAGTAGTAACTATATGTACGTCAGGCAGTCTGCACATCTGGGCTTGAAGTTTTTTGTTTTCATTTTTCAACTATTTTGCATGTTTTAGCTTTTGTCGGTTTGATAACATTTCATTTATTCTAAAGAATTGTTTCAGCTATAGTGTTTCCAAGCCCCTGGATGTGTCGTAAAAGTAAAATTTATTGAAGCTTTATAGAGATATCGCACTTAAATGATGATACAAAAATGAAAATCGATGGAATACCTACATACTAAGCATTACTGTAGTTTGGTGATATTCTTGTCATATATATTTTTGAATTTTTGGGTGAACTTTATTTCCTGGCGGTTTTCGTTTTTGGCAAAGTAAGTACGAGTTGAGCCATAGAGATCAGCAGAAGTTATGTTCTAGCGGTCTGGTTAACCGTTACTAAGGTTTCAAAAAGATCGGAACTGGTGCTAATTCGAAAACGTCTGAGAACATTTTAAACGGATTTCCGCGAACGATAAGGAATAAATTAAATTTTAGTTGCAAGATTTAAATCTACATCTGTAAGCAATTAGTCGAGTTTCACAAATCCAGATTTTCTGTGACAAATTTAACTGGTGTTAACCCTTGGTAATTTAATCACCTCAGAGTTTCGCGATTTGCTTCGATTTGGCATCCGCTAGTTCAATTTTCTTGGTTAATTTGTTCTTTGATGAAAAACATCCTTGCGCTTTTATACATTTTTCAAGATAATATGAAAACTTCAGTTGTAGACAGGAGCCGTTTATATTACTTTCAACAAAGAACTATATGTTAAGCTCCTAACAAATTCAAAGTTTGTATGTAGGTAACAGGTATTATGAAAAATAATATTTCTTACACATTCTCACGTGTGAAAATTGACAATTGTGAATATCTGGCCGAAATAATATGAAGATCAATTAATACGTAGTATCTCATAGTCTTTGCAATAGCTGATTTTAAAATGGTGGATGTGGTTTACGAAAAGTCATTTGGATTTCATATAAATCGCTATATTAGGGTTTTGATCGTTGCTGATTTTGAATTTGAAAATATTTTCTTGAAAAAACAAAATGGCTGATCACATATAGCACAACAAATTGAATTCGATGAAAAACTATATCCTAGGATTTTGAAGGTTGCCGATTTCAAATTTGAAGTTATTTAAATAGCTGTAATTGGTGTCTTGATATGCGTTAACTGTAAGCATTGTGACTACTAGAGAAACACTTCTTCTAAAGGCCCTTCTCTTGGATTTTAGATTGAAAATCCTATATCGCTAATTCCTGAGTTTATAATAAGTAACAGGCAAAAACAACTAATGAACAACACTAAACTAAATGTAGACTTGGAGATATTTCAATACCTATCTACATCATCAAGCTGTTCTCTACGTCGCGATCCATTCAGAAAATTCAATTTCATCAACATTTCTCTGTATTAAAGAGATGTTGAAGTCTTGATATTTTCGCATATCACTGCTAAAGTCAATACTTCCCAGCCCCAGCACATACATAATAATTATACAACTGTCTGTGTGAAATGACCAGTGAAAAAAATACAGAAAGAACCCCCGAAATTTTCACTACGAATTCCAACTATATCATAAGAGAATGATTAGAATAGAATAGAAGCTAGAACGGCATAAGGTAATTAGAGGTTTAATTGTCTGAAGTACTCTAGAGACACTGGTCTCTGAATTAGACCATGCCGCGCCATCTACTAGACGTTTTTCGCAACAGAAAGTAAACTATATTCAATGATCAGTGCGTGATGAACGCGTGATCGATAGGTGAACATCTCACACCCACCGCTCTATTGGGCCGGATTGGTCGAGCTGACATACAACGCCATCGTTGGTGGCCAATCAGAGTAAGAGAACCTTCGGTGGCCGGTAAGGAATTCTTTTAGGCACAGGACCGCAATTAGTAACTCATATACTTCAGAGGCGTTTGGCTATTGTACGTTTTGTTCATTGGTTAACTTTGTTTCATTTGAAAATTTCTGACCCAGATACAGCTGACGAAATTGTCGATATTAGCATTACCCCGCCAAAAAAAAGAGATAAAAAGCTGCATTTTAGCGCAAATGAAAAGCGAATTATTTTAAATATTTATAAAAAGCAAATGCAAGAATATGATGATTTGGCTATTGAAGAGGTTGTATGCAGGGTAGCTGAGATTTCGGGAGTCAGTCGGTCAAGTGATTACCAAATTATTATGGAGTATAAAATTAAACATTCATTGCCAGGGTCTAAATCGTATCCCACAAGAAAAAAAATCAAAGCAATCGATGACTTTGACGGGAATACAATTGGAAGAAAAGTACATAATTTTTTCTTCAGTAATGAATTACCTACAGTTCATGAAATCTTAAAAGCAGTTAAGGATGGCACGGACTTGAAACGAGGAAGAAACAGTTCATTATTGGAAAAAGAAGAGATAGTTGTGTTAAGACGGGAATATCTCAGAAAAATTAGACAATTTCGTAACGAAGGTCGAAAAATATATTATTTAGATGAAACGTGGGTAAATGCTGGGCATACTCATGCAAAAGTTTGGGTGGACAGTTAGTTAGATCATCGAGACAAGCTTTCTTGGATAGACTTTCGACTGGCCTGAAAAATCCTACTGGTAATATATATTTAGATTAGCTGTAATACCAAGAAACCATAGAAAAAATTGAAATTATACTTTGAATTTGCTGTTCAATATTTAATCATTATATTATCATTTATTTTTTCTTATACTGAGAGCCAACTTTACAAATAATTTTAATAAGCCGTTAGTTAGCAGGCCAGTTAAACAATCAGGTTATACCATTTGGAACTGACTCCCAGCTCTACATCTGTTTTACGTTTTGATTTGTTAATAATTAGTCACATTGGTGGTGAGGACGGCTTCGTACCCGATGGTTTATGGGCATTTGAGTCAAAGAAAACAGGCGACTATCACGAAGAAATGGATGGTAAATCTTTCCAAATTTGGTTTTCAAAAACTCTGCCAAAACTTGAAGATAATTCAGTAATTGTGTTAGATAATGCAGCATACCATTCCAGGAAATTAGAAAAAATTTCTACAATGTGTACAAAAAAGCGGATATCCAAGAATGGCTTAATTCTAAGTAAATCAATTTTGATGAAAATATGGTTGAAGCGGATTTAATAAAATTAGTAAAACAACATAAATATAAGTATAACTTAAATATTATTGGTGAAATAGCCAAAAAGAAAAATAAAACTTTTACGACTACCTCCTTACCACTGCGAACTGAACCCTATCGAGTTAATTAGGGCTAATATAAAACAATACCTAGCGTCAAACAACACGACCTTCAAATTTTCAGATGTTAAAAATCTGTTTCATGATGCCGTCAACAGAGTTTCGGCTGATAAATGGAAAGATTGCATTTATCATGTTCAGGAAAAAATTGAAATCAAAATGTGGGACATAGATAATATTATTGACATTCAAGATGAACCCCTTATAATAGATATCAACAATGTTAATGATACTTCAAGTTCTTCTACAGACTAAATCTATCAGTTTCATTTTACTTATTGGCTTGCTTCATGCTCTTACTTATTCAAGTTGTAAGAACTACCTAATAAACGCAGTAGCAGTTCATTAAATTTGAATTCATCAGAAAAGCTTAGTGTTTTCATGTTGCTGTTAAATTTATGATGTTTAATTGAAAAATCAATGCAAATTACGCTGTCTGTATTTTTTTACAGAGTATTGTTGTTATTATTTTTATAATTGTGCAGTTAAATAAAGATGATGGATTGGGAAGATGTTTTTAACGTATTTTAATATAAGCTTGGAAAAAATGATTGCAGTCTTCTTAAATAAAAAATCGTTATTTTGATTTATTCATTTAGAACGAGTATATGAGTATGTTTTATTCCTTATAATTTTCTAGATAATTTAATTCGTTATGTAGTATCTTAATGCGGACCTGTTGTGTTTTCGACGGTTTCACGTTGAATCACGTGCAATATGCGTGGATATGTTTGGGTTTACTTTTTTCCTTGGCCGAATACAGTTTTTTTATAGAGATGTATATTGATTATGTTAATTCAGTTGCTTACATTTCTTTCTCCGCAAAACGGCATCCCTGGCATCCGTGAAAAGATCTCCAACAGATGCGATATATGTGATGAAGTGTACCGGAATTTATTATTGATATATTTATCCCATTATCTCTCATATCATAACCTGTTCATATTTATTCTGCTTATATTCAGTCTCAAAGTGTTAGAACATAAAGCAAAAATATATACTTTTGTGCCACCTAGTATAATGAGTGTTGCAGATCAACTTTCAGCAAAGTGTGGTTATCAAAATCCTTCATACGTTAAAATACGGTTAGCAGAACGGATTATTGGAAACCTATATAGTTCTTGATAGATACCAGTTGATGGCTTCGAAGTTGATTCAGTAGCTTGGAGAAAAATTACAGGATGATTTTTGTAGCAAAGTCAAAATATCTTTATGCTTATGCTTAATTTTTTTTTCAAATTTCCTAATTATTGTCAGCGCAGTTTTTCAATCTTTTTTTCAAAGAATATGATGCTGGGACAACTGAAATTCAGACCAAGATCTATCATAAACATTGGGAAAAACATTATACACCATTTTCGTATCCATTAACAATATACCACGTTTTCGTGGAAAGTCAGTCAAATCTGAATGTATGTGATGTGTCATTGAATTCAGTCCGAATATGGATTCTATTAACAAAAAAATGTTTATCTGTTCATGAAGCCTTTCCAAAGAGCAAATATTCCTTTAGATTATACAGGGTGTTAATTAAGTATGTTAACAAACTTTAACCACGAATAGTACTCCGAAAAATAGAAAGAAAATGTCATATGAACATGGGTCCGGAAATGCTTTCTAAGGGAGCTACGCTCCTTTGCATGGGGCACCCTGAAGACGGTTTTCCCTCGATATTCTTGAAACCATTCATAACAAAATTACGAAATTAGGTACGATGGGTAAACTTTTGACGCTGAATCTGATTCTGAATCCAGAATTTCATAATTTTAATCAGAGGCGTATCATACGGGAGGAGTTAAGGGTAAAAATAACCCCATTTTCTAAATGGTAATTTTTTTGACATTTTGATTTTAGAATATGGTATTTCAGAGATTTCTACGTAAAAATGGTCTCTTGGTACATCTCGATAGGGCTAACCGTTTTCGAGAAAAATGCAAATTATTGAATCGATGCAGGCTATTGTAAATAAATAAATGATAAACAACTTGAGAACTGTCAGTTTATTCAGTTTAGAGTTTGTTGTCAAGTAGGAGTGTACTGATATTCCGCTTAAAATGGTCCAATTTACTAACGGAGAAATGACAGATATGCATTTCTGTTATGGGATGGCTCAGGGTAACGCTCATGCTGCGAGACGTATCTATCATGAACGATATCCCCAACGCGCAGTGCCTGCTGTAAGAACATTTATAAGAATCCACGCCCGACTTTCCGAAACAGGTAGTTTTAAGAGGTCTACAGTTGTCATAGGAAGACCTGCAATAGTACGAACCGTTCAGATAGAGGAAGCAGTTCTAAACGAAATTGAGAGAAATCCTGAAACCAGTACGCGGAAAATAGCGCATGAATTAAATATTACCCATGTAGCGGTATGGCAAATTTTAAGAGATCAGCAGCTATATCCATATCACATGCAACGGGTGCAAGCTCTAATACCGAGGGATTTACCACTACGAGTAGACTTCTGCAATTGGTTAAGAAATCAAATTTTAAGGAATCCGAATTTCTTAAGTCGGGTATTGTTTACTGACGAAGCTTGTTTTTCCCGGAATGCCATTATCAATTTTCATAACAATCACGTATGGTCTGAGGATAATCCATACGCCTTCATAGAACATCATTTCCAAGAACAGTTTTCTTTCAATATTTGGGCTGGAATTATGGGAAACCACTTCATTGGTCCATATTTTCTGCCTCATAGGCTTACTGGGGAACAATACCAGCGGTTTTTAGTACATGTTCTACCTGAATTATTAGAAGAAGTTCCACTTAGAGAACGGTGTCGTATATGGTACATGCACGACGGTGCTCCAGCACATTTTAGTCTAGTTGCGCGTCAAGGTCTGAATGAAAATTATCCTAACCGTTGGATAGGTAGAGGTGGTCCACAGTTTTGGCCTCCCCGATCGCCAGATATCAATCCTTTGGATTACTTCTTATGGGGATACCTTAAGTCATTAGTGTACAAAACCCCTGTTCAAAATGAAGAAGACCTCAGAAATAGAATAGTTGATTCATGCTTGATAATCAAAAACACACCACATATTTTTGAAACTAGCAATAAATCATTCATGGTTTTAATGAATTTTGCTGTGACACTTGCATTCGAAGGCAAAACTTTGAAACCTATGTAAGTTTCAAGAGCAGCTGCCACAGAATGACTAAATATTTGCGATGCTAATTTTACCTTCATTTTCTGAAAGTTACCAGGATAAAGATGTTCGTTGGTTAATTTAGGACAAAGTCTATATTCTTTTTTCTTATCGTGTGCATAAAAAGTATCTAGATAGCATTTTTTCACAGTCTCTTTTGGTAACCGGTAATTGTAGGGAAATAAATTATTTCTGGTAGACTTTAACAGATGTGGCACGTCATATAAATAAACAAGTCTCAAGTTATCTACGTTGAAGTAAACGTTTTCCGTGGTTACTTTTAAAAGTTTGTTAACCAATTTTCTAAAATTGCATCCATGATCTGAAACAACCTCGGTATATCCGGCCGCCGACGCGACGGTCTCCCAGAAGTCAGCCTGCCAAGTATACCGCGCGCGGTGCTTTGGTGACTGCATCTACCACGGCATGTTATCATGTATGGAGCGTATGAAGTTAAAGTAGTGTCAGCTAGCGAGAGAGATAGGCATATTTCGGGGCGGAGCTTGGAGCTTTCTTGTCTCTGTTTATGTTCGGTGCTGGAGATAAAAAAAACTTCAGGTTTGGCAATTGGAGCAATTAATAAGGATTTCAAAATGGTATGGCACTTGCGCGATTACTTTTTCAATTACGACAATTTTTTTTTCGTAAGATACCCAATTTTGATCGATTTTTGTTTACTAACTTTAAATTATTTTAATACACCCAAGGAGAGAATATCTTGATGACGAATATCCGGGTAGATGGATAGGGCGGTCTGGAACGATCTCGTGGCCAGCTCGTTCACCTGATCTAAATCCATTGGATTTTTATTACTGGGGAGCAGTTAAAGGAAAAGTTTATTTCAAGCCAATTGAAAATTTAAATGGTCTACGGCACAGAATAACAGAGACAGTTGAAGTGGTCAATAATGGTAGATTTGCCCGTCTGATAAACCGATCTTTTTTAAGACGATGTCGAGCTTGTATTGCGGCTGAAGGAAGACAATTTGAACATCTTTTGTAAATTTTTTAAATTTGTTAAAATCTTAGATCTAAGTACCTAAACCTTTTAGAACATTTGTCGTACATTTAATAAATCTTAGCATCCTAATAATTGCTGTTTAAATTCAAACTTTCAAGAAGAAAATCTTCAAACCAAAAAAAGATGAGCTGTCATTACTATTACCCATGGTACACTTGGATTTTCCGAAAATATGATGTCTGTCTCTCTCACACTTCGAGAATCCTAGATTCGGCCTTAAGAAAAGCCTTGGGTACACTAAAATCACTTTAAGTAAGCAAACCAAAAAATGAACAAATCTGGGTATCTTACGAAAACATTTTTTTTTTCATAAATGAAGAGATAATCGAGCAAGTGCCATACCATTTTGGAATCCTTACTAAATGATCCAACTTTTAAGATTACTTGCCAAGTTAGAGTAGTACAATTTTTTCTCAATATAGTCAGTTGAAACTGAGCGAAGTATTAATTTTTAGTACTTGATTCGGCAAAAATTGCAATTTCCTTTCAAACTAGAGTAGCTAGCTTTCTATTTTATACAACAGCTAATAAAAGCATTAGTCAGGATTTCACAATAATGATAAAATTGACAAACACTAACGATTTGTATGAGCAGCAGTTAAAAGACCATCACAAGGTCTAGATTTTTCGATTTTTTTTTAATGCCTATAATTTCAGAAACGCATGACTTAGATTTTTTTAAATATTTTTCTGATAACAACTAAAACATAGACGATCGTCTGATCTCGGCTTGACGTCGACTTCTGGGACACCCTGTATATACATTTCACTAACGCTCCAGTCTCAGTACTGTCGAATGACAGACATACTTTGATTATACCGTAGGATAATCGCATTTATTCCTCACGAAACCGAAAACAAAGCTAAGAGCGATGATGTAAAAAATGAACTTTCCTACTGTCCTAATGCTCTACCAAACACGGAATGGGAATGGCCCGTATTCCGAAGAACATTCGCGCATTCCTTTTGACAAAAAACAAACGAAGGCTTTTATGCATTACTGACCAATCACATCGCATCTAGCGCCCACGGAAAATCCAAGAAACTATCAACCAGTAGCACTGTACCCAAAAAAGACTGGAAATATAAGAATAGGAATGCTATTGATTTTAAATATTTATGCCAACTTTCAGGTGCTGTAAACTGAAAAGTATAGCTCGAAACTTAATATGCCTTTTTGTGCACCACTATTTCGTCGGTCTATCGGTCTGTTGGCGTTTTTGAAACCGTGTTTTAAACAAATATAAAGCACATGAATACACCTAATTTACAATAATTATACGACATTTTAGAGCGTAGTTAAAGGCGGCCAATTTGTTCGGTTTATGTTTTAACGACTTTTTCTGTAGATTACTGCATTTTAACTTATAGGGAACAGAACAGGTATTTTGCGTCTTAAAAGGTTGCGTTCAGTAGGTTGACTCTGCATTTCGCGAGCAGTTGCAGTTGTGTCACTTTATTGACGATTTTGATCACATTCTTCTTAGATAGTGTCTAATCCATTTTACATAACGTTTGGCAATACTTTAATAATGGGAATTTCCGGAAACTTGAAAATTTTGAAGATTATACAAAGCGTTTCGATATTTTTTAAATTCAGTTTCAATCATCGATGAATATCTATCTCCAAATCCTTATTGTCAAACTGATAGTATTGCGTAGAACATATATACCTACATCATGGAATTTTATGTCAGTAATTTCCGTTGGCCTGTCGATCTATGCCTTTTGAAGAAGATAGTGGAAACATCTGACATGATTTTTCCAAACATTTTTTTCTTCATATTTTCGAGTTTTGGACAGTTATCGAGCATAATCAATTTTTTCAATGTTAATTATTTAGATTTTGGCATGGGAGGTCAAAGTTTTTGTCACGAAAGCTTAAATTTCCGCGGTCACAATATTTATTTAGCTTTTCTGTGTTGAATGTTGGTAATATACCGTATTTAATGTGTAGCTATTAATTTGCTACGATCTTCTATCTTCTCAAACTGCATCATTTTTTAATTACCTACCCGTTATTTCATAAAGTGTATTAGGCTTCTCATACGGCCTTCGCAAACGTCTACATGGCAGTTAAGTGTCACTTAAAACTCGGTAACGACATCAACTGCAAACATTCATAATATCTTTTTTGTCGCTTCGTTCGTCTGCTAAACTCCTTTCCAGACATTAAAATTGAATTTATCTGTCATTAGTAATTTTTAAAATTGAGTCATTTTTACATATATAATATATTATATAACTACTTTACATATTTACAGTATAAGTGTTATAAATATTTTTTAAGAGCAATATTAGCATTTCATGTCGGTGATAGTTCGGAACATCTAAGTTCTGAATATATGAGAGAAGGCATAGAGACCTGCGCAGCTGGTTTTTTTCAACAGTTTCACACAACCAACGGTTTCGTCGCTTATAAGTTCTATTCTATTGTCGTCGAAGAGTCAGTCCGTTCTTGTCCAAATCAGGTTTCAATTTTTCCGAACAATGAAGAAACGCGGATGGCGACATCATTCGACTCTTTAAATTGCTACGAATGTTCACTGAAATATTATATTTTCCACTACAACTGGGAACTCTGGGAACACTGTCTGTGTGTGCGATTCTTCTTTTTTCTCTAGTCAGAGGCATCAGCAACAATTTGAGGTTTCAAGGAGCAACGCTGGCTTTTATAGTGTCTTTTCCAGTAAGGAATTTCAGGAAAATGCTACTGATTTTCTTCGCGATATATGTGGTTTAAGCTTACTGTGAGCAATTCTTTGACATATAGGTCAGTATTAATCGGAAGAAATTATTCGGGTAGAACAGTAATTGTCATCGAATACCTATGCGCCAAAATTCGTATACGTTTTATAATGCAAAAGATCACGAGGAATTACAATTATTTAATTAATAGTACTTTGCAACAAAAAGTACGATTTTTCAATACTGTATAATTATCTTCCGGACTGTAATAGAACATTTAGGTACATAGGTACCAGTAGACGACGGCAGTGTCAGGACTTTTCAGCGAATAACATGATGGTCATATATAGGTGACAGATATTCCTCAAAATGCTAGGAATAGATGATGGAATCGCCCGGTCGCCGGCGCGGCCTCGAGCCGTGTGCAACGAAGATTTTCTGATGTTTTTCTGTGAATTTACAACGTTACCAAGCTCAATATCGCAATCATTGGGGAACTGAAGACATTGTTATTAATGTACCTATTGTTCATTCGAATACTCAATAACCTAGTAGCTTAGGAAAATGATGAAAAGGATATTTTCTTTTTCATGCTCGGCATTTTCAATGAAGATATTGTTTGGGGCGAACGGAGCTAGTAATGCTTGAGTAAGAAAGTTTGATAGATAGTGGGATGGAAACTCTGCCTACGTAGTGCAGCAATTGTAGGTCACTCAAATAATTGTTTTATTAACGATTTCGCCTATTCATTGATATGGAAGAAAATCGCGTTGTAGGAAAATGTATGAGATAGTTATGATTGTTTGAGTGGCGTCAGTTTAGTCGGCAAATACTTCCAAAGCATAATCCATCAGTGAATTTGCCATTGAATAGCACGAGGAACCCTTATTTGCAAAACAACAATGAAGCTTCCTTAGAACCCTTGAAGGTTCCTCAACCATATTATCTCGGTAAATAAAACACCATGAAAGATTAGTTTTATTTCGAAGAATTATTATACAATTTTTGTTTCTGGTTTGTAATTTGATGAAGGCTGCCCAGGCATAGACATTCGTTTAAATGTCGATTTTTCTTTTCGATCTTTTTGAACGCCATATCCTATACTTTTGTCCTAGTTACTTTCTAATTACATTCCCCACGTTATATCTTCAGAATTTTGTGCCCACTAAAACTTTGCACTCGATGCCTGGGCTACTAAGGCTTCTGCGCGCCACTGGAGCAACTTTAAAAAGGTACTCAGGGTCTCTAATTTTTTTCAAAATCCTACCTGTGTCCCAGTCTGTCTGTAAATTATCATTTTTGCGCTATTATTTCATATTAATTGCATGAGGGTGAATTATACCTAGCACATCTACTTGACTTCAATACTTTTGTTATCAAAAAGTCACGATTACTTATGTTTTCTCCCTGTACGTAATTCAGATATAGTTGATATATATCTTTTGGTAACAGATATCCAATAAATACCAATAGTAGAATCCATAATCTCATCCCAAAGAAATAAACAATCCTACTAAAAACGTATACCTACCCCTGAATAATCAAATTCTACAACTTCAACACTAATAATGAAAGTAGGTAGATACCTATTCTAACTCTGATCTGAGTACACACGCCGTAGTACCAATTAATTTGGCAACTTTGCCGACTTCTTATTCTTATTCTCAGAATTTCATTATGGTGGCAAACTGAAAACTTTAGGAAGAGGAAGAGAAGATCTCCAACCTTGCCACGTTCAAAACTTAGGCTATTTGAATTGAACTTTGTACATTATGTGTGATTAACGATGGAGATGCTAAAAAGCAGTACATGAAGTTGACGGTCAATAGGCAATTCCTATCCCACTTTTGGTACTCGGCTAATTTTATTCTTTTGTTATTTTTATTATTGCGACTACTAGAATTTTGAATTTGACGGCTTGTCTATTGCTATTTTTTTATTTTTGATTTATTATTAACATAATCTCAGTAACCGCTAAATCCATTGTGAAATCCATATAGTACGGCAAATTGAATAGCAAAAAAGGAAACCGAGAAGTATTTGAATATTCACGAACTTTGTTATATTTACCGAGTTTGCGATCAATTTTCATGTATTTTTCCGGCGGTTAAAAAATTTTAAAAAATCCTGTACTCTTTTTTTATACTTTTTTCATGTGACTGGTATTTGATAAAAGAGCCTGGGGACATCAATGAACATTTAATATATCAAAAAGAGTTTTGAGGTAGTGCAAAATGTTTAGAAAGTGCGTACTTTTTAGTAGTGTCGGAATGAAATGTGATTTCTGGGGATAACAAATACATTTTTTAAGTTGTCAGAGCTTGTATGCGTACGTAATTTGAAAATCAATTCATATTCATAATATATCTAGTGGATCTCTTTTTGAGTATTATATGTGACATGGGAGAACGCTTTTGTCAAGTTAATTTTATATCCACTGAGCGAATCAAAAAAAGGTAAAATATTCCATTATATAATTTTTATGACCGTAATCCAACTAGTAAATATATGAGATAATAGATACAAGAAGAGTCATGATCAAAGCTTTAGGAGCAAGATTATGAAAACCTTTATTTGTGCATTGCTGCATTATTCATATTTTATAAGCCTCTGATTCGAAATTAGGCTACATCCATTTTTACTCACAATACGTCGCTCAGCTGCATGCGTATTTATGCTGCAAGTACTTGCATGAACTCAATTCAGCAAGATCGCAAGAATGGATTGTCATTAAAAAAATAAAAATACTATAATTAAATCCCAACTATAAAAACAAGTTTCCTGAC